>JAMPIV010016091.1:0-525000 GCA_024509875.1 Oreohelix idahoensis | reverse complement strand
GAAGAAGAAGAAGAAGAAGAAGAAGAAGAAGAAGAAGAAGAAGAAGAAGAAGAAGAAGAAGAAGAAGAAGAAGAAAAGGAAGAAGAAGAAGAAGAAGAAGAAGAAGAAGAAGAAGAAGAAGAAGAAGAAGAAGAAGAAGAAGAAAAAGAAGAAGAAAAAGAAGAAGAAGAAGAAGAAGAAGAAGAAGAAGAAGAAGAAGAAGAAGAAGAAGAAGAAGAAGAAGAAGAAGAAGAAGGAGAAGAAGAAGAAGAAAAAGAAGAAGAAAAAGAAGAAGAAGAAGAAGAAGAAGAAGAAGAAGAAGAAGAAGAAGAAGAAGAAGAAGAAGAAGAAGAAGAAGAAGAAGAAGGAGAAGGAGAACAAGAAGAAGAAGAAGAAAAGAAGGAAAAGAGGAAGAAAGAGAAAATGAAAAAAGAAGAAGACATGATCCAAAAGAAGAAGAAGAAAAGAAAAGAAGGGAAAAGAAGAAGAAGAAGAGAAGGAATGAAGAAATGAGAAGAAAAAGGGAAGAAAGAAGAAGAAGAGGAAAGAAGAATTAAGTAAGAAGAAGAGAAAAGGAGAAGAAAGAAAGAAGGACAGAGAAGAAAGAAGGAGAAAAGAAGACGAAAAAAAAAGAAAGAAAGGAAAAGAAGACAAAGAAGGAAAGAGAAGAAGAAGAAAGAAAAGAAGAGAAGAAGAAGACAAGAAAAAGGGGTAGAAGAAAGAAGAAAAAAGAAAAAGAAGGAAGAAGAAGAAGAAGAAGAAAAAAGAAGAAGAAGAAGAAGAAAGGAAGAAAAGAGAAGAAGAAAGAAGAAAAGAAGAAAAACAAAACAAGAAGAAGAAGAAGAACGACAAGGAGAATCCTTCCTGAAGAAGAACAAGACAGAAGAAGAAGAAGAGCGACGAAGAACGAAGCACCGGAAAAAGGAAGAAAGAAGAAGAAACCAAGAAGAAGGAGAAAAAGAAGAAAAGAAACAGAAAAAGGATTGAAGAAAGGAAGAAGAAGGAAGAAGAAGAAGAAGAAGAAGAAGAAGAAGAAGAAGAAGAAGAAGAAGAAGAAGAAGAAGAAGAAGAAGAAGAAGAAGAAGAAGAAGAAGGAATAAGAGAAAAGAAAAGAAAAGAAGACAGAAAAGATCAAGAGGACTAGCTGAAGAGCAAGAAAGAAGAAAGAAGAAGGAAGAAGGAAGAAGAAAAAAAACGAAGAAGAGGGAAAGAAGAAAAAAGAAGAAGAAAGAAGAAAAAAGAATAAGGGGGAGAAGAAGAAAGAAAAAATAAAGACAGAAGATAGAAGAAGAGACTAAAAAGAAATTAAAAAGACAAGACGAAGAAGGATTAGAAGAAGAAAGAAGAAGAAGATAAAAGGAAGCAAGAAGGAAAGAAGAAGAAAAAGAAGAAGAAGAAAAGAAAGGAAGAAGAAAATGAAGAAAAGAAAAAAGAAGAAGAAGAAGGAAAAAGAAGAAGTTAAGAAGAAAGGAAAAAGAAGAAGATGAAGAAGAAAAAAATGAAGAAGAAGAAGAAGAAGGAAGGAAAAAGAAGAAAGAAAAGAAAAAAAAGAAAAGAAAGAAAATAGAAGAAGACTAGTTTAAAAAAGAAAGAAGAAGAAGAAGAAGAAGAAGTAGAAGAAAAAGAAGAAGAAGAAGAATAAGAAAGATAAGAAAAGACCTGAAGAAGAAGCAAGAAAGACAAGAAGAAGAAGAAGAAGAAGAAGAAGAAGAAGAAGAAAGAAGAAAGAAGAAGAAAAGAAGAAGACGAAGAAGAGAATGAAGAAGAAGAAGAAGAAGAAGAAGAAGAAGAAGAAGAAGAAGAAGAAGAAGAATAGAAAAGTAAAGAAGAAGAGAAGAAGAAGAAATACGAAGAAGACAGAAGTGGAAGAAAGGACAGAGAAGAAAGAAGGAAAGAAGAGAAGAAAGAAGAAAAGAAGGAACAGAGATAAAGAAGGGAGAAGAAGAAGAAGAAGAAGAAGAAGGACGAAAGAAGAAGAATTATGAAGAACCAGAGAAAGAAGAAGAAGAAGAAGGAAGAACAAAGAGAAGGAAGAAGAAGAAGGAGATAGAAAACGAAGAAGAAGAAGAAAAGAAGAAGAACAAGAAGAAAAGAAGAAGAAGGAGAAGGAAGGAAGAAGAAGAAGAAGAAGAAGAAGAAGAAGAAGAAGAAGAAACACAAAAAAGATGCAGAAGAAGATGAAGGAAAAGAAGAAAGAAGAAGAAGAGTATAAGGAAGAATTAAGAAGAAGAAGAAGAAAAGAAGGAAGAAGAAGAAGAAGAAGAGAGTTGACAGAAAGAAGATTTCAGAAGAAGAAAGAAGAAAAGGAAGACAGAAGAAGGGAAGAAGGAGAAAAGAAGAAGAGAGAAGAGAAGAAAGAATTTGGAGAAGATTAAGAAGAAGAAGAGACAAAAGGAAGAAGGAAGAGAAGAAGAAGAAGAAGAAGACAGAGAAGAAGAAGAAGGAGAAGAAGACAGAGAAGAAGAAGAAGAAGAAGAAGAAGAAGAAGAAGAAGAAGAAGAAGAAGAAGAAGAAGAAGAAGAAGAAGAAGAAGAAGAAGAAGAAGAAGAAGAAGAAGAAGAAGAAGAAGAAGAAGAAGAAGTAAAAGAAGAAAGAAAAGAAGAAGAAGAAGACAGAGAAGAAGAAGGAGAAGACAAAGAAGGAGAAGAAGAAGAAGAAGAAGAAGAAGAAGAAGAAGAAGAAGAAGAAGAAGAAGAAGAAGAAGAAGAAGAAGAAGAAGAAGAAGAAGAAGAAGAAGAAGAAGAAGAAGAAGAAGAAGAAGAAGAAGAAGAAGAAGAAGAAGAAGAAGAAGAAGGACAAGAAGAAGAAGAAGTAACGAAGAAGGAAGACTCAGAAGATGTAGAAGAAAGAAGACAGAATGAAGAAGAAGGAAGAAGAAGAAGGAAGAAGGAGAACGAGAAGAAGAAGAAGGTTCTGAGTTAGAAGAAGAAAAGAAGAAAGAGAAGATAAGAAGAAGAAGACAGACGAAGAAGAAGAAGAAGTGAAGAAGTCCTCGTCAACACAAGAAGTGAAAAGAGAAGAAGACAGAACAAAAAGAAAACGAAGAAACAAAAGGACAAGGAAGAAAAAAGAGAGAAGATTCTCTCAACAAATCAAAGGAAGAAGAAAAGAAGGAAAAGAAACAAAAAAAGAAGAAGGAGAAACCCCAAAAAGAAGAAAAGGGAAAAAGTGAAGAAAACGAAGAAAAAATGAAGGACAAGAAGAAGAGAGAAGAAGACGAAAATAAGGAGAAAAAAAGATGGAAGAAGAAGAAAAAAGGAAGAAGAAGAAGGAAAAAAGAAAGGAAAGAAAAGTAGAAAAGAAGAAGAAGATGAAGATGAAGAAAGAGAAGAATAAGAACAAGGAGAAGAAGATGGAGAAGAAAAAAGAAGAAAGAGAAGAACAAGAAGAAATAGAAGAAGAAGATGATGATAATGAAGATGATGGTGATGATGATGATGATGATGATGATGATGATGATGATGATGATGATGATGATGATGATGATGAAAAGAAGAAGAACAAGAACAGGAAGAAGAAAAACAAGAACAAGAAGAATGTCACGGGTTGCCTTCCCTTTTCTCTGCAGTGATGGTCCAACAATGGCCAAAACCTAGAGTATCTAATGTGAATCATCAGAGGTGTCTACCTTCGCACAAGATTACTTTTGGCAGAGTTACAGATAGAAGGATAATGATGCTTCTTCCTCGAAGGAGTCTTCACAAGATATTTCAGAAGTCAAGAACATTGCTGAATGTGTCTTCGCAATGTTAACTTTTATCTGCCCGACAATTTTTGTGAAGAAGTATTATTTAATTTAGCTCGTACTAGCCCCCAACTGAATTAACAGTAACATTCTTACTATTGCTATTATTAGTAGTATTATTTTTATTAGTATTGACTCAATAGGTGTAAATATATATTAATAAATATGGATTCACACGTGTGCACTCTATCTAAAATAACTGAATCAAATAAGAATTTGTAAACCAACATCTAACAAATTTAATGATCAATTATTATGTAACATTTAAAAATAAACAAGATTATGTCTCGATGGGGTGCAAAAAGATTATGTTATCGTCATCGATACTTGATGGAAAGAAATGTTCGTTGCTATGGCCTGTTTAATAAGCACTTAGCTGATAATCGGTAAGCACTGCTGCTGTTGTTCGTCAGGTCGTCTCTCTGTGACAAGCTACACTTCCCGAGCGAAGTTGTCAGTGCTGAGTATCTTCACAGGCCCGTCAGATGTGGCCGTCTAGTGTCGACTGTCGACAATCAGTTTTCTGAATCACAGACTCGTAGCACGATTGGTCTTGTAGACTCGTCCACGAACTGGTCTCGTACCACGAACTTTAGAGGAAATAAAAAGAACACATGCCTCCCATAAGTATATTGTGGTCGGAAGATTAATCAGGCGCCTTTCCCGCTGTCCGTCCACCAGTTTTTGTCTCTCATAAATTTTATTCTCAGCATAAACAGCATAACTCAGGGAATATGATGAGAAATCACCATCATTCTTTTCGTTAATTTAATGGGGAAAAATGTGTCTGGACAGCGCGAGTGCAATGGTTTGTGCCTGGAGGAGCATTATTAAGTTACATATATCTCTCACAATGATAATATACACACTATGCACATATGATATAATCATCACTCACTCACTGCTCAATTTGGATTCCGGGTTTACCTCTGCTTTTGATTCTCTGTACGAACTAGCCTGAAGCAATCACCAGCGCTTGCTGTGGTGGTTTATGAATATACTCTTTTCATATGCTGAGGTTGCCAGCTTTCGTGAAACATTCTAAATCCACATATATAAATTAAAAGGTAAATGTAAAGCCTAACAAATAAATTCAATAAAAGAAAAGAGAAATGGTAAAAGTACAGTGCTGTCACAATGGCGTACAAAAATCCCCCTTGTTTTCTACTTCGTCTGCAAATTGTAACGCTTTCACGTTGATATTAAAGCCTATAGCAGCATACACGCGTTTCCACAACACAATAAACCGTGTACTGCATTTCTAAGAAAACCTTGAGCTAGGCACCCTGCGTAATGACCTAAATTAATACTTCCATTAATTTCATTTTATGCACGGCGTGATGAAAAGACAGATGGACTTAGGATAGAAAGAGAGGGGAGGGCTGAAAGCAGGAACGCATGCAACACTAACCCGCGTCTCGCGATACAAAATTAATGCCATCACGCGTGTAAGGCCACAAGCACTAACTTTTTTTCAAATCGACAGTGATAAAAAACACTACCCATACGAGAGTTAGGTTTAAAAACCTGAAAAATGCTTATTAGGAAATATGACATTATACTGGTTTACGTTTGAAAGCCTGACAGTACCCAGACACCACATCGATCGAAGTGAACGGGTGGTAGAAGAAAATGCATATTTTGAACGCAGCCCCTTAGCCCCATAAAATTTATAAAGTTGGGTTCCTTAGGACTTGCTGACAAAGAATATGTTAAGTGTTACGCAAATAGTCTAGGAATTAACAAATTATAGCCAAAAGAAAATAGTGAGGGTGTCAGACAACACCAAATAATAATCGCACAGTGGCATGTTTTGGAACCACTATTTTACGGGAAATGGGCCACCATGTAAAATCCTATTTGATTGGATAGAAGTAAATGTAAGGCTAAACACGATTAGTCGGGCTACAAATACTAATTCTTTGTTGTTAGGGGAAACGTGAGAAGGGTACTTTTTTTTTGAAAAGCTGTGTAAACATGGCCCGATTGGTTAGACCCGCCAATATAGGCAATTAGGAGCGTCAGTTCAGTACCACATGTTAAAATAAACTTACTCAGAACCAGTGCGTTGAGAGCCAGATCATATTTTTCGAAATAAAAGTCTGGGACAAGGCAGATCGGAATTTGTGCCATTATTCATCGCCAGTCAACGTATCTGTGTATTATTTCCATGAATTGTGGTAAGCTTGATATATTCAATATCTTTTTAATGAAAATTGAATGTAAATTGATAATTTATGTCTGTGTATGTGTGTGGGTCAGTAGCGAACATGAGGCAAAGCCTATATAGTGCTCCAACCTGAACAGAAGGTGTCGGAGAAAAGTAAAACTGCATGGAATTGCCAAACAGTACACTGACACCTATCTTATTGACTAGAAAGAACTAATGCTGGAATTGCAGAGGCGTAGTGACCATTAGGGAGGAGTATACTGGTGTAAATTGTTTCAGATGAAGATAGCAGTTGGCCTACCGCTCTGAACTCAGTGTTTGTTATGTATTGTGTTCAGTCTGGAAATAGATTATAAATTAGTTCTGAAATAGGAGGTACAACCTTCTTGTTTCAGGGACAGTGGTCCTAAAGTTATTGAGCAGCACCTGGTCTGAGCTTTGCTGAGTCTAGAGGCTGACAGCATACTCCTGGGTCCAGATAGTGACCAGTGAGGTGTCTCCAGAACACAGGGAAGCAATCGAGCAGAGGAGTCTTTTCCTGCCGCCATCACGAAAGTTAAGCTTATGTGGCCAGAGGAGCTCAACATTATGTGTCCCCCTCTAAAATTGACATTATAGTAAAACAGAGGGACAATACACTGTGTAAATTGATAGGAACTGTGAACTTTTCCCCATACTATTTCCAAGATAAACAAACACTTGAAGTCATGATGACAAATAACAACATAGCTTGAAAAAAAACCAGTATTACCTCATAGTACTACTACACAACTGACACACATAGGATAATACTAATAAAATATGTCACTACAAGGTTCATATTTATAAATTATGTACATGTAAATTGTGATTACATTTGATTGTGATTCCTGGTTCACTGTGTAGTTGAATCAGGATCTCTATTAGTGAAAGTAATTAATACATATATATTTGAAACTTTACCATTGACTCATTTAAGATAGCCTTATAGAGTGTTATATGTGTGTGAGTGTCACAGTGTTGTAAAGTGTTGTGGAATCAATTAAAATATTTATCTCTCTGTTGTTGTTGTGACTTACACTTCATCATTTTCATAACCCTAGACATTTAACGTAGTCATCACAATATTCCAGAATAATTCTGACTGAGGTATAAATGTGGTAGCAAGTAAGGTTATCTGTAAAACACTACACCTATTAGATACAGATACCTTCACAGCTGATCTCAGTCAGTACACTAAGTCCCCTATAACTATTTATATAATCCCACTTTACCACATATATTGGGGTCTCGCTCCCGGGATATTGAACTTTCTCATATTATATATATATATATTGGGAATAATAAGAATTAAAAGGTATCCTTGGGTGGAATTAAATAAGGTTGAGCTCTCAGTGCCTGTGGTCGTTCTTAGTTAATTAGTCATAGATAAAATTGTTTAGTTAAATATTTTATACATTTACCTGTTAGAAAATGGCGGACCTGGCCAAATTTCGATCTGCTGCTGTGCAGACTGCAAAAGAGTTAGGAATGGACGGGCAAATTATGATTGCTTATGTCACTACTGAATGTGACAAATATATTGAACGTGAAGAAAGAAGATTAGAAAAAGAGGCCGAAAGAAAATTAGAATCTGAAAGATTAGAAAAAGAGGCCGAAAGAAAGTTAGAGGCTGAAAAGGAAATTAAGAAGTTACAATTTGAGGCTGAGGCTGAGACTAAGAGGCTGCAGATTGAGGCTGAGGCTAATAAATTGGAGGCAGAAAGGGAAGACAAGAGATTAGCTGCAGAAAGGGAAGACAATAGATTAGCTGCAGAAAGGGAAGCAGAAAGAGAGGATAAGAGATTACAAAGGGAACATGAGTTACGACTAAGGGAGTTTGAGTTTCAAGGCCATGCTCCTGAAAATGGTGCCAGTCCCTTTGCCTCCGATGCCACTGCTAGTCAGGGAGCCTCAACCTCAGCTATGAATTTTCATTTAGATCATTTTGTTGAGAAAGACGATGACATCGAGAGCTATTGTTGCGTGCATATTTTGACGCACATATTACAAAAATCGATATGGCTATTTAATATGGGAAAAATATAGACATTCATTCATTTGTGTATGAAAACGCTGTCTATGGGGAAAGCGAGATAATCCATGTTTGATTCACACTTTTGATTATAGGAGTAATCGTTCTTGATATTGATCCAGCGTAAGGATATTGCTCTTATATTTGTACTTATTTTTAGGGCCAGAAAATAGATTAATTTGCTTATTGTGTTTATGGCCTGAATTCATATGTATTACATATTATTAGTACAAGTAGAATCAGTCCTATATTGTATATTTTGGATGGGTAGGCGGGACTAGATTCTTGTTATTCCGGTCTAGCGGAAGTATGAGTTGTCTTGACAAGTCGTGATGAGTTCCGATGTACCGTGATAATGGCGGGTACGCACTTTTCAAAGGGCTGGTAGATTCTTAAGGAAATATGATTCATGAAGTGGTTTTCTTCTAAAGGAGATGGTATCTCTACTGTAGTTTATGTTAGAGACTCTCCTAAGGTACGGTACAATGTATAATTCGGACTCCATGTATTGCCAGACCCTATTTTGATGATCTCATGTCGATTCGACCTAGATGGAACATTTTGCTTCGTATCGCTAGGGTCGTGTTTTGTATCGACGAAGATGACAGACTTTCCTGCAGCGGTTATGGCTACGTGAATTAACCTGATCACCGTAGAGCTGTATGGAAACATTTATGAAATCATTTATATACCCATTATAAATTAACTCTGACTTATATTCTCCTTCCTATGAATGAGTGAACGACAACTCAGGGAGGCAGCCATGTTAGATTTCGGTCATCATATGTTTTGATCACTGCCAAGAGAACAGATTATTTATCCTATTATCGGACAGTGACAGGGAGATCTCAATCTTGCTAGAAACCCCCTCTTTCGTGGTTTCATAATATATGCTACAAACTATGGACGTCAAGTAACTTTAGTTATTTACCGATCTGCCTTCACTGACGCGTTTAGTCAGATAGGGGGATGCGGCCATAATGTATCATGACATTGAACTTTTGATGTACTGCCCATTATTTCTGAATGTGTCATGACTTCAGATCTGCTATGTATACCTACAAATTGATATGTCAACATACCATGATGTACTCGTATGTCCCAGTGTGTACGTCTGAATAAATTGAGTAAACAAAGATTCCAGCAGTCTGCATTGGTGCCTTGTAGACACAAGTGTATGAGTGGTTATATTGGTCAGCACACGAACAGTACACCATTCGCGGTAATCACACTCTACACTTCTACTTCATACATACACCATCCTGCGTCGGTTGGAGTGACCAAGTTTAGGGCCTGCTTCCCCTGGAGCCTTTGCCTTCCATAACTCAGGACTAGGGTGAGTTACCCATTTACAGCTGGGTAGACTGGAGCATGCCTGATCTCAACAACACACCACTCTTCCTTACAGAGCATACAGACTGACACTTTACAGAGTGGAAAGAAGAAAAGAAACTTTACAGTGGCGAGCCAGATTCCTGGGTCCAGCTTACGCAGTTTTGTGTTGAGAATCACAGTTTACAGCTGAAAGAACATTTGTTTGACCACATCAACACCAGTAGGACAGCTATACAGTCGATGTCAGCTTGACCTGTATTACCGATAGGATGCTGTATCTAGGTCAGCGCTTGTTGACAGTTTTTCGCTGTACAGACAGTATTACACAGGACAGTGGTATCAAGTGTAGAAAATATCTGGAGCAGTATTGTTGACATTTCTCAACGTACAGAAGAATCACAGTGTTGGTGAACATAAAGTGCATATTTCATCGTTGGATCTTCATATGCTCAACGAAAAAAAAAATTGACAGTGTAATAGTGTAGAATTAAATCTATTACTCAATAAAGTGGCAAGTTATTAGTATTGAAATAAACTGTGCCTGCTTTGCAACACCATACCTGCAACACATTCCATTCATGACATAAATTATATTGTATGCTATATGCTATTTATGCTTACATGTTATTTGTTATGTATTAAATTAGTTTTTGTTCTGTGTGACTAGTACAAGGTATGCCGAGTGACATTGGTCTGGTACTAGGATTCTATAGGTACACATTTTCTTAATTGGAAATTTGTTAGCAACAATTTGCTGCTATTTCTGTTAGTTGTGATGAGGAGTTCTTTTCTTCGTTGTTTTTGTTAATAATTTTGTGTTCCTTAGTTTTGTTTGATTTGTTTGCATTTGATGGTCTAATCTTTTCTATTTTTGATTTCTTTACACCCTTATGTTTATACACTGTGGCGTTATTTGTCTTGTTATCTTATTGCAGTTATCATCACGGATTCTGTGATCATTTTTTTCATTTCTCCTATTTAATTTAATTTGATCTCTGCAAATGTTTTCAGATTGTCTTTTCTTGTTTGTCCTTTGTAATGTCTTTAGTTGACATATGACACAGGAGTTATAGTGGTATACACTGATAGTATAGTACAGATCAGTACTTTATGATTATTTTCCACAGGTACCCAAGTGATCTTTGATTACATTGAGATATACAAGACCTTTGTAAGGCTTGTCTCCCACAGTATTTGAGATACAGTTATTGTTGTCCACAGGTACTCAAGTTATCATTGGTTATTATAAACCATACAAGTTTGGACTAAGACTAAGTCTATGGTATAGACTTGTCTCCCATTAAAGTGAAATAGGGTAATTTATTTACTTTTTCAGGTTTCTGATTTAAGAAGACAATATGTCTACATTAGATTATTTTATTGCACAAGGAAAATCTCTTGATAAGACTGGAAAAGACTTAGAACAATGGGCTGTGGCTCAATATGACAAAGCATTAGCTGCTGAAGAGAGAAAAGCGGCTGCTGAAGAAAAAAAAAGCTCTGGCTGAAGAAAAAAGATTAGAAAGAGAAGCTGCTGCTGAAGAAAAAAAAGCTCTGGCTGAAGAAAAAAGATTAGAAAAAGAAGCTGATACTGCTGCTGAACTAAAGAAATTGCAGATGCAAGTGGAGGAAAGGAGATTTGATGCAGAACAGAAAAAATTAGAAGCTGCTGCAGAACAGAAAAAAACTAGAATTTGCTGCTGCTGCAGAACAGAAAAAATTAGAAGCTGCTGCAGAACAGAAAAAATTAGAAGCGGCTGCAGAACAGAAAAGATTAGATAGAGAAGCTGAAGAGAGAAAAGCAATAAGAGAACATGAGTTTGAATTAGAGAAATTAAAATTGACATGTATGAGTAATGTTAATCAGGCATCTGGTAGTAATGGTAAACCCTTTGTGTACAAGGTCAAGGTACCAGCGTTCAACCCTACCAGTGATGACATAACATTTTGGCTTTCTAGATTTGAACGGGCTTGTCGATCTCATAATGTTGACAAATCACAGTATGTGAATCAGTTGTCTGAAAACCTAAAAGGGGAGTGTCTGAGTAAGTTATATTTTGTTGAAGAGGCCGACAAAGATAATTATGATGCTGTTAGGGCAGCTTTGATAAAGAGATATCAGCTGTCTGAAGAAGGTTATCGTCTTTTGTTTAAAACAATGAGACCTGAGGTAGGTGTAGAATTCTCAGATTTCATCTCAAAAGCACGAATTACACTTTCACGATGGATTGAATTATCCAAAACAGAGAAAACATTTGATGGTCTTACGGATTTATTGCTAAGAGACAAGGTCATGTCTTCTGTAAATAAATCATTCCTAGAGTTCTTACATGAGCGTAAACCTGGTACAATAAAGCAAATGGAAGAATATTGTGACCAGTATGCCACGGCACACCCTGACATGATTCTTGGTAACTCTAACATTAAAGAGAGTATGCCAGTTGCTTCGGCAACAGAATATAATCAGAATTACTCACACAAATTCCAAGGAGCTAAAAATAAATTTGATAAAAAGGTTAATTGGAATAAGTATCAAAACCAAGATAACCGCTCAAATCAGAGTTCTTCTTTGAAGAACTGGAATCGGGCTGATAGTCCTCGACACGCGAGGGGTACCCATAATGTTAGAAATTCTCGAAAAGGGAGTAGCTATAGGAACTACCCAAGTGCTTCATGGAGACAACAGAAACAATATTACAGGGATACTCAATATAATGAGCGTGATGATTATGATCATGAATATTATGATTCAAACCCAAATAGGGGTTATAACAGAGGCAATAATAATTATAGAGACAATTATAACCGAGGTAGATCACAACACAAAAGACATGGTAAATCTTATTACCAGGCTAACTCTGCACAACAGGAGTTCCACGACACCGATAATCAGAATAATGATAAAAAAGACTCCAACAGTGTAGCAAATTCCGCTTTCGATTTTGCTAGAGCATCTGAGTGTTCGCAATGCAAAACATTATTCGACCCAACCACAGTGTCTACTTTAAGCTGCGGTCACCCGCTTCCCGCTCTCCATGCGTCAATCGCGCATAATGGAAGGGGTGCTCTTGTCTTTAATAGGGGCCTAATAGATGGTACTCCGATATCAATTCTTTTCGACTCGGGGTGCACTACCATCGGAGTGAGGCAATCACTCGTAAATCCTTCTCGATCTACAGGCAATATAGTCAAATGTGTAACATTTGGTGGCACATTGGAGAAGTACTCCACTGCCATTATCAATATTGCTACGCCTTTCTTTACAGGAGAGGTGCAAGCATGTCTCTTGCCGAATCCGATCGCTGATCTTATCATCGGTCGCATTCATGGAGTGAAAGAATGCACTCCACAGCAAATTTCTAATTGGGAAAATGTTAATATGCAATCTGCTAATGCAGTAATCACTAGGGCTCAAGCTCTTAATATGCCACAATCTTCACGTTCTGAAGATAATGATGCGCAGATCCAAGATGATCCCTTGGAGATTTCCCACGATTCCTTTATCAAACAGCAGGAAGATGATCCTACTCTAAAGAAATTCTTTACTCTGGCAACAAAAGGTGATCCGAATAAGGATACAAATCGTAAATCTTGGATTACGATGAAGAATGGCGTACTTGTACGTATGGCACAAGACTCCGCTAAGTCCATTCATTCTCAAATCCTTGTGCCTAAAAATATGAGAGTTAAAATCTTACAGCACGCTCATGATTCGCAGTGTGCTGGGCATATGGGTTTTTCCCGTACTAAAGCTAGAGTTCTTCAATCTTTATTTTGGCCTGCTGTGAATAAGGACATACGAATCTATTGTCGATCTTGTAAAGTATGTCAAGAGATTAAATCCAGAGGTCCACGCCATGATGCACCTATTCAGGCTGCAGACATTCCCATTCGACCATTTCAAAAAATGGCGATAGACATCATTGGTCCATTTAAGATAAAGTCTCCTAGAGGACACCAATTTATTTTGACGTGTGTTGATATGTGCACACGTTGGCCGGAGGCTGTTCCTCTAAAGAGCATAACTACTGCTGATGTCGCAGATGCTCTTTGGTTAATATTTTCTCGTCTGGGGTTTCCAGCAGAAATATTATCCGACCATGGTACCCAACTCATATCGGATACCATGTCTCAAGTAATGTCGACTCTGAAGATAGAGAGATCGCTGAGTAGTATTTATCATCCTATGTCCAATGGGATGGTGGAACGTTTGAATAGAACTCTGAAAAACCTACTAGGTAAGATAACAGAAGATCATCCTCAGGATTGGGATAGGGTTTTACCCGCGGCTCTCTTTGCATATAGAGAGGTCGCCAACGAACATACAGGATTTTCTCCCTTTGAACTTGTCTTTGGCGCGAAACCGCGAGGTCCTATGTCCTTACTTCATGATCTTATAACTGCTGATAATATTGTCGATGACACAAAATCCTCTTATGAATATGTCATCGCACTTAGACACAAGATTATTGAAGCATGCAAATTGGCAACTGCTTCTTCTGAATTTGCGAAACAGAAGGCAAGGGAATTTGCCAATAAAAAGAGATGTTTGCGACAACTTTGTCCAGGTGACAAAGCATTTGTCTTGCTACCTTGTAGGGAAAATAGACTTCTTATTTCTTGGAAAGGTCCGTACGATATAATATCAAAAGTTTCCGATGTTGACTATATCGTCGATATTGACGGGAAGCGTAAAACCTTCCACATCAACATGCTCACGGAATTCCATGAACGTCCTGATTATTTACAACCTGTTTTCCAGGTAACGGACGATTTTCCAGTCCAACATGGACAGTACTCATCTCTGTCAGTAATACAGGATGAGGAAACGAGTTTCTCGGATGTAAATTTACTTTTTCCAATGATTCCTCTTCACTCTAATGAATCATGGAAAGATGTTGCAATTTCTCCAGAATTATCTCCAGGAGAGCAGAAACAAGTTTCTACTATGTTAGAACAATTTCAGGATGTCCTTACTCACATTCCTGGTCAAACTGATGTCATTCAACATGACATTATTCTTACTGACCATAGTCCTATAAGAGTCAGACCGTATCCTATCCCGATACATTTTCAAGCACAGGTAGAGAAAGAGTTAGATGAGATGATAGAGATAAAAATTATTGAACCATCCACATCAGCATATTCTTCGCCGATGGTTATAGTACGGAAAAAAGACAATAACATACGTCTTTGCGTGGATTATCGCAAATTGAATCAAGTGACTAAATTTGATGCTGAACCTATGCCTTTACTAGAAGAGCTACTTACGAGACTATCGAATTCTCACTTCTTTACTAAACTCGATTTGTCTAAAGGATATTGGCAAGTTCCACTATCCGAACACGCCAAACCGTTTACTGCTTTTTCGACGCCTAGGGGTCTATTCCAATGGAATTTCATGCCTTTCGGTCTTATGAACGCCCCTGCAACATTTGTACGCATGATGCGTCGAATCCTATATCATCGCTCAGATGTCATTGCGTATCTTGATGACATCTGTCTTTTCAGTGATACTTGGAACGATCACTATAATGGTATAAATGAACTATTGTCTATCTTACGCGAGCATAACCTGACAGCGAAACCATCGAAAGCATGTATTGGTTTTAGCGAAATATCTTTCTTAGGACACCGTGTTGGTCATGGGTTCCTAAAAACAGAAGACCATAATACAAGTAAGATACTTAACATTTCTATTCCTAAGACTAAAAAGCAAGTACTAAGTCTCTTAGGTCTAATACAATTTTATGGACGATTCATCCCGAATCTGTCCTCCATTATGTCACCTCTTTCTTCCTTGCTAAAGAAAGAGTCTCCTAATGTAGTCCATTGGACTCAAGAATGTCAATCCTCTTTGGATAAGGTTAAAACTATGTTTTCTACTTCACCTATCCTAGTATTGCCTTCTAATGATAAGACATTTATTCTTCGTAGTGACGCTTCATCCACCGGGATTGGAGCGGCACTAATGCAAGAGTACTCTGGAACTCTGCATCCTGTGATGTATATTTCTCGGAAATTAAATGCCGCAGAGAAGAATTACTCGGTCCTAGACCGTGAATTATTGGCTATGGTTTGGTCAATCCTTAAACTGCAAAGATTTCTTCTGGGCGCGCATTTCATTGTGGAAACTGACCAGAAAGCTCTTACGGCTATTCAGAGTAAAAATCTGAAGAGCGCGAGATCAACGCGATACGCGATTGCTCTACAGCCATTTCATTTTTCGGTGCGAGCTATCCGTGGGTCAGAAAATGTGATGGCAGATATGTTGTCTAGATGCCCACATGATTCATAACTGTTATACAACTTTGATACAGTTGTTTCTATGTTGAAATGTGTACACATATGTAATATATCATATATTGATTGTAACACTACTTAGCGGTTCATTGATATTTATTCACCGCTGATCTTTCAATGTTTTTCGTCTTTGATGATCATGATGTTAAGATATCTTAGATGAAATTTATGTATAAACTAATATGGAAATTGTGTCATTGCTAATATTGTAGTATGCGTTGGTGACACCTCTCTGGAAATATTAATACTTAGAGAAGTACCTTCTCTAAGGTCATAAAACTTATGCTTATCATCTGCGCATTGTTATTGGTGCGTTGTGAGCCTATTGTATGTTGCTCCTAGATGTATTTCAAAAAAAAAAATGTACCATTTTTTTTTCCCGAGGGGTGTGGTAATCTGTTGCGTGCATATTTTGACGCACATATTACAAAAATCGATATGGCTATTTAATATGGGAAAAATATAGACATTCATTCATTTGTGTATGAAAATGCTGTCTATGGGGAAAGCGAGATAATCCATGTTTGATTCACACTTTTGATTATAGGAGTAATCGTTCTTGATATTGATCCAGCGTAAGGATATTGCTCTTATATTTGTACTTATTTTTAGGGCCAGAAAATAGATTAATTTGCTTATTGTGTTTATGGCCTGAATTCATATGTATTACATATTATTAGTACAAGTAGAATCAGTCCTATATTGTATATTTTGGATGGGTAGGCGGGACTAGATTCTTGTTATTCCGGTCTAGCGGAAGTATGAGTTGTCTTGACAAGTCGTGATGAGTTCCGATGTACCGTGATAATGGCGGGTACGCACTTTTCAAAGGGCTGGTAGATTCTTAAGGAAATATGATTCATGAAGTGGTTTTCTTCTAAAGGAGATGGTATCTCTACTGTAGTTTATGTTAGAGACTCTCCTAAGGTATGGTACAATGTATAATTCGGACTCCATGTATTGCCAGACCCTATTTTGATGATCTCATGTCGATTCGACCTAGATGGAACATTTTGCTTCATATCGCTAGGGTCGTGTTTTGTATCGACGAAGATGACAGACTTTCCTGCAGCGGTTATGGCTACGTGAATTAACCTGATCACCGTAGAGCTGTATGGAAACATTTATGAAATCATTTATATACCCATTATAAATTAACTCTGGCTTATATTCTCCTTCCTATGAATGAGTGAACGACAACTCAGGGAGGCAGCCATGTTAGATTTCGGTCATCATATGTTTTGATCACTGCCAAGAGAACAGATTATTTATCCTATTATCGGACAGTGACAGGGAGATCTCAATCTTGCTAGAAACCCCCTCTTTCGTGGTTTCATAATATATGCTACAAACTATGGACGTCAAGTAACTTTAGTTATTTACCGATCTGCCTTCATTGACGCGTTTAGTCAGATAGGGGGATGCGGCCATAATGTATCATGACATTGAACTTTTGATGTACTGCCCATTATTTCTGAATGTGTCATGACTTCAGATCTGCTATGTATACCTACAAATTGATATGTCAACATACCATGATGTACTCGTATGTCCCAGTGTGTACGTCTGAATAAATTGAGTAAACAAAGATTCCAGCAGTCTGCATTGGTGCCTTGTAGACACAAGTGTATGAGTGGTTATATTGGTCAGCACACGAACAGTACACCATTCGCGGTAATCACACTCTACACTTCTACTTCATACATACACCATCCTGCGTCGGTTGGAGTGACCAAGTTTAGGGCCTGCTTCCCCTGGAGCCTTTGCCTTCCATAACTCAGGACTAGGGTGAGTTACCCATTTACAGCTGGGTAGACTGGAGCATGCCTGATCTCAACAACACACCACTCTTCCTTACAGAGCATACAGACTGACACTTTACAGAGTGGAAAGAAGAAAAGAAACTTTACAGCTATCTAAATAGATATGAACTATTAGCTACCACGTATGGGTTAGAGAGAGAAAGGTGGAGCTTAAAGTTATCTCAAGGGCTTCGTGGGGCAGCTTATGATGTTTTTGCCAAAATGAACAGAAGTGATCAAGAAAATTATGACATGCTAAAGCAGGCTCTTTTGTTAAGATATGAAAAGAACGCAGAATTTTATAGGAAAAAATTTAGGAATGCTAAACTACTGTCAGGTGAAACCTATCACCAGTTCTCTGCACGGTTAGAGACCTACTTGGAGAAATGGACTTCTCTGGGGAAAACCCAAGATCTTAAGGAAATGGTCCTTATAGAACAATTAAGAGAGTCCATGGCTCCAGACCTGAGAAAGTTTCTCATGGAACAAGGTGCAGAGAGGCTGGGTGAGTTGCTAAATGTTGCTGAAAGGTATCAAGCAGCTCAGGCAGAGGTATCAGGTAATAAAAAGAAACAGGTAGATAATTTTAAGGCACCACAGAACTTTAATAAATTTGATCCTAGAGATCAAAACAAAGGTAAGCACCAGTTTGATAGGCCACGGTATGACAATAAAAATAAAACCCCACAATTCGATGAAAGGAAATATGATGAAAGAAAATCTTTCAACCAAGGAAGGAGGTGGTGTAAAAATTGTAAGATGAACAATCATGACACTGACCATTGTAGAAGGAAACCTGTGTATATGGCCACCCTTCAGGTCAGGTCGACCTCAAGAAAGGAGGAGGATATCCTGATAGATACCACTCCAGAAGAGATGAGGAAGGCACAGGCTAGGGATAAGACCCTCAAGCCTTGTTTCAGGAAATTGTCAACTTGTCATACAACTCCAGGCAAGGGAGATTTTTACATGAAAAACAAGTTGATTTACAGGAAGGCCGGAACTAGATCCAATGGTCACGGACAGTTGGTTCTTCCAAAGACATACTGGGCAGAATTAATAAGGAGCCTACATGTGAAAAAAGATGGGGACCATGAGAAAATTGGTACCATCATCCAAAAGGTGGCTCACATTTATTATTGGCCCAAGGCAAGATGGAACATTGAGAATTTTGTAGAAAGGTGTAGCATAGCACATGAGGGAACACCCACAAGTGGGAACATTGATCAGGACCTGGACACGCCAAAGGGCAAACTTAGGCCTGACAATACAAAGAAAAATAAATTTGATAAAGTGGACCAAATGGAATGGGAAGCCCCTTTTCACGGACAAGCTTCAATTAACTGTTTTACAATGGCCACTATGCGGCGAGTGCAAAAAGATGTCTTACCCCAGGATAAGCCGAAAATTCCTCAATCGGACTTAAACAAACTGGAGGAAGAGGATGTAGAGAGGAAATCTCTCATCAAGAATTTTAAGTTGGGAGAAAGCCCCAAGAGGAAAATTGGTAGCGGTCGTTTCGTGCATGATAATTCTGGGAAGAAAAATCATCACTATAGCGCTTCGAGTGGAAGAGACCATACCGGTGCATGGACAAATAGGTCCACAAAATTAAAGGTCCATATGAAACGCTGTTAAGAACGTGGACTGATGAAAAGGTAGAGGAAAATATTACATCCTCATACCAATATGTGAATGAGCTAACCACTCGTTTAAAAACTGGCTGGAAACTTGCCAATGAAAATTTGAGACAAGCCAGGAAGAAACATGCTGCCTATTATAACAGGAAAGCTAAAGACAGAGATTTGGCTGTGGGAGAGAAGGTACTGCTTCTTCTCCCCAGTAGTCAGAATAAGTTACAAATTGGATGGCAAGATCCATATACAGTTCTAGAGAAGGTGTCTAGAACCAATTATAAGATAGATAAGAAGGGGAAAGAAAAAATCTATCATGTGAATCTCCTGAAGAAATATTTGGAAAGAGAACATCAGGAAGAGACACACTTGTTGACCTTGTCCATTGCCATGGAGATGAAAAAGGAACCACTTTCATCATTTGAATATCCATTACACCCCTGTGAGACAGCGGCACAGGTGAAAATCAGTACACATTTAACGAAAAATCAGAAAGAGAGAGTGCAACAGGTTCTAGATAATCATACAGAGGTGTTAACAGACCGACCGGGGCATACAAACTTATTGGAATATGATATGAAACTGATAGACCCCACACCTGTCTGTATGAAACCCTATTCGATTCCTTTTGCTAAGGAGAAAGCTTTGAAGGAAGAGATAGACTATTTGTTGAAGGAAGGAATTATTTCACACAGTGAATCTTCGTATAGTTCCAGTGTTGTACTCTTAAGGAAACCCTCTGGAGAACATAGACTCTGTATAGATTACAGGAGACTGAATGCTATTACAGAAGGACAGGTGGATCCATTGCCGGATACAAATCAGTTGTTTGCCAGGCTAAATAAAGCTAAATATTTCTCAAAAGTGGATCTGAGTAAAGGATACTATCAGATTCCAGTAAAGCCTGAGGTTAGACCATACCTAGCTTTTAGTACGTCAGAGGTACACTATGAGTTTAACAGATTGCCATTTGGATTGAAGAATGCACCTAGTGTCTTCTCTAGAATGATGAGAAAATTATTGGACCCTCTGAATAATCCATGCATTACAAATGTTATGGATGATATCCTTATAGCAACAGAAACATTTGAGGAACACATTGACTCTCTGAATATGCTGTTTAATCGACTTAGAGAAACGAATTTAACAGCCCGACCAACCAAATGTTGCGTTGGATGTAAAGAATTAGAATTCTTGGGACACACAGTCTATCAGGGAAACATGACCCCTGACCCAAAGAATTTAGAGAAACTAAAGAAAGCCCCGAGACCACAAACCAAGAAAGACGTGAGATCATTTGTCTTATTATGTGGTTTCTACCAAAAGTATATCAAAAACTTTAATTCCATATGTTCACCGTTAACTGATTTGACACGTAAAGGAAATCCAGATCGAATTACATGGACACCACAATGTGAATTGGCTTACCAGGAATTGAAGGAAAAGCTTACAAGCAAACCTATTTTGAAACTACCTGACTTAAGTCAAGAATTCATTGTAAGGACGGATGCCAGTAATATTGGGTTAGGTGCGACTCTGCTACAGAAATCAGATGCATTGGATGGGGAATTAAGCCCAGTGGCATATGCTAGCAGAAAGTTGAATAAAGCTGAAACCAATTACTCAACTAGCGAAAAAGAATGTCTTGCAGTAATATGGGCGATAAAGAAATTCAATATTTATCTATATGGGAAGGCATTTAAGTTGCAAACGGATCACAAACCCTTGTCGTTTCTAGCGCAGGCTAGACATGAAAATTCTAGATTACTCCGTTGGTCATTACTGATGCAGCCATTTGAGTTTAGCATAGAGTATATATCTGGAAAAACAAATCTGGGAGCTGATTTTTTAAGCCGCCATCCGTGTGATGAGAATCACCGTAAGCCCCAGAAATAATAATAAATTTCTCTATGTGTATATAGAATTATAGACTGACATATAACGTCTGTTTTAAGAGGGGAGAATTTGTCGTGAAACATTCTAAATCCACATATATAAATTAAAAGGTAAATGTAAAGCCTAACAAATAAATTCAATAAAAGAAAAGAGAAATGGTAAAAGTACAGTGCTGTCACAATGGCGTACAAAAATCCCCCTTGTTTTCTACTTCGTCTGCAAATTGTAACGCTTTCACGTTGATATTAAAGCCTATAGCAGCCTACACGCGTTTCCACAACACAATAAACCGTGTACTGCATTTATAAGAAAACCTTGAGCTAGGCACCCTGCGTAATGACCTAAATTAATACTTCCATTAATTTCATTTTATGCACGGCGTGATGAAAAGACAGATGGACTTAGGATAGAAAGAGAGGGGAGGGCTGAAAGCAGGAACGCATGCAACACTAACCCGCGTCTCGCGATACAAAATTAATGCCATCACGCGTGTAAGGCCACAAGCACTAACTTTTTTTCAAATCGACAGTGATAAAAAACACTACCCATACGAGAGTTAGGTTTAAAAACCTGAAAAATGCTTATTAGGAAATATGACATTATACTGGTTTACGTTTGAAAGCCTGACAGTACCCAGACACCACATCGATCGAAGTGAACGGGTGGTAGAAGAAAATGCATATTTTGAACGCAGCCCCTTAGCCCCATAAAATTTATATAGTTGGGTTCCTTAGGACTTGCTGACAAAGAATATGTTAAGTGTTACGCAAATAGTCTAGGAATTAACAAATTATAGCCAAAAGAAAATAGTGAGGGTGTCAGACAACACCAAATAATAATCGCACAGTGGCATGTTTTGGAACCACTATTTTACGGGAAATGGGCCACCATGTAAAATCCTATTTGATTGGATAGAAGTAAATGTAAGGCTAAACACGATTAGTCGGGCTACAAATACTAATTCTTTGTTGTTAGGGGAAACGTGAGAAGGGTACTTTTTTTTTGAAAAGCTGTGTAAACATGGCCCGATTGGTTAGACCCGCCAATATAGGCAATTAGGAGCGTCATTTCAGTACCACATGTTAAAATAAACTTACTCAGAACCAGTGCGTTGAGAGCCAGATCATATTTTTCGAAATAAAAGTCTGGGACAAGGCAGATCGGAATTTGTGCCATTATTCATCGCCAGTCAACGTATCTGTGTATTATTTCCATGAATTGTGGTAAGCTTGATATATTCAATATCTTTTTAATGAAAATTGAATGTAAATTGATAATTTATGTCTGTGTATGTGTGTGGGTCAGTAGCGAACATGAGGCAAAGCCTATATAGTGCTCCAACCTGAACAGAAGGTGTCGGAGAAAAGTAAAACTGCATGGAATTGCCAAACAGTACACTGACACCTATCTTATTGACTAGAAAGAACTAATGCTGGAATTGCAGAGGCGTAGTGACCATTAGGGAGGAGTATACTGGTGTAAATTGTTTCAGATGAAGATAGCAGTTGGCCTACCGCTCTGAACTCAGTGTTTGTTATGTATTGTGTTCAGTCTGGAAATAGATTATAAATTAGTTCTGAAATAGGAGGTACAACCTTCTTGTTTCAGGGACAGTGGTCCTAAAGTTATTGAGCAGCACCTGGTCTGAGCTTTGCTGAGTCTAGAGGCTGACAGCATACTCCTGGGTCCAGATAGTGACCAGTGAGGTGTCTCCAGAACACAGGGAAGCAATCGAGCAGAGGAGTCTTTTCCTGCTGCCATCACGAAAGTTAAGCTTATGTGGCCAGAGGAGCTCAACATTATGTGTCCCCCTCTAAAATTGACATTATAGTAAAACAGAGGGACAATACATTGTGTAAATTGATAGGAACTGTGAACTTTTCCCCATACTATTTCCAAGATAAACAAACACTTGAAGTCATGATGACAAATAACAACATAGCTTGAAAAAAAAACCCAGTATTACCTCATAGTACTACTACACAACTGACACACATAGGATAATACTAATAAAATATGTCACTGCAAGGTTCATATTTATAAATTATGTACATATAAATTGTGATTACATTTGATTGTGATTCCTGGTTCACTGTGTAGTTGAATCAGGATCTCTATTAGTGAAAGTAATTAATACATATATATTTGAAACTTTACCATTGACTCATTTAAGATAGCCTTATAGAGTGTTATATGTGTGTGAGTGTCACAGTGTTGTAAAGTGTTGTGGAATAAATTAAATTGTTTATCTGTCTGTTGTTGTTGTGACTTACACTTCATCATTTTCATAACCCTAGACATTTAACGTAGTCATCACAATATTCCAGAATAATTCTGACTGAGGTATAAATGTGGTAGCAAGTAAGGTTATCTGTAAAACACTACACCTATTAGATACAGATACCTTCACAACTGATCTCAGTCAGTACACTAAGTCCCCTATAACTATTTATATCATCCCACTTTACCACACCAGCCTCGTATGGACTTTTACAACCACTAGCAAGTACAAACATGTCAAATTTAAAGTATTAAATAATGTTACAACTTACCCCAATACTGGTTGTGAACTCTAGACTTCTTGCTCAGTTTGAATAGTCTCGGCAACTTGATGCCGATGCCTCGAACACACGTCTGAGGTATTATTTATATTAAAGAATGCCTCTGTAACTTTGTGAGTAAGTTCTATAGGAGTCCGGTTTCCGTATTAAATTGTAGAGTTTCCTTGTCGTGTTAATCAAAAGGTGCTCCAATACGTGTTTTCCGTTCCTAATAGTTCAGAATTCTAACTTCTACTCTTTCCTGGCTTTAGTCCGAGCTGTCTACTTTGACGATTTTGGAATGCAGTGTCGTATATCTAAAATGTTCTACGTTATATCGTTGTTCTCGACCCACGCTCACATGTGGCGTTTCCGACAAAACTTCCAATCGCCGTGAATGTCAATTCGCGCCTCAAATGCCAGCCAATACATTCAAAAGTTCGTGTTATGATGATTCTCCTTATGGAATTTTCTTCATGCGTTTGTAAAATTTAAGCGGTCAATTTTCCGTATAAGGAGTTGCTAAATCCGTCTATTCTCGGTAATGTTTCCATTCGCAATCTCTTACATTCATCTTGTTTATAACCAGTGGCGTATTCTCTATGTGTGCTGTGCGTGCTGCGCACACATATGCCCGAAGGAAAATAAAAATTTAATTTATTATTCTATAAAATATTTCTCTTCTAAAGTTCTGCTTTCGGACCGCACTCATCAGGATAACGGATTTTTCCGCATATCTTGTTTCAGTTTCCCAGACGCGTTTTATAGTGCAGTTTTTATTGGTTTGTTACAATCGCCCGAAGTCTCTTGGTCAATTCCGTCACAATGCGTGCTGCGTCTTTCGGATTCACGTCTGAATATTGGTTTGTGTGGATCGGGGTCAATGCCAGATACGTCAATACAATACGAACATGCGTGCGGTGGACTTGCAGCTCTCGAGTTGTAAAAATCGGCTGTGTCCGTCCAGTGTTTTTTGTGATTAATTTTTGTTAGTTGCCGGGAATGCAGACTATTACAGTGACAGTGAGTTTCAAGCTGTAAATTAATTAGTATTTCGGAGATAATTGACATATACCCCTAATAACTATCGTTGCGTAATTGAATATAGTTGGTTTTTAAATTAAGAGGGGAAGAAGTTAATAGTAGGCGTACATATTCATTTTAAGTAGCAGCACGCCTAGCTCGCATTACCAGGATACGCCACTGCTTATAACAAGCTTGTCCAGATGTTTATTCAGGCGTGTCTGTAATATGCAACCAGACTGATAATTGACTGGCACTCCCTATGCAAACAACCAATGGGAGTCATTACACGAAAGTAACCTTGCTCGCCAATCTGGTCTGATTTGAATCAAACTCTCAGGTAAACAAAAACGACACAAATGAATGGAAGGAGTGTAAACATTTACTCGAGAATACCAATACTGTCGGAAGATAGACATGTAGAATTTGCCGACAATCGAACAGTTCATATAATTATTACGCACAATAAAGGTAGTTCAATACTACCGGAGAGGAAAAGAGAGCACACCAAATTATGTGACAAAGAAGAAGAAGCAGAAGAGGAAGAACAACAACAAGGAAGAGGGGAGAAAAGTAGAACAAGGTGAAAATGAAGAAGAAAAAGAAGACGTAAGAGGAGGAGGAGCAGAAGAAGACGAGGGTACAATCAAATATACTGTATATATATATATATATATATATATATATATATATATATATATATATATATATATATATATATATATATATATATATATATATATATATATATATATATATTATCGCCTTCCAGAGCATAATGTCCACGATGAGAATGCTTCGATATCCGACCTAGCAGAATGTCATGGATCTCATCCGTCGCCTCTTTAGCCTCACTCACAGTGTATTTATATTCCCTTTGTAGCTGTTCGTTTGCTCTCTTTGTTGTGATGAGAGGGAGGTTTATCGATCTGCTTTCCTATTTAGGCTGAAGACTGAAGATAGTTATATAGTTAAAATAATGTATTGTAAGATAAATCAGTTTATGGACTCAAACAGAAGAAAAGGGAAAGAGAGCAAAATTTTAGCTAACTAGTAGAAGAAGGATAGTTAACTAATAGAAGAATTAGATAGTAGAATTAAAAAATACAAGAAAGGGGAAAGCCAGTCAACGTAAAAGAAGATGAAGATAGTGGAACTAACAGAAGATGGAGATAGTGGAACAAACAGAAGATGGAGATAATGAAATTAACTAAGAGAAGGAGATAGTGTTACTAACTAAGAGAAGGAGATAGTGGAACTAACTAAGAGAAGGAGATGATGGAACAAACAGAAGATGGAGATAGTGGAACTAACTAAGAGAAGGAGATAGTGGAACTATTCAAATATAGAGATAGTAGAACTAACAGAAGATGGAGATAATGGAACTACTAGAAGATGGAGATAGTGAAACTAATAGAAGATGGAGTTAGTGGAACTACTAGAAGATGGAGATAGTGGAACTAATAGAAGATGGAGTTAGTGGAACTAATAGAAGATGGAAATAGTGGAACTAACTAAGAGAAGGAGATAGTGGAACTATTCGAGTATGGAGATAGTAGAACTAACAGAAGATGGAGAGTGGAACAAATAGAAGATGGAGATAGTGGAACTAATAGAAGATGGAGATTGTGGAACTTATAGAAGATGAAGATAGTGGAACTAACTAAGTGAAAGAGATAGTGGAACTAATAGAAGCTGGAGATACTGGAACTAATAGACGAAGGAGATATGGGAACTAACCATTGAAGGAGGAGATAGTGGAACTAACTAACAGAAGGAGATAATGGAATTAACTATTAGAAGGAGGAGATAGGGGAACTAACTAATAGAAAAAGAAGATAGTGGAACTAAATAATAGAATAGGGATTTAGTGGACCTAACTAATAGAAGAAAGAGACAGTGGAACGAACTAACTAGTAGAAGAAAGAGATAGTGGAACGAACTAACTAATAGAAGAAAGAGATAGTGGAACGAACTAACTAATAGAAGAAAGAGACAGTGGAACGAACTAACTAATAGAAGAAAGAGATAGTGGAACGGACAAACTAATAGAAGAAAGAGATAGTGGAACGAACTAACTAATAGAAGAAAGAGAGTGGAACGAACTAACTAATAGAAGAAAGAGATAGTGGAACGAAGTAACTAATAGAAGAAAGAGATAGTGGAACGAAGTAACTAATAGAAGAAAGAGATAGTGGAACGAAGTAACTAATAGAAGAAAGAGATAGTGGAACGAAGTAACTAATAGAAGAAAGAGATAGTGGAACGAAGTAACTAATAGAGGAAAGAGATAGTGGAACGAACTAACTAATAGAAGAAAGAGATAGTGGAACGAACTAACTAATAGAAGAAAGAGATAGTGGAACGAACTAACTAATAGAAGAAAGAGATAGTGGAACGAACTAACTAATAGAAGAAAGAGATAGTGGAACGAACTAACTAATAGAAGAAAGAGATAGTGGAACGAACTAACTAATGGAAGAAAGAGATAGTGGAACGGACTAACTAATAGAAGAAAGAGATAGTGGAACGAACTAACTAATAGAAGAAAGAGATAGTGGAACGGACTAACTAATAGAAGAAAGAGAGTGGAACGAACTAACTAATAGAAGACAGAGATAGTGGAACGAACTAACTAATAGAAGAAAGAGATAGTGGAACGAACTAATAGAAGAATAAGGTAACCGAACTAATAAAGAGAAGAAGGAGATTGTTATTGTTGTTCAGAATCGACATCATTGCACTCCGAGCAAACCCATAGGTGCTCAGTCTCCCTCAGAAAACGTAGAAGGGTATGAATGCTAATTGTTTCTTTTGCGCGCTGGTTGTATACACGCCGGATGCATCCTCTCTTACGTTCATTACAGCTAGTCTTACGCCTAATGCCAAACCCCAGCAATCTTAGCTTTGATGATTCATCGACTGCAGTGTCATTCTCTAATAAGTGATCATTGGTTAGGATTGGTTTGGTTTCAAGGACTATCTTCATTGCACACGGACAACTCCATTAAGTGCTCCGATCTCCTCACTTAGATCACAAAAGGAGGATCTCAGCAGAGTGCACGAACTCCGTAGCACCGGCGAGAATCCCAATGTGTGAATTGTTACATTTTGCCAGGTCAGTGGCTGTTTGGCCTACTCTTTACGATTTCTAATTGCCGTGGGAATTTTAACGTGCGCATCTTGCACATGGGACCTCCTATTATTTCGCCCTTATCCGAGAAGGCTAGGCATCCGATCTCACTACCCAGGAGATAGGGGAGAGTATGACGTCATCAGGACCACAGCTGCTTCCTTTACCTCCATTCTCATGCTGGAGGTTGTTCTCATATAAGCCCCACTATGTTCAGCGACGATCCTGTCCTTAACTCTTGCCGAGAAGCCTCATCCTGATTTCTCACCACAGATACAGACCCATCAGTGTACACAATGGCATCATCATCTCCGCCATTAACATTTATCAGTTGATCAATTTCCAGCTCTGCTTTCCCATTGGTCCAAGCTCTACATTCTCTTCCAAGGCTGATGGTGACCTGTTGGTAGGTCGTCAAGTTCTCACCTGACTTACTCCAGTCTTCCCCCTTGAATATGTTTTCAACTGTGGTCACCTGCTGAATAATTGACTCAGCCTCCGCCATCCATGGCATCCTTCTCTTTATTCTTGCTCATTTGATGTCAGCTATGTTCCTGGGTAGGGGTGCCTTTTTGTCTGGGTTACTCACGTATAGGCTTTTACCTAAGCCATCGCATATCTGGATTTAATCGACAGCAATTGGGAGCCGCGCTGGTGTAATGGTTACCCCATTGCGCTGGAGATTAGGTGTTCAATGTTCAAGCCCGGGTGTAAGCATTTGAAGAAGTGTCATCGATCGGGATTTTGACTGAATAACCTGAGCGGCTACTGAGATAAACCCTCTGTGGATGGGAAGGAGCGAAGCTCCTGACCGGGTTGGATGGAAAGTCCACAGGCTCCCCAGCCTCGCAATGACATGCTGAAAGCCCAAGTGCCGCTGGTTAAGAAAAAAAAAAAATTCGACAACAATCCAAGCATGTACTGCATCGTCACAATGAGGGTATCTCGCGTACAGCTCAAGACTAAACGATTCGCTTCCTTTTGAATGCGTTCCAGTCATTCACGTTGCGATACTGACAGCTTGAGTCTTCCCAGGCCATACTCGGCTACTGACATGACCAGAGGATGATATAGGAGAAACAGTAGTCTCAGCTCCAGGCATCACTGCAGCCATTGTATTTAGGTCTGCCAGGCCACTCTTGCATTTCTGTATGATGTGATCAACATTATACTTATATGATAGCCCAAGATCGAAAGTAACTCCAAGATATGTTAGCTTGCCGTGCCTTTCAAGAAGGAAATAGCGTAAGTAAGTACTAGAAGAAGCAGAAAGTGGAATTTACTAAGAGTAGGAGATCGTGGAACTAATAGAAGAAAGAGATAGTGGAATTAATTAAGAGAAGATGAAACTAACTGATAGAAGAAGGAGATAGTGGAACTAACTGAAGAAGGAGATAGTGAAACTAACTGAGAAGGAGATAGTGGAACTAACTGGAGAAGGAGATAGTGGAATTAACTGGAGAAGGAGAAAGTGGAACTAACTGGAGAAGGAGATAGTGGAAATAACTGGAGAAGGAGATAGTGGAAATAACTGGAGAAGGAGATAGTGGAACTAACTCATAGAAGAAGGAGTGGAACTAAGAGAAGAAGAAATATAGATAAGCTAATTAAAGAATTAGTGATATATGTGGAACTATCTGATAGAAGAAGGAGACAGCGGAACTAAAAGAAAATGAAAGCAATAGAACATAAACTGGAAGGATCCGAAAATGGATAAGAAGGAGATTACGACACTAACTAATAGCAAGAGAAAGCGGAACTAACTGATAGAAGAAAGAGAAAGCGGAACTAACTGATAGAAGAAGGAGACAGTGGAACCACGGGAAGAAAGAAGCAGTAGAACATAAACTGGGATGATCAGAAAATGGAAGCTACAGACAAGGAAAATGGGAGATAAGTAATAAAGAGAATGCGACGTTTTACTTCAGACGTTGCAAGCGTGAAAGAAAATTGAAAAATTGCCTCCACAGTCACGCAGGATAGTGGTCAATTACTCAAGGCCGTGTTCCGGTCGCCGGCTTGAAAAGACGGGTCTCTGCCGTATCGGAAGCTTTTAGAGCCGGAAAATATAACACGCCATGGCCGTCCTTATGTTGTTGGGTAAATAATGGGGCCAGTGGACGCTGGGATAAGTGATTTGGGAGGGGCGGGAATGAGCTATGTTTGGGGGAATCCATTTTTATATCGACTAGTTCCCAAAAGAGCGATTGGAATATATGAGGGCAGTAGACTGGGTGAAACCCAGGTGTGTGTATGTTTAATGGGGTTCATCATTTCTCTAAACTGTATAAATTTTATCGTTCATTACTCTTCAGTTAACGATGGAGCATAGGTCTTTGAGGGGTGGAGGTACAACGCTTGTTAAGTCAAAATAGAACAAAAATGAAAATTCGGATTAGTCTATATTTGGATAATTTATATTTTCCTGAATCTAAACATGTCAAAATCATTCGTCAGTAGGTGTATTTTTATTTTTTTATTTATTGTATTTTCTTAAGAAATTTTGCTTTTCCTATGAAGAAAATCATGAGGTTCTCAAAACCTTGTTTTTATGTTAGTAAGTTAGTAATTTTCTAATAACTTGCGTATCTCTTAGTCAATCAACATGAGACTTGGCACAGATACATATATATATGTATATACGAGGGACGGTCAAAAAGTAATGCCTCGTAATTTTTAATTTCATTCAATAGGCAAGAAAACAGATAAAATTTACATTGAAATGTAGCCCCAAGTCTGAACTTCAAAAATTTATTTCTCAATGTAGTCTCCGTTGTTTGTAACAGTTTTTGTCCATCTTCTCACAAGGGCATGTATCCCCGCACAGTAAAAATGTTGTGTCCTTTTTCCTAAACCACTGGCGTACGGCGCGTTTAAGGGTCTCGGTGTCCTCAAAGTGATGTCCGCGAAGATCTTCTTTCAGTGGTCCAAACAGATGGAAGTCAGAAGGTGCAAGATCGGGACTGTAAGGGGGATGTGGTAATAATGTGCAGCCAAATTCTGCAATCGCATCAATGGTGCGTTTAGCGGTGTGTGGCGTGGCATTATTGTGCAACAGTAGTGCGGTTCTCTGATCTTTTAATGGGTAAAGTCGCCGAAGACGACCTCTAAGCTTCTTCAAAGTTTCAATTTAACGGTCTGCATTCACCGTGTTTCCCTGTTCCAAGAAGTCGAGAAGAATCACACCCTTCTCATACCAAAACACGGAGGCCATAACTTTCCCTACAGATGGTGAACTTTTGAACTTCTTTCTTGTCGGCGATGTTGTGTGATGCCATTCCATTGACTGCCTCTTTGATTCTGGTTCAAAAAAATGAACCCAAGTCTCATCACCTGTCACAATATTCGATAAAAACTCTTCTCCTTCAGTTTCGTAACGGTGGAGGAGGTTGATGGCTATGGTTTTCCTTGTTTCTTTATGTCTGTCTGTCAACATTCTGGGTACCCACCGTGCACAAACTTTTGAATAACCCAGGTCTTTAATGATGTTCTGGACACTGCCTTTACTAATGGACAACATGGAAGAAAAGTTCATCCAGTGTTATCCGACGGTCACCACGAATGATGCCATCAACTCGATGAATGTTGTGTCACTGCGGTAGACGGACGGCCAGTCCGCTTTGCGTCAGCCATTGAGGACTGACCTACTTCAGCTTCGTCACAACGATGTATCCAACGTCGGACAGTGCTAACATCCACTGTTGAATCTCCATAAACATTCTTCATACGTTCGTAGATGCGAATTGGGGTCTCGCCTTCAGCATTGAGGAATTCCATGACATAACGTTGTTTTAACCGAACGTCTTTGGCAGCCATTTTTAAACTGTTACAGTGGTGCCACCTGTTACTGAAACAGGTTGGTAATGCTATACAGTGCAAAAGAGTGTTTGAGGAATCCTGCTAAATTTACAAATTGCACATCGATGCAGTATTTACATACATAAAAATAGGAGGCATTACTTTTTGACCTTCCCTCGTATATATATATATGCCATCACAGAAAACGTTCACAGAAATGTCCACAATTCCCTCTGTGCTGATGACCTGGTCGTGTGGACTTCAGAAGTATACATCACCAGAGCAAGAGTGCGCATGAAAGTTGATCCAGAAAGTGACTGCTCAAAATCAATGAACAAAAAACAGTACACACTATGTTTACCTTGTCAAACAAACCACGGTAGGAAAAACTACAACTACATGGACAGGCAGTACGAGAAGAAAAAACACCAACATACTTGGGAATCACACTAGACCGCCGCATGACCCGCAGACTAACAAAAACACAGCTAAGGGCAAAAACTTCGCATGGCCATCATGAAAAACATTAGTTGGTACCACATAGGGTGCTGATAAGAACATTCTCAAAAAGCTGTACACAGGCAGAGTCAGGCCTGTTATGGAATATGACATCCCAGCCTGGTCCATGGTAGCAAAGTCAAATTTTGACCGAGTAAACAGACTCCAAAATCTAGCAGGGGCCCTAAAATCCGCGAAAATCAACCGTATGGAAAACATTACAGGGCTACAGTCAATGGAGGACAGACGTGACAGCAGAGTCTTACAATAAGCTGAAAAATTTAAGACTCGCAGGACACCCCATGTGCCAGAGAATGAAGAGGCTAGGAAGACGCAGGCTCAAGCGAACTAACTTTATGGCCCAAGCAAAAGAACACAAATTAGCAAAAATACCATGCTAGCAAGCTCAGCTGCAAAGAAAATTCCAGAAGCACAGCTATTCCACTGTGGAAAAGAAGATGCTTTCCTGAGCTAAAATCTGATATTCCAGGCATTGAAAGTAAAGGAACACAGACAGAAATATAAAGAAAGCGTATAGCAACCAAGTATATTGACCAAACATTTCCAGCAAAGCTCAGGACACATGCATAAACTGATGGTTCAGCAAAAAAGCAGTTGAGAATGGGGGTGCCGGCATTCTCATTAATTAAAGAATACAAGTAGAATCCACTTTACGGCAATCGCCACTGGCAAATACTGCAATAACTTCAATACCGAAGCTGAAGCCCCGAAACAGGCAGCGAAAACTCTTTGAGTACGCAAAGCACATGCAGAAAAACGAATTGCATTTTTTACAGATGCCCTCTCAGTAATAAGAGCTCCGAAGAGCCACCATGCTAAGAGATTAAAAGAGCTGATAAACTCTCGTGAAAGACTGGCCAAATGCTTCAACAAGTGCACAATTCAGTGGATACCAGCCCATTGCAACATACCAGGAAATTAGAAGGCAGACAAACTTGCTAAGGAAGGAGGAATGCTATAACTGTATGATATAGTGACAACGTATGAAATGGCGAAAACAACTATAACAGTCATATTCAAAATGGAAAAGAAAGCATCCAGACCATTTAAAAAATGATGTATATCATCAGCTATCTAGGCGGTGCTATTTTTCGGCTACGTACTGAGCACAACAGACTGAGATACCATCTATACCACAAGTACAGAATTGATGCCTCAGATCTCTGCACCTGTGGCACCTGCCTGATGACAGCCGAACACCTGCTGCAGTCCTGCTCAACGATACAGCAATGAACGTATTAGCATATTGCAACCATCTATTTCACTCGACGAAAAACTGTTTGAATATGTCACCAACCTTGAGCTGACTACTGCCTTTATTAGAGTCATTAACGTGGAAGTGTGAAGGCGAACGAGAATGAAGATGAAGAAGAAGAAGACACAGATACTTTCCATTAGATAACAAAACTTTTGTTAAGGCCGATTTTTGATATCGTAACAAAATTATTTTGATTTATTTCAAATAATGTAAAATTTTTGAGAAAGAAAAAGTGGTTACTACGAGTATTTTTAGATACACACTTTAAGGTTCTATATCTCAGGATCTACTTCGGTTATCTAAAATCTAACTTGACTTATGTTTTAACTCGTACAATGATGAGTTCCCATTCCAACGGGAATGCTCATCACTCAACAGACAAGAAAAAAACCTTTGGGAATTGAAATATGGAAGAACAATTCAACATGGCCGCCATTTCCTTGGCAACCAATTGCGTTATGCCATCAACATGCGTTGGTATGCATAGCTATTACTATTGTAAGTTAACCCTGTGTATTTGTATCAAAATCCTGCAGTTATTTATTTAAAAAGTATTTTTCTGTATCTCCTCCTCTTTACAAATTCACGCCTAGCTTCCGTGGTCTGTTCTATAGGTTCACGATCTTTTCGTGTCTTTTTGCTGTTTAACTTGGGCTACTCAGCTTCTCGCTCTTTTGCAGCCAATACCAAGTTAAAGAGTCTTTGGTATTATGTACTCTGTAGATATAGGTTTTTTCCTGTGACTTTTCTGCCAATTCGAAACGTGTTGAGTTAAGTCATGAGCTCCAGTTTCTCCAGCTTAGCTTGCATTTAAAGGATCATCACAACTGGTCCCAAGCAAGGAGGAAGAAGCTCGTGGTATACAATGCATTCCATACCATCCAAGGAGCTCTCCAAATTTGCAGAGCTAAAAAAATTTGCTCTGGTTTTCTGTTTTCCCAAGGAATTGTAACGTCCTTCACTAAGCTACTTCTCAGCTTCCCTTGCTTATCATAGAGTCTATAGTGAGATCCTCCCCGCATGCAGGTAGCCAGGTAAAAGCCAGAATTACGTCTGGGGCTCAAGTGACTCCAGCAAGCTTAGTGTGCAATGCTGGGTTCTCAACATGTTTCACCACAGGGGGAATCCCTGGAAGTGTGTTGATGATGTCAAGAGTCAATGAGGGTGTAATTAGTCCCACAGAGAAAGGTTCACTTCAACATCTGTATGCTATAGCATTGTGCATAGCTGGTGGTCATATAAGGATGCCTCCAAGCATATGTCTTTTTGTAAATCCGTTCCCGTCCTTCACTGTGTCTTTCCTGGGGGGGAGGGGGGTGCCTTGGACAAAGAAACGAAGGGCATACTGTTTCTTCCTTAGGCATGTCGTACAAGGCGACTAATATGAGATTGTGCATGAGGTTGAGCAATCTCAACATGTAAAAGTAATTTCTACATAAATCATCACTACAAGAGCATGTGAATGTTTGGTGCAGCATGCTTCCTGTAAGGGTGAACCAGCTGCAGTGGTGGATCCATGCTCCATCAGGAGCCAAAAAGAAAGTCATGATGGGGATTCTCCCTTCGTTCTACAGCTCCCTCCTCTGTCGTTCGGTATCCTTCTATTTCTCTTACACTAGTTGTGATGGTATTGCCTCCCCTGCTTTGCAGTAGTGGTCCAACAGTGGCCAAAACTCAAGAGTATCTAATATGGGCTTCAAAGGTATCTATCTTCGCACAAGATTACTCTTGGCAGATATGTAGATAGAAGGTTAATGACGCTTCTGTCACAAATGAATGTACACAAGATATTCAGATACGCGAAAACAATGCTGCGTTTGGCTCAGCACGTTAATTCTAGAATCTGCCGAAAACTTTTGTGAAGAATTAAGCAATGGTTTATCTTAAACATTTATTACACATAAGGGAGGGAAACCCGAGGCCTGTAAACAGTAAATTAATACGAAACAAATATAAAGGTATGTTATCAGGCACTCGCAGGAAATAAAGAAGTAGAACACCAGACAACAGAAAAACAACAGACATGAGACATGAGTGTTTTTCTGTTGTCTGGTGTTCTACTTCTTTATTTCCTGCGAGTGCCTGATAACATACCTTTATATTTGTTTCATATTAATTTAATGGTTTATCTTAGCTCGTTTAAGCCCCCACCTCTGAGTTTCTCAGGGGAATTCTTATTATTCTGGTAAAGCTCAGTTTAGAGTGTGTGTAGTAAATTGACTGAGATAAACATGCAGTAACTTTAAAATAATTAAATCGAAGTTAAATTTGTAAAATTGTAAAAAAACAAAATTTAATAATCACTTAAGTTTTAACAGTTTGAAAATAATTGAATATTTTAGAAGAAAGGTTTCATCATTGTTTGGTAATAGGGATGATAAAAAAAAGTTAACTTTGGCAGCGTATATTTTTCACGTAGCTGCCAATAGTAGTTTCTGCTCCCGCTGATGGGTTGGTTCTTTTTACACTGCTCCCGCTCGTCGCTGGTCAAGGTTGTCGGGTGTAGCTCGTTTCCCAGAAATGTCAGGGAGAGTCTACAAAGATGGTCCCTCGTCTGAAAGCTTATGTCACTGTTCCCTTCTTGTTCTAGAGATAGTACTTTCTGCTAGTACCACCAATAAGCCAATCCTGGCTCACATATGTTTTGCTCAGAAGAATAAAAGAGACTTGAATCGGCCTCTTACACGCGTCTGGGGTGTCGTTAATTTAATAAGTTCCTTCTCTGACTGTGTGTTTCATTTAGTTTCCTCAGACAGCGGTTTTTTCCTTATTAAAATTATAGAGATTTCCTGGGCTGAATTGTAAGTCCTGATGAATACTCCAATAAAAAGGTGTCCGGTCTGATAAATGGAAATTCTGAATTCTAACTGGCACGTCTGGTGCCTTTGACAAGCGTGAATCTCACAGTGAAAAAACCACTGAAATGTGTCAGGTTATATTCACTGTCTTACCCCACCCTGTTTGTTATGGGGCTCAAACGATCAGCCAATCTGATTTGAATATTTTGCATGACTCATCTAGTGCAAAATTTCAAACATTACTTTCCTGAAAATGAGCTGTAAACATTCGATTGCCGGTAGGCGAACTTACAGAAAAAACCTCACACGACAATGTGTGTAAGATGTAACAAATTATTACTTTCGCTAAAGTAATGTCTTTGTAACAAGGTGTACCGGAAACGATTATGTCATGCTTGACTGTCCAGAATGTGTCGCACAGACGATTAATCTCTTATCTGCCGCGCACCCGGGCCTAATCTTAGCAAAGCTTTGCCGCACCCTGGCAAACGCGATGTATTATCACCAACAAGGGGTGTCAGATGTTTGAACAAACAAGCTCTCTGCTACATAGCAAACAGAAAGAAAAGGGTGCGACTCGGAAACAAAATCGCAATGAAATCAGTACAAAAATATAACTGATACTGCACCAAAATCCATCTTATGACACTGGTCATTACTGTTCCTCACACTTTTTCATGATGGGGATTCTCCCTTCGTTCTACAGCTCCCTCCTCTATCTGTCGTTCGGTATCTCCTTCTATCTCTCTTCCACGGGTCATCATTTGTCCTCACACTTCGCTCCACTGATGTTTGTCTGGCTGGGTTTCACTACGTTCCATGCTAGTGACACCCTTACGCCATTTTAATCCCTCTTTTTTGCCGCATGGTCTTTTATCTTTGGACATGCGCCCTAATATAACTGGCGGATCATGTGTCTAGGTTGAACGGAGCGCACCTCGAGTCAACATTTAAAAAAATAATAATTATGCGCAAGCATCCTTTTATGAAAGTGGACGTCCGACTGGCCAAGTGGTTAGAGCGCTTCCCTCTAACGGCAGTTACCGGATTCCGGTATTGAATCTTGACAACATAACGCTTCTCTCTACCTAGCTTTAAATTGGTTCTTGCCTCTTCTTTTGAATTAAGAAAGGCAAAGGCAGCGAGGAAGGAAACTGGTCACTCCCATCTCATAAGGCTGGACCTAGTATGGTGTAGTCTTTAACACCTCACTTCTCTACGTCAGTTTCTGCTACGGGATTAAATTTATTTGTATACCTCTCTGGAACTGGTCAGCGTTTTTTCCCCTCACGTGTTGTTCTGCTTGTATTTTTCTGACTCTTCTCATAAGTTCCACCCCAGTGATACCCGGACAATATTTTGTAACTTCTTCTATACTGCGTAAATGAAAAGCATGAAGGAGGTCAAAGTCGGACATCTAAAATATTTAGGCCATTGTTGTGTATGCCTTTACACACAGGCGAATTCCCGTTCTTTTTTGGAGATACGGCTGTCTGCATTAGCTAGTTTTTGTGCTTCAAGACACTTGTATTGAACGCCGCGACATTATTATGTAATTGGTAACAATATGACGTATGCGTCGTCTGCTATTGTAGCCCAACGGCTAATTTTCTGGGCCTTTCATTTTTGTACACTGACTAGTGAGGACGTACATTTTATGCTCCCAATTCGTGGAGACTTTTTATGCAAGCGATTTCATGTGGCCATGTTCGAGAAGCCGTCACCAAAGTATTATTGGCCATTATGGTTTATTGTCTTAACAGAGAAGTATAGTAACCAGTTTAATGAATTATTTCGCAACGATATCGTCTGCAACTATTAATGCCGCAGAACTTGGGTCACGTGGTATCCAAACGAACCTTTAGTCATAACGGCCAGAATTGAGATGTATTCTGCTATTGCATGCCGTGTTATATGCATCTACAACTGACAGACACTGGACGTCTAATTGCAACGTATTATTGATGTTATTACATGCTTGGAACTACGGAGCCAAATAAATGTCTTTTTTGTGGACTGGATTTGATCGACATTGTGGTTGACTATTTTGAACTTACCAGTTTGTATGGCGTGCCAGTTGCACGGAATGACTCTATTTATTAAGCCTACGACATTCGCGTTTCTTCCAGCACGATGTGCTTAATTCTACATTCACCACCTCCGCACAAATAATAGCATAAAATTCTCTCGCAACAGCCATATAAAACGACATAACACCTTGCAAAAGATCATAATAGAAGGCAGAGTTGAAGGCAAACGCGCATGAAGAAGAAGTGCTATAAGTGGGAAGACAACATCAAGACATGAACAGGCAAGAGTCTATCAGAGTGCACCATCAAGACAAGACATGGACAGGCAAGAGTCTATCAGAGTGCACCATCAAGACAAGACATGGACAGGCAAGAGTCTATCAGAGTGCACCATCAAGACAAGACATGGACAGGCAAGAGTCTATCAGAGTGTACCATCAAGACAAAACATGGACAGGCAAGAGTCTATCAGAGTGCACCATCAAGACAAGACATGGACAGGCAAGAGTCTATCAGAGTGCACCATCAAGACAAGACATGGACAGGCAAGAGTCTATCAGAGTGCACCATCAAGACAAGAGACAGAACACGTTAGAGATCCATTACAGCTGACCTTCAATGTGGAAATGGCACCTGATGATGATTATTCTACGCAAGCACCCATTTATGAAACTCTGTCATTTCTTGGTTGCCATTATTTTTTTTTTCGTGTCTTTTTTTCAGCCATGTTTTGGAGCCACACAGTAAGACTACTCTGGCATCTGAGATGAAGATTATTATTTTTGTTGTTACCTTGATTTCTTTTAATTTCCATTTATTTTCCAATGCAACAAAAACTCTTTTGGCCTTTTGTTGTATTCTTTATTTTGATATCATTGTCTGCTCCTCCAACTTTGTATATATTCATTATCATCATCATCATCACGTGACGTATTCTTTCCAGAACGTTGTCTCCATTACAGCTGCTCTGAACGCATCACGATTCTGGGCAAGTCGACCTGCATCAGCAAAAGACAACTTCAGACTCTGTGATGTCCTGGGTCCACCGTCGTCTAGGTCGACCCCTTCCCCTTTTTTCAAGGACCATGCCTTCCATCATTAATTTTTCCAGACTGTTATGTCTTTTTATATGACCAAACAATTTCAGCTTCCTTATTGCGATGGTATTTAGGAGCCAATTTTTCTCTACGTTTAGTGAGCGCAGTACTTCTCTGTTGGTCTTTTTTTTCTGTCCAGGGTATTCTCAACATCCTTCTGTAGCATTTCATTTCGAATGATATAATCTTTTTTGCAACTGTTTTATTGAGTGTCCAAGTCTCGCAGCCGTATGTTGCTACTGGGAATATACATGCTCTGATCAGTTGTAACTTTGTTTCTTTGCTTGTGTCTTGCCATATATTTTTCATTATCATCATCATGATATTCATTATCATTATCATCTTCCTTTGCGTCCTTTACGTACCCGGTCCCTTTGCAGGTGGTCTGCACCAGGCATTCACATGCTCTTGTAGTAACTGTTTCTGTAGCAATTCATTTTACATTATGAGGTTACCAACCACTTGCACAGCTTCATTTTAGTGGCCTTGTACGACATGCCTGTATCTTCAGAGACCCCCGGGGAGTACATAGGGCGTTTGTTTATATTGCTTTCGAGACTTAAGTATGTGATAAGGGTGGAATTAGGATGCCGTCAAATTACCACCTCTATCGACACCAGGTATTACAATGCAAGATGTGGGTGTCTTATCTGGTTTAGATTGTTGCTGTGTGTGTGTTGCAGTAGAACAGTTCAGGGTACACCACAGGCAACATGACGTGTAGAGTCATAGAAATGGTAACTTCGCTTTAGGTTTATACCATTTATTGCACGCCACAAAACAGTCATGATACTTATGTTATCATCGGCATAGTACAACGAATGCAGCATTCAAACTCATGTTAACTGACAGTCATGTAGAAGTCAATACTCAATAGTTGTATGGAAAACAAATATCATAGCGAAGCTTGATAAATAATACATATAACTTCTGCAACCGTGGTCAGCTGCAGATCCTTAATGTTCATAGACAATAATAATTATTCCTTCCTGATGCTAGCAGATCAGATGTATACAATACGTCCGTTTACTGTCTGCACGTGAGTAGCATACATGGATTACAGGTCAGCTCGACCTTTATAACCTTCCTAAGTCTAACCATCTGACTTGGACGTGATCTCTGATATAACGAATCCTGGAACACAGACAATAGTCTTGTTGGTCTAGAGCGACCCATAGATATATAACTAGTTCAGGTATAAAGATACCGGTGACTTAATCCTAGTCAAAGTACCTCTCCATTTTGAATCACACAGGCGAGCAAAAAGGCGACAAAATGACGAACCTCTAGATGATAGCCTAAAGTTCGATACAAGAGGAATTACCTTATTTCGGAAAATCAACCATGAACATATGCCTCCAGGCAGGCTTGAATAATACGGGGAAATAGTCTAGTTAGCTAACTAACTCACAAAGACAATGTATTTCCCTCAGAGAATCACAAGACGCAGTCGCGTCCGCTCGCTAATCAGTCCATCTCTCAACTGCCCGACCTGGGCGGAACAACAAAACGACAACCCAGTCGAGACATGCGCAAAGTGACAATCTCTGAGTCGCTGTTCACAATAAGACGATTCTAAGAACATTCGAGATAAAAGTCTTACACAGTCGCGCCTTTTATGGACATGAACAGAAGCGTTAAGAAAGGTTTCAAACATCTACAACAGTTGACTGATACTACCAAATAAGGAGATATGGTCACGCTTCGTTCAAGACATTATAGACCGAACGTGTCTCTATACAAGAGGAGGTAAACTCATAAAAAATAGCAGTATCGATATTTCGGGTTCTGTCCCTTTGACCATAAAATATATATAACATGCATTTCAGTCAAATAATGATCATACATACGAAAAACGATCATACAAAGACTTTGGAAAAAAGTAATTATTTGTGCGTAACATTACCGCACCCTCCCGGGAAAAAAAAAATGAAACATTTTTTTTTTTTTTTTTAAATCCTGGAGCCGGAAAAATCTAGGCTCCTAACGCACGTATGATGCGCGGATATACCTAACAAAATAGCTCAACACTTGGAGCGAAACTGAGATCATATCCCAGGTCCTTAGAGAAAATTTATCTAAGTATACGCGTATATATCCCAGGAAGGTGCCACCAACACAAACCACAATGCTGGCAACATCATAATAAAAGTCAAATTATTCTCATACCAATATATGAAATCAAATATATTATTATGATATCATACAATGTGTTGCAAATAGCGGTGTAATATATTAATATACCGCACTATTTTATTACATTATGTAATGCATCAGTAACTAATAAGTAATACATGTGTTGATCTTCGTTGACATAAAATATTCAATAGAAGAAGATGTGGACATCATCCGCTCCCAATCTAGGACAGGACTTGATATACTCAAAGTTCCACAATGGACACAATCTCGCATCTTCAATGATGTGCTGCGAAAATATCAATAACACAAATCTTAAAGACAACTGGTAAATCTCTCAATACAATCCTGAAAATAATTTATTTAAATGTGGCCGAGTGATCTTTTGGCCCGTATATCACTAACTAAGCCTTCTTAGATAATTACATGGAACAATGTTATAAATTCCCCCTCAAAAAAGTGAGAAAAAAAAAATCTACCAACATGTCATTATAACATTGGACTGTATATCAGGAAATATATATATGACAGAAGAATCATGTGGAATCGTGTGGGCATCTGGACAGAATGTCCGCCATTACATTATCCGAACCACGGATAGCTCGAACCGAGAAATGAAATGGTTGAAGAGCTATGGCATAACGAGTGGACCTCGAGCTCTTCAAGTTTTTGCTCTGAATAGCAGTAAGCGCTTTCTGGTCGGTTTCCACAATGAAATGTGCGCCTAGAAGAAATCTTTGTAACTTCAGAATAGACCATACCATAGCCAATAACTCACGGTCTAAAACCGAGTAATTCTTTTCTGCAGCATTTAATTTCCTAGAGATATACATCACCGGATGCAGAGTATCAGAATACTCCTGCATTAGTGCTGCCCCAATCCCAGTTGACGAGGCGTCACTTCGAAGAACAAAAGTCTTCTCAATAGTAGGTAACCTAAGAATAGGTGGAGATGAAAATAGGTCTTTAACCTGGTCCAATGAGGATTGACATTCTTTTGACCAGCGGATCAAATTAGGCGACCCTTTCTTCAATAAAGTAGAAAGCGGTGCCATAATGGAGGACAGATTCGGAATGAATCGTCCGTAGAATTGGATCAAACCTAATAGACTCCTTACTTGTTTCTTTGTCTTAGGGACCGAAATGTTAAGTATTTTTGAAACATTGTGGTCTTCTGTCTTTAAAAGACCATGACCAACACGATGACCTAGGAAAGAAATCTCACTAAATCCTATAAAGGCTTTAGAGGGTTTTGCAGTCAAGTTATACTCGCGAAGAGTAGACAGTAATTCGTATAAACCCAAATAGTGATCTTCCCAGGAATCACTGAATAGACAGATATCATCTAGATATGCTATGACATCTGTACGATATGCGAGAATTCGCCGCATCATGCGTACGAATGTAGCAGGGGCGTTCATAAGACCAAAAGGCATGAAATTCCATTGGAATAAACCCCTAGGTGTAGAAAAAGCTGTAAAAGGTTTGGCACGTTCAGTTAGCGGGACTTGCCAATAACCTTTAGACAAATCTAGTTTGGTAAAGAATCTAGAATTAGAAAGTTTATTGAGTAGCTCTTCTAATGAAGGCATAGGTTCAGCGTCGAACTTCGTAACTTGGTTCAATTTGCGATAATCTACGCAAATGCGAATGTTATTATCCTTCTTTCGAACAATAACCATAGACGAAGAGTATGCTGAAGTGGATGGTTCAATGATTTCCAAACGTATCATTTCATCCAATTCTTTTTCGACTTGAGACTGGAAATGGATAGGTATTGGATAGGGTCTGATTCTGATAGGATTATGATCAGTTAGCACAATGTCATGTTCAATGACATGTGTGTGTCCCGGGATGTCTGTAAGAACATCCTGAAATGTTTGCAACATCGAAGAAACTTGTCGATGTTCCTCAGCGGAAAGATTTGGAGAAACGGTCACGTTTTTCCAAGATTCCGTAGAATAAAGTGGGACCATAGAAAGAGGAAGATTGACATCAGAAAAAGTAGTTTCCTCATCCTGTATAACTGACAGCGATGAGTATTGACCATGAGGTACTTGAGAATTGTCCGTTGCCTGGAAAATAGGCTGCAAATAGTCTGGTCTTTCATGAAATTCCGTGAGCATATTTATGTGGAAAGTTTTATGCTTTCCATCAATATCGACAACATAGTCGACATCAGAAATTTTGGAGACTATTGCATATGGACCTTTCCATGCAATTAGAAGTCTGTTCTCCCTTGAAGGAAGTAGGACGAGAGCTTTGTCACCTGGACAAAGTTGTCGTAGACATCTATTCTTATTCGCAAACTGCCTTGCCTTTTCTTTAGCAAATTCGGAAGACGAAGTTGCTAGTCTGCATGCCTCAATGATTTTTTTTCCTAAGAGCAATGACGTACTCATAAGAAGACTGAGTCTCATCGCTAATATTATCGGCAGTGATTAGATCGTGAAGTAAAGACATAGGGCCGCGCGGTTGCGCGCCAAAGACAAGTTCAAAAGGGGAAAACCCCGTATGTTCATTGGGGACCTCTCTATACGCAAAGAGAGCCGCGGGTAAGACCCTGTCCCAATCCTGAGGATGATCCTCAGTTATTTTACCCAGTAAAGTTTTTAGAGTCCTATTTAAACGTTCGACCAACCCATTAGACATTGGGTGATAGATACTGCTGAGAGACCTTTTTATATGTAGCATAGACATTACCTGTGACATAGTGTCTGATATCAGTTGAGTGCCATGGTCTGACAATATTTCTCCGGGAAAACCCAAGCGAGAAAATATCAGCCAAAGAGCGTCTGCGATATCAGCAGTTGAGATGCTCTTGAGAGGTATTGCCTCTGGCCAACGTGTGCACATATCGACACATGTAAGAATAAATTGATGCCCTCTAGCCGACTTAATTCTAAAAGGACCGATAATATCTATTGCCATTTTTTGAAAAGGGCGAATTGGAATGTCAGCAGCCTGAATAGGCGCAGCATGTCGTGGTCCTTTAGATTTGACCTCCTGACATACTTTGCAAGAGCGACAGTACATTCGTATGTCCTTGCTCACAAATGGCCAAAAGAAAGCCGCAAGAACCCTCGACTTTGTACGGGAAAAACCCATATGTCCAGCACATTGCGAGTCATGAGCATGTTGCAATATTTGCACCCTCATGCTCTTAGGCACAAGAATTTGTGAATGAGTGGATGTAGTCGAGTCTTGTACCATACGTACAAGTACGCCGTTCTTCATAGAAATCCAAGATTTTCTATTAGTATTTTGATTAGGATCACCTTTTTTTGCTAGAATGAAGAATTTTTGTAACGACGGATCTTCTTCTTGCAATTTGATAAATGAGTCACGTGTAATAGTCAAGTGACTATTTTGTTCATCTACTTCATCATTATTAGTTAATGAAGTTTGAGGTGGATCCAGAGCATGTGCTCTTGTGACCACCGTATTGGTAGCTTCAATGTTTTGCTCTTCCCAAACAGCAATCTGCTGTGGGGTACATTCCCTAACTCCGTGAATACGACCAATAATAAGGTCCGCAATAGGGTTTGGAAGTAGACACGCGTGGACCTCTCCCGTGAAGAAAGGAGTAGCAATATGTATTATGGCAGTAGGATATTTTTCCAACGTGCCACCAAATGTGACACATTTGATGACCTTTCCTGTAGCACAGAATGGATCTACAAGAGATTGCCTAACCCCGACAGTAGTACATCCAGAATCAAACAACACCGAGACTGGATTACTATTTACAAGCCCCTTATGTAATATAAGAGAACCTCTCCCATCATGAGCAACATTAGCAGGAAGAGCGGGCAAAGGATGACCACAGCTTAGAGTACTAATGGTTTTCGGATCAAATAAAGTACTGCATTGGATACATTTATTTGCCCTACCAAAGTCAAAAGATGAGCATCCGATAGCATTATGGTCTTTATCATTATTAACCTGTTTATCTGCTCCCTGAGATTCTTGTTGAACAGAGTTTGTCTGTTGATATCTTTTTCTCTTCTGTTGCGATCTACCGCGACCATTATTGCCTCTGCAATTATCATTAAAGTCCCTACTGTAATTTTTATCCTGGTTTGCGTTCCAGTTTCCATAACTGTCATTACCATCTCTATGCTGTTGAGAACCTCTATTATCTTGGTATTGAGGTCTCTGCAAATAATATTTTCCTCTATACCGATTACCTTTATGAAAATTTCTAAAGTTACCGGGAATAGAATACCGTGTAATATTAGGTTGTCTCCAGTTCTGGGAAGAAGAATCTCCCTGAAATTGATTACCATGGTTCTGGGCATAATTACGGTTACTCTTTTTATTGAAATTTTGCTGGCTACCCTGAAATTTACGCATAAAATTCGGGCCATAAGGTGCTGCCGAAGCAACTGGCAGACCTTCTTTTACCTTAGAGTTGCTAACGGTTATGTGAGGATGTGCAGTAACATACTGGCTACAGTATTCTTCCATTTCTTTTATATTTTTAGGCTTACGCTCATGAAGAAAAGAAAGAAAAGCTTCATTAACAGAAGACATAACCTTGTCTCTAAGAAGTAAGTCCATGAGGGCTTCAAATGTACTTTCTGTCTTAGAAAGCTCAACCCATCGTAAAAAAGTAAGACGTATGCCTGAGATGAATTCTGAGAATTCAACTCCAGTTTCTGGTAACATGTTTTTAAATTTAAGACGATATCCGTCTTCGTTAAGTTGGTACTTCTTTAACAATGCCGCCCTGACAACCTCATAGTTGTTCTTGTCAGGCACATCTACCATACCCAACAAAGTCAAAGCATCACCTCTAAGTATCTTGGACAGATGATAAACATATAATGTTTTATCTATATTATGCACCTTACATGCACTTTCAAATCTATCTAGATAAAATGTTATATCATCAATTGAAGCATTGAATGCTGGTAAATTAAGCTTGAAATCAACAGCATTAGACTTATTAGCAGATGATACCTTATTAGCATCATTAGCATTACTAGATAACTTCAACTTTTCTAACTCCAAAGCTAAGAGTTTTTCTTCATGTTCCATTTTTGCTTTTCTCTCATCAGACTCTCTTTGTAACCTTCTTTCCTCAGCCTCAGCCTGTAACTTTCTTTCCTCAGCCTCAGCCTGTAACTTTTTTTCTAATCTTTTATTTTCAGCCTCTATTTCAAGTCTCTTATTTTCAGCTTCTTTTTCAAGTCTCTTATTTTCAGCTTCTTTTTCAAGTCTCTTATTTTCAACCTCAGCCTGAAGTCTCTTCTCCTGAGATTCTGCTTCTCTTTTTTGTTTTTCCATTTCCATTTGTAATCTCTTTTCATCTACCTGCATCTGCAGTTTTAAATTTTCAGCATCTATTCTCTTTTGTTCAGTTAGTTCTTTCATTTTCTTTTCCTCCGACTTCAATGCCTTGGCATATTGAACAGTCGCAAATTCTTCTAATTTATCACCTGTCTTCCCAAGGGCTTTACCCTGCTCAATAAAGTACTCAAATGTAGACATGATGTCTAAAATGTGAGTACAGAACCTGAAATAATTAATTATCTTATTTCAATCTTAATAGCAACAAGACTTAATAAAGTGCTTGTATAATTACTATGTTCACTCCAATCTCTGTGGGAAACAAGACTTGACACCAATTTGTATTATCAGTTGTACAATAATATCACAAGTCACCTCTTAATTATCAGTGCACTACCCAAATCAGTGCATAACCATCAGTTATTTATCATAACTGCACTACAATAGTGCATAAGGAAAAAACCACCAGCTAGTTATGATAAGTGCACTCTAGATCAATAGTGCATGAGCATATATGTAACAATAGTGAAAGCTAACTATGCAAAACCTATGCAAACAATAACAAGACAATGTAAACAATAACAAAGTCACCAACAATGTAAACAACACAAAGATCAAAGTCAATGTAAACAATAACAAAGATCAGAGTCAATGTAAACAATAACAAAGATCAAAGTCAATGTAAACAACAACAAAGATCAACGTCAATGTAAACAATAACAAAAATCAAACAATACGAAAACATTCGCATAAGTCAAATAAATAAACAGCGAAACTAAAAAGAATATGATGACAGAATGCGAAGATATGACAAACAAATGACGCTACAGTATATACACAAAAATTTACGTGAAGAACTGAATAATAGAAAAGAGGAGACCTACAAATACAAACAATTGAAATCGAAACTAAAAAACAGAAAGAAAGAGAGAAACAAAAAAAAATATACAAAAAACGAAAATAAAGCACAACTCGTCACAACTAAACAGATATAGCAACGATTGTCGCTAGCAAATTTCACAGTAGGAAATTCGCACAGTCCCTAACGAAAACGCTAACAGTAGAACCTCTGTGGCGTGGTATCTTCTACTGAAAGACACCGCCCAACCGAGAAAACCCGCTGAAATATAAACATATAAATACAAATCCAAATAACATATAACATGTAAACATATAAAGAGTGCGAAAAATGTGATAGACAGAAGGCTCAGTTAGAACATAAGGGCACAGTTCACAAACAAAACAGGCCACTTAACTTCTATGTATCCACAACGTCAGCACAGTTCAGAACAGGATGTGATCAGCATTCTTAGGACAATGATCCAACGTTGATCCATATCTGCTCTCGTAAACTGCCATGACGAAGGAAATGAGCTTCTAACAGGAAACAGCTTCTGACAGGAAACAGCTTCTGAAGGAAACTTCTGAACTTGACCTTCTGAATCTGCAACAGTAATTCTGAGACCGGAACAGTTGTTACGGCACTTGTCCTTCTTCTCAACAGATCAGGAAATCCATTCGCTCGGTACTTGTCCTTCTATTTGTAGACAAACTTCAATACCGCCGAGCAGCGCCGGGTAGTTTCAAAATATCAACAACTGTCAGTACTGCTGCGTCTTTCAAAAAATTTCATCAAAGGTGATGAATAGCAACTGCAATGTTGTCTTGTAGTCTGCTGATGATGTCTGGGTTTGTTGACCCCCTTGAGAGTTGGTACCAGAATAAACCAACTATTGGCCACCATGAATTGATAAGGGTGGAATTAGGATGCCGTCAAATTACCACCTCTATCGACACCAGGTATTACAATGCAAGATGTGGGTGTCTTATCTGGTTTAGATTGTTGCTGTGTGTGTGTTGCAGTAGAACAGTTCAGGGTACACCACAGGCAACATGACGTGTAGAGTCATAGAAATGGTAACTTCGCTTTAGGTTTATACCATTTATTGCACGCCACAAAACAGTCATGATACTTATGTTATCATCGGCATAGTACAACGAATGCAGCATTCAAACTCATGTTAACTGACAGTCATGTAGAAGTCAATACTCAATAGTTGTATGGAAAACAAATATCATAGCGAAGCTTGATAAATAATACATATAACTTCTGCAACCGTGGTCAGCTGCAGATCCTTAATGTTCATAGACAATAATAATTATTCCTTCCTGATGCTAGCAGATCAGATGTATACAATACGTCCGTTTACTGTCTGCACGTGAGTAGCATACATGGATTACAGGTCAGCTCGACCTTTATAACCTTCCTAAGTCTAACCATCTGACTTGGACGTGATCTCTGATATAACGAATCCTGGAACACAGACAATAGTCTTGTTGGTCTAGAGCGACCCATAGATATATAACTAGTTCAGGTATAAAGATACCGGTGACTTAATCCTAGTCAAAGTACCTCTCCATTTTGAATCACACAGGCGAGCAAAAAGGCGACAAAATGACGAACCTCTAGATGATAGCCTAAAGTTCGATACAAGAGGAATTACCTTATTTCGGAAAATCAACCATGAACATATGCCTCCAGGCAGGCTTGAATAATACGGGGAAATAGTCTAGTTAGCTAACTAACTCACAAAGACAATGTATTTCCCTCAGAGAATCACAAGACGCAGTCGCGTCCGCTCGCTAATCAGTCCATCTCTCAACTGCCCGACCTGGGCGGAACAACAAAACGACAACCCAGTCGAGACATGCGCAAAGTGACAATCTCTGAGTCGCTGTTCACAATAAGACGATTCTAAGAACATTCGAGATAAAAGTCTTACACAGTCGCGCCTTTTATGGACATGAACAGAAGCGTTAAGAAAGGTTTCAAACATCTACAACAGTTGACTGATACTACCAAATAAGGAGATATGGTCACGCTTCGTTCAAGACATTATAGACCGAACGTGTCTCTATACAAGAGGAGGTAAACTCATAAAAAATAGCAGTATCGATATTTCGGGTTCTGTCCCTTTGACCATAAAATATATATAACATGCATTTCAGTCAAATAATGATCATACATACGAAAAACGATCATACAAAGACTTTGGAAAAAAGTAATTATTTGTGCGTAACAGTATGACTCCACGTCTATAATTACATTAGTAAAGCTAATTTCAGTTTGATTATAATAATAATAATAATAGCCCCTTCAGTCATAACTGACTATGGGATTGCGCCCCTGAGGTGACAGACCTTAGCTGCTTATTTTCATGGGGCTCCTTTTGACGTTTTCTCCTCTCTTATGCTTGTTGTGTAAGCTTCTTTTCGCCCAATCTGAGGTGGCTCCGCAGATAGCATCGCTCCTTTGTGCAATCAGCGGCTTCATCCTCCCAGGTTGCTGAATTTATGTCCAGTGCCCTCATGTCTCTCTTGCACACATCTTTGAATCTCAACTGCTGTCACCCAACTGTTCTTTTGCCATCTGCCAGTTGTCCGTAGAAGATATCTTTCTGGATGCGACCATCTTCCATGGCGGACATGGCCAAGCCAGTGTAGTCTGCGCTGTCTAAACAGTGTATTTATACTCTGAAGGCCAGCACGTGACAACACCTCGACATTTGTCACTTAATCTTTCCATAAAATACCGAGGATGTGGCTTATACACCGTAGATGGAAGGTATTGAGCCTTCTTTCTTGCTTAGCAAAGGTTGTCCATGTCTCGCTGCCATATAGAAGTGTGCTGGTGACATTTATTAGTAAAGTATAGTTTATTAGTAAAGATTAGTTTATTAGTATTTGTTACGCACAGATCTTCATTTTTTCTAAAGTCATTGTATGATCATTTTTTCTCAAGTCGTTGTATGATCATTTTTTGCTAAAGACATTGTGTAATTAGACTGACTGAAATGTACACTTTAATTTGTTTCGGTCAAAGCTACATAACTCTGGATATTAGAGATTATCATTTAATATGATGTTACCTCCTCTTGTGTCGAGACACGGTCGGTCCATATTTTTTATTAGCGAAGTGTGACCATTCTCCTTATTTGGTAGTATCGGTCAACTGTTGTTGGAATGTCTGAAACCTGTGTTGAGGTCTCTGTTCATGTCCAAATAAGGCTCGATCTAGTTAAATCTTATCTGGAATGTTCCTAGATCGTCTGGTTTGATCGCTATTCATGTAGATGCGTTCTGCGCATGTCCGGACGCGGGGCGTCTGGGAAGTTTCTTTATCTTGGGAGACGATGTAAATTTGTGAAGCCGAAAGGACGCGTTTTGGCGTCTCTGTGATTTTGTTAGGGATTAGGAGCCTTATTGTGAGATAGTTAGCTTACAAGGTCCTTCCCTTGAGTATTTTAAAACGCCTGGAGGCGTATGTTTTCTGTGGTGTGGATTTTCGAACGAAGGTAATGCCTCATTTACATCCAATCTGTAACTTTACTTATGTTTGACAATGGTCGATCTCTGCTCACGTATGCATTACAGAAAGGAAGGTTTTTTTAATAGATGTCATGCCCCAGGTATCTTCATACCTGAGATCTATATGTACACGGGTCATACTCAGCCCGAAGGACAGTTCTTTGTTCTATGAACGTCGCTGTGTGTCAGCGATTATGCCTACGTCAAGGTTAGACTTAGGAATGCCTGTAAAGGTCAGTTTGACCTGCATTCCTGGAATGCTATCCTCGTGCGACTTATGATTTGACTCATTTAGCACATCTGAACAGTAGGAGGATTTTTTGATGTACTTTTGTATTTGGAGCCAACAATATAATTCCTTGGCGCCATATCATCATCTTTAGAATATGCCAAATGCATTGATAAACTATGTTTGCTGATATTCGTGAATGTCATGACTTTGCCCTATTGTGAACTGGATGTACGTACTTGTACCAGTGACGTCAAAATAAATGATGAAAAAACGTCCAGAGCAGTTTACCTATTTATGACTTCACATGTCGTACCCTACGTGCCGTAACTCTGTGAACTACATCACTACTCTACACAGCAACAACAGCAACACAAAACCAGATAAGACACCTTACATCTTGAACTATAATACCTGGTGTCGATAGGGGTGGTAATTGAAGTCAGCCTAAATCCACCCTTATCATTTCATGGTGGCCAAAAGTTGGTTTATTCTGGTACCAGCTCTCAAGGGGGTCAACAAACCCAGACATCATCATCAGACTACAAGACAACATTACAGTTTCTACTCATTACCTTTGATGAAATTTTTTGAAAGTACCTGGCGTTACTGACAGTTGGTAATATTTTGAAACTACCCGGCGCTGCTCGGCAGTATTGAAGTTTGTCTACATCTAAAAGGACAAGTACCGAGCGAATCGATTTCCTGATCAGTAAGGAAGAAGGACAAGTGCCGTAACAACTGTTCCAGTATCAGAAGTACTGTCGCAGATTCAGAAGGTCAAGTGCCGAAACGACGTTTCCAGTATTAGAAGCTCATTTCCTTCGTCATGGCTGTTTATGGGAGCAGATGTTGATCAACGTTGGATCATTATCCTCAGAATGCTGATTACATCCTGTTCTACACCGTGCTGATGCTGGATTTATAGACGTTAAGTGGCCTGTTTTGTTTGTGAACTGTGCCCTTATGTTCTAGCTGAGCCTTCTGAATTCTTTCACACACTTTTTGCTATTTGTTTACATGTTTACATGTTATATGTTATTTGTATTTGTATATTTATATGTTTATATTTCAGCGGGTTTCGGTTGGGTGGTGTCTTTCAGTAGAAGATACCACGTCACAGAGGTTTCTACTGTTAGCGTTTTCTTTAGGGACTGTGCAAATTTCCTATTGTGAAATTTGCTAGCGACAACCGTTGCTATATTTGTTTAGTTGTGACGAGTTGTGCTTTATTTTCGTTCTTTTTTGTAATATGTTTTTTTTTCTCTTTCTGTTCTTTAGTTCTGATTTCATTTGTTTGTATTTGTAGGTCTCATCTTTTCTATTATTCAGTTCTTTACACAATTTTTGTTTATACATTGTGACGTCATTTGTTTGTGTACATTCTTCGCATTTTGTCATCACATTTTTTGTGATATTTTCCTTTTAGTTCTGCTGTTTATTTAGTTGACTTATGCGAATGTTTTTGTATTGATCTTTGTTATTGTTTACATTGACTTTGATCTTTGTTATTGTTTACATTACTTTGATCTTTGTTATTGTTTACATAGTTCTTGAGTAATTCGCTTTCACTATTGTTTATATAGTGCACTTGTTATAACTAACTGGTGGTTTTTTGCTTACGCACTATTGTAATGCAGTTATGATAAATAACTGATGGTTATGCACTGATTTGTGTAGTGCCTTCATAATTAAGAAGTGACTTGTGATATTATTATACATTTGATAATACAAGTTTGGTGTCAAAGACTTGTTTCCCACTGAGATTGGGTTAAACATTGGGATTATACAAGTACTTTAATTAAGTCTTGTTACTATTAAGTTTGAAATAAGATAATTAATTATTTCAGGTTTTGAACTCATATTTTAGACAATATGTCTACATTTGAGTACTTTATTGAGCAGGGTAAATCCCTTGGAAAGACTGGTGATAAATTAGAAGAATTTGCGACTGTTCAATATGCCAAGGCATTGAAGTCGGAAAAAAAAGAAAATGAAAGAACAAACTGAACAAAAGAAAATAGATGCTGAGAATTTAAAACTGCAGATGCAGGTGGATGAAAAGAGATTCCAAATGGAAATGGAAAAACAAAAGAGGGAAGCAGAATTTCAAGAGAAAAACTACAAAGAGAAACAGATGCTGAAAATAAAAGACTAGAAATAGAGACTGAAAATAAGAGACTTCAGGCCGAGGCTGAAGAGAAAACGTTACAAAGAGAGGCTGAGGCTGAAGAAAGAAGGTTACAAAGAGAGGCTGAAAAAGCAAAAATGGAGCATGAAGAAAAACTCTTAGCTTTAGAGTTAGAAAAGATGAAATTGTTGAACACTGGTAATGCTAATAATGTAGATAAGGGGTCAGATAAGACTAATGCTAAGGATTTCAAGCTTAATCTACCAGCATTTAATGCCTCCATTGATGACATAACATTTTATCTAGACAGATTTGAAAGTGCATGTAAGGTGCATAACATAGATAAAACACTATATGTTTATCAGCTGTCCAAGATACTTAGAGGTGATGCTTTACCTATGTTGGGCATGGTAGATGTGCCTGACAAGAACAACTATGAGGTTGTCAGAGCAGTCTTGTTAAAGATGTACCAACTTGACGAAGACGGCTATCGTCTTCAATTTAAAAATATGTTGCCAGAAACTGGAGTGGAATTCTCTGAATTCATATCAAGGATACGTCTTACTTTTTCACGATGGGTTGAGCTGTCTAAGACAGAAAATACATATGAAGCTCTTATGGACTTACTACTTAGAGACAAGGTTATGTCTTCTGTAAATGAATCTTTTCTTTCCTTTCTTCATGAGCGTAAGCCTAAAAACATAAAAGAAATGGAAGAATACTGTTGCCAGTATGTGACTGCGCACCCTAACGTAACCGTTAGCAACTCTAAAGTAAAAGAAGGTCTGCCAGTTGCTTCGGCAGCACCATATGGCCAAAACTTCAAACGTAAGTTTCAAGGTACTCAACATAATATTAATAGAAAGAGCAACCGTAATGATGATCAAAATCATAGCAATCAATCACATGGTGATTCTTCTTCGAATAACTGGAGACAAGCTGACACTCCTCGTTATTATGGATCTAATAATTTTAGACATTTCCGCAAAGGTAGTCAGTATAGAGGTAACTATTTTTCGCGTAGACCTCAAAATCAATCTACTAGATTTTCAAATCAATATAGAGATGATAATGACAATTATGGAAGCTGGAACACTAACCATGATAACAATTACAGGAGAGAAAATAATGATAATTTCAGAGGCAATAATGGTCGCGGTAGATCTCTTCATAAGAGAAAGAGATATCAGCAGACAAACTCGGTACAACAAGAATCTCAGGGGACAGATAAACAGGTTAATGATAATAAAAACCCTAATGCTATAGGATGTTCTTCTTTTGACTTTGGTAGAGCAAATAAATGTCGCCAATGTAGTACTTTGTTCGAACCAACTACCGTAACTACTTTAAGCTGTGGTCATCCTCTTCCAGCTCTTCCAGCTAATGTTGCGCATGACGGGAGAGGTTCTCTTATACTACATAAGGGTCTTGTAAATAGTAATCCAGTCTCAATTTTGTTTGATTCTGGATGTACTACTGTTGGCGTTAGGCAATCTCTTGTAAATCCATCCTGTGCTACAGGAAAGGTCATCAAATGTGTCACATTTGGTGGCACTTTGGAAAAGTATCCTACTGCCATAATACATATTGCTACTCCTTTCTTTACGGGAGATGTCCACGCGTGTCTTCTTCCAAACCCTATTGCGGACCTTATTATTGGTCGTATTCACGGAGTTAGGGAATGTACCCCACAGCAAATTGCTGTTTGGGAAGAGCAAAACATGGAAGCTACCAATGCGGTGGTCACAAGAGCACATGCTCTGGATCCACCTCAAACTTCATTAACTGATAATGATGAAGTAGATAGCCAAGATAGTCACTTGATTATTTCACGTGACTCATTTATAAAATTACAAGAAGAAGATCCTTCTTTACAAAAATTCTTCATCCTAGCAAAAAAAGGTGATCCAAATCAGAATACTAATAGAAAGTCTTGGATTTCTATGAAGAACGGCGTACTTGTGCGTATGGTACAAGACTCGTCTACGTCCACCCATTCACAAATTCCTGTGCCTAAGAGTATGAGATTGCAAATATTGCAACATGCTCATGATTCGCAATGTGCTGGACATATGGGTTTTTCCCGTACAAAGTCGAGGGTTCTTGCGGCTTTCTTTTGGCCATTTGTGAGCAAGGACATAAGAATTTACTGTCGTTCTTGCAAAGTATGTCAGGAGGTCAAATCTAAAGAACCACGACATGCTGCGCCTATCCAGGCTGCTGACATTCCTATTCGCCCTTTTCAAAAAATGGCAATAGATATTATCGGTCCTTTTAGAATTAAGTCGGCCAGAGGACATCAATTTATCCTTACATGTGTCGATATGTGCACACGTTGGCCAGAGGCTATACCTCTCAAGAGCATCTCAACTGCTGATATCGCAGACGCTCTTTGGCTGATATTTTCTCGCTTGGATTTCCCCGGAGAAATATTATCAGACCATGACACTCAACTTATATCAGACACTATGTCACAAGTAATGTCTATGCTACATATTAAAAGGTCTCTCAGCAGTATCTATCACCCAATGTCTAATGGGTTAGTTGAGCGTTTGAATAGGACACTAAAAACTTTACTTGGGAAGATAACTGAGGATCATCCTCAGGATTGGGACAGGGTTTTACCCGCGGCTCTCTTTGCCTATAGAGAGGTCCCCAATGAACACACAGGGTTTTCTCCTTTTGAACTTGTCTTTGGCGCGCAACCGCGCGGCTCCATGTCTTTACTTCACGATCTAATCACTGCCGATAATATTAGCGATGAGACTCAATCTTCTTACGAGTATGTCATTGCTCTTAGGCAAAAGATCATCGAGGCATGCAAACTAGCAACTTCTTCATCCGAATTTGCTAAAGAAAAGGCAAGGCAGTTTGCAAATAAAAAAAGATGTCTACGACAACTTTGTCCAGGTGACAAAGCATTCGTTCTTCTTCCGTCAAGGGAGAACAGACTTCTTATTGCATGGAAAGGTCCATATGCAATAGTCTCCAAAATTTCCGATGTCGACTATGTGGTCGATATTGATGGGAAACATAAAACTTTCCACATAAATATGCTCACGGAATTTCATGAAAGACCTGACTATTTGCAGCCTATTTTCCAGGCAACGGACAATTCTCAAGTACCTCATGGTCATTACTCATCCCTGTCAGTTATACAGGATGAGGAAACTACTTTTTCTGATGTCAATATTCCACTTCCTATGGTCCCACTTCATTCTACGGAATCTTAAAAAAAACGTTACCGTTTCTCCTAATCTTTCCGCTGAGGAACATCGACAAGTTTCTTCGATGTTGCAGACATTTCAGGATGTCCTTACAGACATCCCGGGACACACACATGTCATCGAACATGACATAGTGCTTACTGACCATAATCCTATCAGAGTCAGACCCTATCCAATACCTATCCACTTTCAGTCACAAGTCGAGAAAGAATTGGATGAGATGATACGGTTGGAAATAATCGAACCATCTACATCACCATACTCTTCGTCTATGGTTATTGTTCGAAAGAAGGATAATAACATTCGCATTTGCGTAGATTATCGCAAATTGAACCAAAATACGAAGTTCGATGCTGAACCTATGCCTTCATTGGAAGAGCTACTAAATAAACTTTCTAATTCTAGATTCTTTACCAAACTAGACTTGTCTAAAGGTTATTGGCAAGTCCCTTTAACTGAACGTGCCAAACCTTTTACAGCGTTTTCTACACCTAGGGGTTTATTCCAATGGAATTTCGTGCTTTTCGGTCTTGTGAACGCCCCTGCTACATTCGTACGCATGATGCGGCGAATTCTCGCATATCGTACAGATGTCATAGCATACTTAGATGATATCTGTCTGTTCAGTAATTCCTGGGAAGATCACTATTAGGGTTTATACGAATTGCTGTCTACTCTTCGCGAGTATAACTTGACTGCAAAACCCTCTAAAGCCTTTATAGGATTTAGTGAGATTTCTTTCCCGGGTCATCGGTTTGGTCATGGTCTTTTAAAGACAGAGGACCACAATGTTTCAAATATACTTAACATTTCTGTCCCTAAGACGAAGAAACAAGTACGGAGTCTCTTAGGTTTTATCCAATTTTACGGACGATTCATTCCGAATCTGTCCTCCATTATGGCACCGCTTTCTACTTTATTGAAGAAAGGATCACCTAATCTGATCCGCTGGTCTCAAGAATGTCAATCCTCATTGGACCAGGTTAAAACTCTATTTTCATCTCCACCTATCCTTAGGTTACCTACTATTGAGAAGACTTTTGTTCTTCGAAGTGACGCCTCGTCAACTGGGATTGGGGCAGCACTTATGCAGGAGTATTCTGATACTCTGCATCCAGTGATGTATATCTCTAGGAAATTAAATGCTGCAGAAAAGAATTACTCGGTTTTAGACCGTGAATTATTAGCTATGGTATGGTCTATTCTGAAGTTACAAAGATTTCTTCTAGGCGCACATTTCATTGTGGAAACCGACCAGAAAGCTCTTACTGCTATTCAGAGCAAAAACTTGAAGAGCTCGAGGTCCACTCGATATGCCATAGCTCTTCAACCATTTCATTTCACGGTGCGAGCTATCCGTGGTTCGGATAATGTGATGGCAGACATTCTGTCCAGGTGCCCACACGATTCCACATAATTCTTCTATCATATATATTTCCTGATATACAGTTCAATACTATAATGACATATTAGCACATATTTTCTCACTTTTTGGGAATGTATAACGTTGTACCATGTAATTTCCTTTTTTCTGTTACCAATTTGATCATAACAGAAGAAGGCTTAGTTAGCGATATACGGGCAAAAAAATCACATGGCCACATTTAGATATTATATTTTAATGATTGTATTAAGAGATTTAACATTTGTCTTAAAGATTTGTGTTATTGATATTTTCGCAGCACATCATTGAAGTCTGCGAGATTTTGTACATTGTGGAGCTTTGAAGTTATCTAGTCCTGTCCCGGATTGGGAGCGGATGATGTCCACATCTTCTTGTATCGATTGTATTTATGTCTACGAAGAACAGCACATGTATTAGTAATGATTAATAATACATTTTATAATGTACTCCTTGTTTAAATATGTGTTATATTATATTGCGGTATATTGGTATATTACACCGCTGTTTGCACAACACTTCATTGTATAATACTATGATAATATATTTAATTTCATAGATTTGTATGAGTATAATTTGACTTTCATTATGATATTGCCATCACTGTGGCGTGTGTTGGTGGCACCTTCCTGGAATATATACGCGTATACTTAGGTAAATTTTTGTTTCTCTAAGGATCTGAGATATAATCTCAGTTTCGCTCCATGCGTCGAGCAAGCCTCATTTTTAGGCAATATATCCGCGCATCATACGTGCGTTAGGAGCCTAGGGTTTTTCCCGGCTCCAGGATTTAAAAAAAAATGTTTCATTTTTTTTTTCCCGGGAGGGTGCGGTAATGTTACGCACAGATCTTCATTTTTTCTAAAGTCATTGTATGATCATTTTTTTGCTAAAGACATTGTGTAATTAGATTGACTGAAATGTACACTTTAATTTGTTTCGGTCAAAGCTACATAACTCTGGATAATAGAGATTATCATTTAATATGATGTTACCTCCTCTTGTGTCGAGACACGGTCGGTCCATATTTTTTATTAGCGAAGTGTGACCATTCTCCTTATTTGGTAGTATCGGTCAACTGTTGTTGGAATGTCTGAAACCTGTGTTGAGGTCTCTGTTCATGTCCAAATAAGGCTCGATCTAGTTAAATCTTATCTGGAATGTTCCTAGATCGTCTGGTTTGATTGCTATTCATGTAGATGCGTTCTGCGCATGTCCGGACGCGGGGCGTCTGGGAGTTTTCTTTATCTTTGAGTCGATGTGAATTTATGAAGCAGAAAGGACGCGTTTTGGCGTCTTTGTGATTTTGTTAGGGATTAGGAGCCTTTTGTGAGATAGTTAGCTTACAAGGTCCTTCCCTTGAGTATTCTAAAACGCCTGGAGGCGTATGTTTTCTGTGGTGTGGATTTTCGAACGAAGGTAATGCCTCATTTACATCCAATCTGTAACTTTACTTATGTTTGACAATGGTCGATCTCTGCTCACGTATGCATTACAGAAAGGAAGGTTCTTCTAATAGATGTCACGCCCCAGGTATCTTCATACCTGAGATCTATATGTACACGGGTCATACTCAGCCCGAAGGACAGTTCTTTGTTCTATGAACGTCGCTGTGTGTCAGCGATTATGCCTACGTCAAGGTTAGACTTAGGAATGCCTGTAAAGGTCAGTTTGACCTGCACTCCTGGAATGACATCCTCGTGCGACTTATGATTTGACTCATTTAGCACATCTGAACAGTAAGAGGATTTTTTGTTGATGTACTTTTGTATTTGGAGCCAACCATATAATACCTTGGCGCCATATCATCATCTTTAGAATATGCCAAATGCATTGATAAACTATGTTTGCTGATATTCGTGAATGTCATGACTTTGCCCTATTGTGAACTGGATGTACGTACTTGTACCTGTGACGTCAAAATAAATGATGAAAAAAAACGTCCAGAGCAGTTTACCTATTTATGACTTCACATGTCGTACCCTACGTGCCGTAACTCTGTGAACTACATCACTACTCTACACAGCAACAACAACAACACAAAACCAGATAAGACACCTTACATCTTGAACTATAATACCTGGTGTCGATAGGGGTGGTAATTGAAGTCAGGTAAAGGTGAGACAGTTTGTTACTGCTCTACAAGACGCCACTAGGCGTGATACTCACTGATTGCTTTGCCAGTCAGCGGCCAAGGACCAAAGAAGAAAGAAAAGAAATATATATATATGCGGGATGCAATTGAAAGAACATACTGCCAAATATGTACTTTAGCCACGAAAAAAGAAACATTTACCCACTACAAGAAAGATTCTTAAATCGTTAGAACACATTTTCTTAAAATAATTTCGATCAAAGTTTTTTTCAATTTTCACACCTCGAGCTAAAAGGAAACTGCCGTTTATTCAAGAAATTGAATATTTCACATGGCCCAGTAGCCGCACAATCTGGCAAGAATTTAAGCGCCAGATTTTTTAGGTGCACTCACAGACAGGGAGAGTTTTGAGGCCATTTGTGAGACACTTCCAGCTGACTAAACAGACGACAACGCAGGGCAATCAAGATGGCGATGCAGACGGAAGATCGTCTCACATGTGACGCTCAAGCAAATAACGTCTTAAACGAAATAAAGAAAGGAAAAACACGTATTAGGCGACACACTTTTATTTTTAAATGCACTAAAAATAGAAAAGTTTTTGAGTGCACGTAACCAAGTTCAGTGATCTTGTTCACAATTTTGTAGTACAACGTCACCACGTTCTGTTATCCTGTCACAGCTGTAATCTTGTAAAAATTAGATGACTATAAATATTACACACATAAAGGTATGTTTCAAGCGGTCGTGACAAATAAAGCAGCAGAAAACTAGACAACAGGACAACAACAGAAGTGCGTGGCTTACCGGAGAATAGAACCCAGGACCTTCCGAACGGCACCGACGCCTAGCTACAGAAGCGAATCACACTATCCTCCCTGTCAGCTAGGCACCACGTTTGGAAGGTCCTTGGTTCGATTCTCCGGTAAGACACTCACTTCTGTTGTCTAGTTTTCAGCTTCTTTATTTCTCACGAGCGCCTGAAACACGTGACCTTTATGTGTGTAATATTTATTTATTTACTGTTACAGGCCTCATTTTTCCCCTCTTTATTTGTTTAAAAAAAAATTTAGATGACATATTCAGCTTTCTTTTTCTTATGGCGAACCATCGACAGAACACTCGAGGTCCTTTCAAATTTTGAGTTTAAAATATACTACAATAGAGGGTCCAGTGAAAAACGTCAGCTCCCTAGGTCAAATGAAACGTAGTGAACAAATGACTCAAATATTTCAAACATCCAAACAACGCTTATATCAAATTAAATTCTTCTTCCTCTTCTTCGTTCGCATTCACACGTCTACATTAATGACTCTAATAAATACAGTAGCCAGCTCAAGGTTCCTGGCATCTCCAAACAGTTTTTCGTGGAGAAAAGTGTGTTGTTGCCATATGCTACCCAATTCACTGCAGTACAAGTATGTTGGGCAGGACTGGAGCAGACGTTCAGCTGTCACGAGGCTGGTGCCACAGGAGCAGAGATCTGTTGGACCAATCCTGCACTTGTGATATAGATTTTTATGTGACCTGATATCAAATTAAATAAAAGTAGTTAAAAAGAGATCAATGCGGTTGTAAGTAGCGGGAAATATGCTTTGTCCTGGGAACAGAACAGGCTTATATCTTAACTGCGTTGGTGGAAGTATTCTACAAATGACCAGCTGAAGTCGTGGGTTCATGCTCCACAGGAGTACACAAGAAAATGATGATAATAATGATGATAATAATGATGATGACGCCAAGTGGATGGTGTAGTGATTTCTAAATACAATATCTAAATTAATATATAACAGTATAGGGCATAAAGGCAAAGATAAGAAAGTACAAAAGAATTTTCTGCTAGAACGGTTGGTGTCGCCTACGCCTTCAGATTATTATTTGCTAACGAATAGCCGAACAAAACGGTACCCAAAATTTTTCAAATTCGTCCTTGACATAAACACCCACTTTTCCTAGTTCTAAGAAAATATTTGCCTAAAATGCATTGTGGAACGAGGAGGGGCAAGGATAGATGAAATGCTAATTCGTTTCGCATTGATTTTAAACTAAAAGCCAACACTAGCACAGGGGCAAGCCTTGCCTTAGGGGTTTCTCCAATACGATGAAAAAGTTAGAAATGTATACACTACGGTCATGTAAACATGTTAAGCTCTTATTATGAATGACCTAAGCTCTCGTATTTAGCTTGATAGTACATGGAAAAAGAGTGAACGAGAGGTAGTTTAAAAATAAACAACTAACATAGAAAAAAAGATAGAATTTTGAACCAAACCACAAGAATTTTGAACCAAACCACATAGCCCCTTAAAAATCGTAGATTCGTATACCTGAAGACTTGCTGACCAAGAATATGGTGTTAATTATATAAATAGTCCCTTAACTAATCAACTATTGATAAAACCATACATAGAGATCAGAGATACTGTCAGGTCAAGTCATATCTGCTTAGATTGGATCGCATATTTTTTTGGAAAAAAGTAGGTGACAGATAGGCTCAGATAGTACAGTGAATTCGATTGGGTGGCATTTGAAGTGAGACGAAATATTATTGGCTGACCTTTGAATAAACATAAATAGCCTAGTAACGTAGGAAAAGTTTGAATGATATTTTTTGAAAGACTGTTTACCCTTGTAAAATTAAAAGTGATTGGCCAACTGAATCGATATTGTCAGAATAAGCGTTAGGGGGGACGCCATTTCTAGAAAAATTTTCAACAGTGATAGATGAGATCAGGCTGTGCTTTTAAATACATTTCTGGGCAGCCTGGACGACAAAACAGATCGAAACTGTGTCAGTCATCGTCTCTGTGTATTTCATTGAACATTGTGGTAAGATTGACATTTATTAATCTGTATTTTATATAAAAATTGAATGTGGAATAATAATATATGTCTGGACATGAGTGGGTCTATAGCGAACATGAGGCAAAGCCTAAAGATTGATCCACCATGTGATAGAGTGTCAGAGAGGTGTAAAAATACAAGAATATGTATGATTGTCATAAAGGAGCATAACACCTATCCTATTATATGGAAGAGATTACAGCTGGAATTGCAGTGGCGTTGTAACTATTAGGGGGAAAGGAATACTGGTGTACATTGTCACATCAAAAGAAAATGGTGGCGTAGGTTTGTATAAGGATATGACCCTTTTGTTTGTTTGTAATGTACATGTTCTTAACTGTGGACTATTAGTGTATGCTAGATATTACGAAGGATGCATACCTTCACATTTCAGAGGTCCTGGGTACTGACGTTAATGTGGTACCAAACGCTTGAAAACTGATTGATTCAGGACTCTGCCGGTTTACTGCGAGCCCATGCTAGTGGCCATTGCCTATCAAACAGGGAACAGATTGTCAAGCGAGCAGAGGAAAGGTTCAACCTATATTCTACTGCTCACAGTCTTAAATAAGATAGCCTTTTAGAGTGTCGTTTGTATGTTATTGTGGTAGTACTGTGTGCTGTTGTGAATAATAAACTATTTGTTTGTATGTTTGTTGATTTTTGTACATTACACTCTACATTCATAACCCTAGACACAACACGAAGTCATTTAATAATAATAATATAAATACATTTTGAATGAGATAAAAAAAGGTGGTAGCGGCAAGGTACCCTGAAAAGTTCACAATACTATTGGGTATATTTAGGGACCTTCATAGCTAATCTCATTTATTCACATATTAATACCTAACAACAAATTCATAACATCAAATCCACCACAGATGGGCAAAAAATGTTAGCCTTACCTGCTACGTTTGACAGTATAAGTAGTAGACACAAGAACGACAGGAAGAAAATGTTAGCCTTACCTGCTACGTTTGACAGTATAAGTAGTAGACACAAGAACGACGGGAAGAAAATGTTAGCCTTACCTGCTACGTTTGACAGTATAAGTAGTAGACACAAGAACGACAGGAAGAAAAGTTAGCCTTACCTGCTACGTTTGCCAGTATAAGTAGTAGACACAAGAACGACAGGAAGAAAATGTTAGCCTTACCTGTTACGTTTGCCAGTATAAGTAGTAGACACAAGAACGACAGGAAGAAAATGTTAGCCTTACCGTCTACGTTTGACAGTATAAGTAGTAGACACAAGAACGACAGGAAGAAAATGACCATGCTATCAAAAGAATAGAAGGACTTAAGGGACTTTACAATCTCTACAGTGCATGAGAAAGAATCAATAGAGTTATATTAAGTGTCCGTGCAGAGAGTACAGAGGTCGGTTTTTAAAAATAGAATTAGAAGGGTAATAATAAAAGTAGGGGTTGACAGGGGGTGGGGATTGAGAAAGGATAGAATATGATTGAAGAAGAGAAGGAGAGAAGTAGAAAATTTAACAGGGGTGGTGTGGTGGGTTTGATGTTAATACAGTTTGTTGTTAAGAAATCTTAATGTACTGAATGAGGTCAGCTGTGAAGGTCCCTGAATATAATAAATATTAGAGTAAATTTCCAGGGAACCTTTCTACTACCACCACTATGATCTCATTCAGACTTATTCTAGATAGAATGTAAGATGACTACGTTTGGTGTCTAGGGTTATGAAATGTTAGTGTAAGGTTGCATTAACCAACTAAACATATAAACAATTACACAAATTATTTTATTATCTAATACAACACAACAGTACCACGACAATCACATACGAACTACACTTTAAAAGACTATCTTTAGTAAGTCAGTGGTTGAAAGTTTGGTAAAGTTAATGTTTTCAATTTATTGTCCTGAATCTGATTTATTTGGAATCAGGACTGACAATCAAAGTGAAATCATAGAAATTAATTACATCAATCAATTTACACAATGGGTCTTCTGACCATAATACAATATTATTATATAAGAGTGTAGTTGTATTGTCTAACTGAGGTGACTTCTAGTATACACTGGTTGATTGTTTACTATCATCATCTCTGCATGTTGTTTGTAAGTTTTTACGGACACTGATGGAATGTTTATATCACTATTCCCAGTCTCTTTTCTAATATAATGTTAGTTGAGCGATCAGGTGCCGAAACATGCACCTATCTTTGTAATATGATGTAGGAATCTTCCTGCACTTCGCTGAACGACAACCTTCAGCTCCCACTTCTTCAAGAATGATGGTGGTTTACAGTTGTCTCCGAAAAAGGCAAGACTGTGGCATGAATATATCGACCCACTGTAGTCTGGCACCAGTTATTGACAGCAACCACAACCCTCTGAAATCAGAAGGATATGCCTCCTTCGTAATCAACAGCCTACACTAATATTCAACAACCAGTACAGGCACATTACAAACAAACATGCAAGATCAGCTCTTTACGACAATCCCTTTCACCAGTTTCTTTTGATGTGACCAGGTATACCAGTATTCCTCTCCCCTAATAGTTACAACGCCTCTGCAATTCCAGCAATAATCTGTTGTCCATACAATAGGATAGGTATTATACTCCTGATAATAATCCTATATAATTTAGATGGTCTACACCTCTCAGATAGTCTTTCATATGCTGGATCAATCTCTAGACTCTGTTTTGAGTCTGCCATAGACTCACTTACTTACAGTCGTATGTTAGTATTTCACATTCAAATTTTATTTTAAATAAAATGTTAAGAAAATCAATCTTACCACAGATGCAAGGAAATAACACAAGTTAAACGATGACTAGGCAATAGAATATGGCACATTTTCGATCTGCCCTATGTCCAGGCTTTTCTTATGTTAGAAAATTCTCCGCCTGCTCTCATCGATCTTGCTTTGCACAAAATTTACTTGGAATGGCAGTGAACAGTCCCCGTTTCGTACCAGTATCTACTGCTTTGTCCAATGGGACCATGTTTACATTTATTTTTGAATCTATCGTTTCAAATAACAACTCCCAATATGTTTCCAAGGCAAATATATTTTTTAGTTTTAGGTCAACCAATCATACTTCGCCTTCCTTCAAAATCCACCCAATCAAATATCCCGTACCTTTTAACCTCATTTACCCAAAGTCGTTTTTTCAAAACATGCCATACAAAATTATAAGCAGGCATGATCTTTACTTGACAGTCTGGTCGGATCCACTATAGTATTATGGCTATAATTAGTTAATTAATGGACTATTTGCGTAACTATTACCATATTCTTTGTCAGCAAGTCCTAAGGTACACGAATATACAATTTATATGGGACTAGTTGGCTTGGTTCAGAAGTACACATTTTTTTTTCTATGTTAGTGTTTTTATTTTTAGTCTACTTCACGTTCAATTCTTTTCCATGTGCTGTCTTCTCTATTTACGTGATAATTACGTCCTTTGAAATAAGAGCTAAGGTTTTTTTTGTGACACGAGTTGTCTGCATGTTCTAACTTTTTCCTCGTATTTTGGGGAAACCCCTAAGGCAAGGCTTTCCCCTGTATTGGTATTGGCTTTTAGTTTAAAATCAATGCGAAACGAATTAGCATTTCATCTTTCCTTTCCCCTCCTCGTTCCACAATGCATTTTTAGGCACATATTTTCTTAGAACTAGGAAAGTGATTATGTCAAGGACGAATTTGAAAAATTTGGGTACCGTTTTGTTCGGCTATTCGTTAGCAAATAATAATCTGAAGGCGTAGGCGATACCAACAGTTCTAGTAGAAAATTCTTTTATACTTTCTTATTTTGCCTTTATGCCCTATATTTTTATATATTAATTTAGATATTGTATTTAGAAATTCACTACACATGTCCCCCCTTTAGAACAGACGATCATATGTGTGATAAAATTAACCGTGATACAACGTTAAAATATCTCCAAAGATAAAATGTAGGGATAAAAATAATGCGTAAGCTACTAGAATACATGATCGCCCACGCCGCGGGTCAACCCCCGCCATGGAAACTAACTTGTTAGACGTGAAGGCAAAAACGTTTACCCTTGGAACGGGATGAGAACGGAGATCAAAAGAAAAAAAATATGACTGAACATGTGCTTGAAACTAGCAAGGCTAAAACGACGCAATTGGTGGGGAAAGGAAAAAAATTCACGTCCCCAAGTTGACACAAGGTAAAGAAATGGACAAAAGGGACCTTAGCTATTATACGCAACAGTCATTTCTTGGACGCTTTTGCGAAATTTAGTCCTTTATTTGAATTCAGCGGCAAACGCATTACCGAAGATGCTCGAACATATTTCAAAAAAACAACTAACCTTGAAAAGTAACTTTTTCTTAATAATAATGTTAGGAATATAAAACTTAGCTGGCCGGATGGCCCATCTTGAGCAGAGAAATAATATGCTTTCATTTATACAGACGGATAGATAATAAGAAAGATGTTGACAAAAGACTGTGTTGTTCATATCAGCGAGCGACTGCATTGAAACAAAAAAATGTCACTAATTTTAAAAAAACTGCGACCTTGAGACTCAAGTGCTAAAATCTAGTTGGAATGAAAGGAAGGGAATGTGGTGGAGAATTGTGGCTAAAAATAACTTTAAAGGCAAAATTGTGTAGGGAACGGCAGAGTTGGTTCAAAAAACAAGGGTGTTTTTGTAAAAAACGCAAGTAGAGACAGACGGACCAACAGACAATAATACATACTTTACTGAGGTATGACTGAATTGACTTTTGTTAGGAGGTTTGAATTTGAAAAGGAAAAAAGGCGGTGATTGGCCACAGATAAACATATTATCGGCGCTCAGACGCGCATTTTTGCCATTTAACTAAAAGCTGTCCAGTAGGAGACACAGTAAATAATTCAGTGGTGTATTTCCCATAAAGCTATTCCCTATTTAGAGGGACGCCATACTAGAGCCAGCAGCTCAGCTGAGTTTTGCTAGCATATAACTGTGTTCTCTATTCATAATTCTGGTAAGACTGAAAGTATTTTTTTATATATTTTAATATTGTTTAATGATTCGAGTGATTTGATACTGCCATATCAAAATCTATCCCTTACAACAAGTAAGGATTCGCTCTAGACCCCCCGCCCCAGTTCAGGGTCTAGAGACAAACAAAATACATAAACTCCAGCAAGGATTATGAAGGGCGGATCAAGTGTTGAGATCAGTGGAACATATCACCTATCCTATTCTATGGCAGGAAGCTAATGAACATATTTCAGAATATGTAGTCTGGGGGAACTTATCCTATGTGAAACCAACTTGGTAAGATGTGCTGTATGGTCAGAGAGATCTGACCCCGTCTATGTGGTGTTGTTGTGTGTAGAGTTGTGTGCAGAAATGGTTTAGAGGATGGAATTCTGACACATGACCCAATACTTTTATTTCAGAACTGTGAGTTTTTTATTTGGCACCAAAGTGGTGTCAAATGCTGGGTCGTAAAATACAAGTGTGGACCCGTGCAGTATAATATTTTGGCAGAGCAGCCTGTTATTGCCCCCAAGCACGGAGAGGCGGGGCCACCAGATTCCAGCACCAGAACTACTCATTCAAGATACGTGAGCGTCTGGCCTGCTGGAAATTCACCAACTTATTTTCTAACACACCAACTATATTCCCATCAATAAATGGACAATGTTTAGTAGCCATAGACAGGGAGTGATGAAGTCACCCCAACAGCACATCCATTCATCGTTCTCCCAGATAAATTAAAAATATAAACAGTAGTAATATTAACTAGTCTTGTAAAATACATATGTACACACCTTTCATTTATTATGCCATATATTCATGCATTTTATTCAAAATTTCAAAACCTTTCATATGTTCTGACCAAAATAAAACCTTGGTTCAGAACAAATAAACTTAAAGAAAATTTACTATCAAAATTTTACACAGCTTGAGTAAGTTCAGTGTGTTATAACATTTTATTAATATTATTAGACTTATTAAATATCTGTGTGTGTGTATGTAAACTACCACAACACATTACATATCAGTACCCTAGAATTTTAACGTAGCCACATTCATTAGTAAAAAAAGATATGTGTGAGGTCGTAAGTGGTAGCAAGAAGGGCCTTCTGTAAATTCACAGCTACATTTATCTCAGGAGCCTTCACAGCTGACCTCATGCATCACACTAGGTAATATCACAACCATACAGTACCATCAAATCCACTACAATATGTCAGTTCCTATTTCTAAATACACATAGATGAATTTACTATCTATGCCTGATGACTACTCTGATGTTCGTCGTACGGATGTCTGCTTAAAAAATCAGCTCCCACATTAGTTTTTCCGGGAATGTACTCTATGGTAAACTGGAATGGCTGTAAGAGCAAAGACCAGCGCAATAACCTAGCATTTTCATGCCTTGCTTGTGACAGACACACGAGTGGTTTATGATCTGTCTGGATCCTAAATGATTGTCCATAGAGATAAATCTGGAACATTTTTATACCCCAGATGACTGCCAGACATTCTTTTTCACTTGTTGAATATTTTTGTTCTGCTGTATTCAACTTACGGCTAGCATAAGCTACTGGGGTTAATTCCCGATCAAGTGAATTTGACCGTTGTAATAGAGCTGCACCCAAACCGATATTACTCGCATCCGTTCTCAGAATGAATTCTTGACTTAAGTCAGGTAATTTCAAAATAGGCCTGCTTGTGAGCTTGTCTTTCAATTCTTGGTATGCTAATTCACATTGCGCCGTCCAAATAATTCTATCAGGATTTCCTTTGCGCGTTAAATCAGTCAATGGAGCACATATGGAGTTAAAGTTTTTTATATACTTTTGGTAAAAACCACATAATGAGACAAAAGATAGCACATCTTTTTTTGTTTGTGGTCTTGGTGCTTTTTTTAACTTCTCCAGGTTCTTGGGGTCAGGGGTCATGTTTCCCTGATGTACTGTGTGGCCCAAGAATTCCAGCTCTTTACATCCAACACAGCATTTCGTCGGTCTAGCTGTCAAATTGGTCTCTCTCAATCGATCAAACAACATATTCAGAGAGTTAATGTGTTCCTCAAATGTTTCTGTTGCTATGAGAATATCATCCATGAAGTTGGTGATGCATGGATTCTTCAGGGGATCCAGTAACTTTCTCATCATCCTCGAAAACACACTCGGTGCAATTTTGAGCCTGAATGGCAACATATTAAATTCATAATGTCCTTCCGAGGTGCTAAAGGCTAAATAGGGTTTTACCTCCGGCCTTACTGGAATCTGATAGTAGCCTTTGCTCAGATCCACTTTAGAGAAATATTTAGCTCTATTCAGCCTGGCAAACAGCTGATTTGTATCAGGTAATGGATCCACCTGACCTTCTGTGACAGCATTCAGTTTCCTGTAATCTACACACAGCCTGTGTTCTCCAGAGGGTTTTCTTAACAGAATCACACTGGAACTGTAGGGAGATTCACTGTGCGAGATAATCCCTTCTCTCAACAGATAATCTATCTCCTCCCTTAAAGCTTTTTCCTTAGCGAACGGAATCGAATAGGCTTTCATACAGATTGATGTTGGGTCTATGAGTTTCATATCATACTCCAATAAATTTGTATGCCCCGGACGGTCCGTTAACACATCTGTATGATTATTCAGAACCTGTTGAACCCTCTCCCTCTGAATTTCCGTTAAGTGTGTGCTGATTTTTACCTGGGCGGCGGTTTCACAGGGATGTAAAGGATATTCATGAGAAGTGAGTGGTTCCTTTTTCATCTCCATTGCAATAGACAAGGTCAGTAAGTGTGTCTCTTCCTGGTTTTCTCTGTCCAGATATTTCTTCAGGAGATTCACATGATAGATTTTCTCTTTCCCTTTCTTATCTATCTTATAATTTGTTCTAGACACCTTCTCTAGAACTGTATATGGACCTTGCCATCCAATTTGTAATTTATTATGGCTGCCGGGCAGTAGAAGGAGCACCTTCTCTCCCACAAATAATTCTCGGTCCTTCGCTTTCTTATTGTAATAGGCAGCATGCTTTTTCCTGGCTTGTCTCAAATTTTCATTGGCAAGTTTCCAGCCAGTTTTAAGACGAGTGGTCAGCTCGTTCACATATTGATATGATGAAGTAATATTTTCTTCTGCCTTTTCATCGGTCCATGTCCTTAACAAGGTTACATATGGACTTTTAATTTTTCTGACATAGTTTTCATAATATTGGAAGCCTTGTTTTGAGGACATGTCTTCCTCTTGTCATCATATAAGAATCTTCCACTACCAATTTTTTTCTTGGGGTTTTCTTCCCACTTTAAATTCCTTGTGAGAGATCTTCTCTCTCTCTTTTATCTTCCTCCAGTTTACATAAGTCCGACTGAGGGATTTTTGGCTTATTCTGGGGTAAGACATCTCTTTGTACTCGCTGCATAGTGGCCATTGTAAAACATCCAAGTGAAGACTGTCTGTGAAAAGGGGGCTCCCATTCCACTTTGTCTACATTATTAAATTCATTTTTCTTTCTATTTTCAGGCCTAAGTTTGCCCCGTGGCGTGTCTAGGTCCTGATCAATTTTCCCACTTGTGGGTGTTCCCTCATGTAGTATGCCACATCTTTCTACAAAATTCTCAATGTCAAACATTTCATCTGGCCAATAATAAATTTGAGCCACCTTTTGGATGATGGTACATATTTTCTCATGGCCCCCATCTTTTCCAACATGTAGGCTCCTTATCACATCTGCCCTATATGCCTTTGGAAGAACCAACTGTCCGTGACCAGTGGATCCAGTTCCGGCCTTCCTGTAAATCAATTTGTTTTTCATATAGAAGTCTCCGTTGCCTGGAGGTGTATGACATTTGGGCAATTTCTTAAAACAAGGCTTGAGGGTCTTATCCCCAGCCTGCGCCTTCCTCATCTCATCTGGAGGGGTATTTATCAGATTATCCTCCTCCTGTTTAGACTGTGATCTGGTCTGAAGCGTGGCCATGTACACAGGTTTCTTTTTACACACTTCGGTGTTATGGTTGTCCATCTGACACCAACTACAATATGATCTACCTTTATAAAAAGGTTTTCTGTCATTATATTTCCTTTCATTGGATTGTGAGGTTTTATTATTACAGTCATTGCGTGGCCTATCAAACTGGAGCTTACCTTTGTTCTGGTCTCTATGGTCAAACTTATTAAAGTTTTGAGGTGCCTTAAAATTGTCTGCCTGTTTCTTTTTATTTCCAACTACCTCTGCTTGGGCTGCCTGATACCTCTCAGCGACATTGAGTAACTCACCCAGCCTCTCTGCACCTTGTTCCATGAGAAACTTTCTCAGGTCTGGAGCCATGGACTCTCTTAGCTGCTCAATAAGGATCATTTCCTTAAGATCTTGGGTTTTCCCCAGAGCAGTCCATTTCTCCAAGTAGGTCTCTAACCGTGCAGAGAACTGGTGATAAGTCTCACCCGACAGTAGTTTGGCATTCCTAAATTTTTTCTATAAAATTCCCCATTCTTTTCATATCTTAACAAAAGAGCCTGCTTTAGCATGTCATAAATGTCCTGATCATCCCTGCTCATCTTGGCAAAAACTTCATAAGCTGTACCACGAAGCCCTTGTGATAACTTTAGGCTCCACCTTTCTCTCTCTAAACCATACGTGGTAGCCAAAAGTTCATATCTATTTAGGTAACTTTCTATGTCATCGTCTTTCTCAACAAAATGGTCTAAATGAAAACTCATAGCTGAGGTTGAGGCTCCCTGACTAGCAGTAGCATCGGAGGTAAAGAGACTGGCACCATTTTCAGGAGCATGGCTTTGAAACTCAAACTCCCTTAGTCGTAACTCATGTTCCCTTTGTAATCTCTTCTCCTACTTTTCTGCTTCCCTTTCTGCAGCCTGTCTTGTTTCCTCTGCCTCCCTTTCAGCCTTTTTCTCTTCCAACTAGAGCCTCTTTATTTCCGCCTCACGATCCGCCTCCAATGCCCTAGCCTCTTTGTCAGCCTCAATCTGCAGCCTCCTAATTTCTTTTTCAGCCTCTAACTTTCTTTCAGCCTCTTTTTCTATTCTTTTTTCTTCGCGTTCAATAAATTTGTCACATTCAGTTGTGACATAAGCAATCATAATTTGCCCCTCCATTCCCAACTCTTTAGCAGCCTGCACAGCAGCAGATCGAAACTTTGCCAGATCAGCCATTTTGTACTAGGCAAACCTTTAAAATTTCTAACTAGACAAATTTCTAATTATAACTAACAATTTCTAATTATAACTAAGAACAACCACAGGCACTGATAGCTCAACCACTATTTAATTTCTCCAAAAAGGAATGCTTTTAGTTTTATACTATCTGAGATTCCTAATATAATTGATAATATTTTAAGAATTTATAATCCCAGAAGCAAACTACCCAATATAGCTGGTGTTATGAAAAGTTCAATCCCGGACGAGCCCCCAATATATGTGGTGGGTTTGATATTAATACAGTTTGTTGTTAAGAAATCTTAGTGTACTGAATGAGGTCAGCTGTGAAGGTCCCTGAATATAATAAATATTAGAGTAAATTTCCAGGGCACTTTTCTACTACCACCACTATGATCTCATTCAGACTTATTCTAGATAGAATGTAAGATGACTACGTTTGGTGTCTAGGGTTATGAAATGTTAGTGTAAGGTTGCATTAACCAACTAAACATATAAACAATTACACAAATTATTTTATTATCTAATACAACACAACAGTACCACGACAATCACATACGAACTACACTTTAAAAGACTATCTTTAGTAAGTCAGTGGTTGAAAGTTTGGTAAAGTTAATGTTTTCAATTTATTGTCCTGAATCTGATTTATTTGGAATCAGGACTGACAATCAAAGTGAAATCATAGAAATTAATTACATCAATCAATTTACACAATGGGTCTTCTGACCATAATACACATATTATTATATAAGAGTGTAGTTGTATTGTCTAACTGAGGTGACTTCTAGTATACACTGGTTGATTGTTTACTATCATCATCTCTGCATGTTGTTTGTAAGTTTTTACGGACACTGATGGAATGTTTATATCACTATTCCCAGTCTCTTTTCTAATATAATGTTAGTTGAGCGATCAGGTGCCGAAACATGCACCTATCTTTGTAATATGATGTAGGAATCTTCCTGCACTTCGCTGAACGACAACCTTCAGCTCCCACTTCTTCAAGAATGATGGTGGTTTACAGTTGTCTCCGAAAAAGTCAAGACTGTGGCATGAATATATCGACCCACTGTAGTCTGGCACCAGTTATTGACAGCAACCACAACCCTCTGAAATCAGAAGGATATGCCTCCTTCGTAATCAACAGCCTACACTAATATTCAACAACCAGTACAGGCACATTACAAACAAACATGCAAGATCAGCTCTTTACGACAATCCCTTTCACCGGTTTCTTTTGATGTGACCAGGTATACCAGTATTCCTCTCCCCTAATAGTTACAACGCCTCTGCAATTCCAGCAATAATCTGTTGTCCATACAATAGGACAGGTATTATGCTCCTGATGATAATCCTATATAATTTAGTTGGTCTACACCTCTCGGATAGTCTTTCATATGCTGGATCAATCTCTAGACTCTGTTTTGAGTCTGCCATAGACTCACTTACTTACAGTCGTATGTTAGTATTTCACATTCAAATTTTATTTTAAATAAAATGTTAAGAAAATCAATCTTACCACAGATGCAAGGAAATAACACAAGTTAAACGATGACTAGGCAATAGAATATGGCACATTTTCGATCTGCCCTATGTCCAGGCTTTTCCTATGTTAGAAAATTCTCCGCCTGCTCTCATCGATCTTGCTTTGCACAAAATTTACTTGGAATGGCAGTGAACAAGAAGCTAATAGGTCCTAACAAAAATAACAGTATTACAGTGAAAAACCCCATACCCACTAAGTAATTATTTAAAAAAATAAAAACAAAATAATCACAATATTAAATGATAACCCCATTGATACTCGTTTATCCCAAATAAGAAAATAAGAGTTGTAAAGTATTAAAAAAGTTGTCAAAAAACCAAAAAACAATTAAACAATTAAAATAACAACAAAAACAAATAAAATTAATTATACCGTTGACCCTAAACGTTTTTTCATTTTACTATTAAAAAAATAAATTAATATAGCAGGTCAAAAAACACATTAAATCCCATATCAGTCCCTTCCAGCTATGTACGCTGCCCACCATAAACTGGCATAATTAGTTAATGCAAACCAACTAGTTGAACTAAGCAACAAGTATTCTCTGTATCAAGTCCAAAGTACAAAAATAATTTTAAAAATAGGCATAAACATTCTCATAAAAATTTTTTTATATAATTATAAAAATTACTTAAGGTATTTTAAACACCACCTTCACCCCTAGACCCAAAACTTCAAAAAGGCCCTTTAAATGTAATTTCAATAATTGTAGTCATTCAGCTTGATTTGACAAAAAACGTAATACGGTCGTAATATACACCCTATGTGGTTTGGTCTGAAATGTTCAACGTCCCCACGTAATTACTCAACAAGGTTCCATAGACCTTCGACTTGCCGTAGAGGTATAATCTCTATAATAATAACAAAATGATATTGTTCCTATTGTTTGGCATAAATTACCGTTCTATTACCCATTTGAATTTTTTGAACTCCAAAAATTACAAAAATTCTCAACAACAACTGCATAATCCAATTTAAACTAAATCAAATTCTATTAAAAAAAATAAAAACATTTACCTAAAATTAAAAAAAAAAACCTAAAGTACCCTCGAAATATTGATAAAAATTACATATAAAACCTGATAGTTTTTTATGTTTGGGACCCAAAAACCATTATTATAAAAACAACACAAAAAAATAAAAAAAACACAAATCTCCCCAAACGCTGTGGTGATGTGGGACGTCGGTAAACCGTCTCATAAAAAAAATTTAGGCATAAATTCCAAAAAAAAAAATAAACAAAACCAAAAAAAAATTAAAAAAAAACAACAAAAAAAAAAAAAAAAAAAAACAACAAAAAAAAACTGGAAAAAAATTTTAAAAACAAAAAAAACTAAAAAAAAAAAAAAACTCAAAAAAAACCAAAAACCTAAAAAAAAAAAAAAAAACCATAAAACTCAAAACAAAAAATTACCTAAAATACAAAAAATACCAAAAAATCGCGTCCAAACATCAAAAAAAATTTTTATACAAATTTGTTTAAAATTATACCACCAAAAACACACTTTTATACAAATCCCTTGGCTAACCAACACAAAAAAAAAACGTGTTAAATTTAAAAATAAATGGAAATAAATTAACACAACTGACTAAACCAAAACAAAAATATCCCACAAAAACTTTGTGGGTTTTAACAAAGTCATTTTTTTAAATAATTAAAAAAACAAAAAAATTGCTTTAAAATCCCCTCCAATACAACATTTTTTTATCAAAAAACGTTTTGTAAAATTTGTTAAACAAAAAAAAAAAAAATAAAAAATATTATGCAAAAAAAATAATACCTAAACCAAAATTTAAAAACAAAACCTCATACAACAACAAAAACAATATTAAAAACAATTCAAACAAAAACAAAAACAAAACCAAAAAACCCAAAAAAAAAAAACTAAAAAAAAAACAAAACCTAAAAACAAATAAAATAAATTCAAAAAAAAAAAAAAAAAAACCCTTTAAAAATTAAAAAAAACCCCCCAAAAAAAACAAACAAAAAACATATTCCCAAAAAATAAAAAACAAAAAATCAATAAAAACAAAACATTTAAATAAAAAACATAAAAAAAAAAAATATATTCTTTTACAAAAAAATCACAACAAAAATTACAAAAAAAACAAATAAAATTGCAAACAAAAAACAAAACAAAAACTAACTAAAAAAAAACTATAAATTTTTACAAAAAACAATTTTAAAAAATAAAAAATCATAATAAATAAAACTTAAAAAAATTCCAACCAAATTATAAAAAATACCCATCATCTCCCACAAAAACATAACTACAAAAACCAATAAAGTAAATACAACATTATTTAAAACATTTAAAAAAAAACCTAGAAAAATTCCCCCAAACATAATTTTTACTCTTAAAAAAAACACAAAAAAAAAAATACCCGGCTACTCATAAAAAATCATAATTCCTACCCCATCAAATAAACCCTAACACAACCCAAAAACCCCAACAAAAATAATATTAAATGAAAAATTTAATCAACCATACATTAAAAAAAACTAAAAAAACCCAATACCAACAACACCCTAAACAAACAAAAAAATAAAAAAACCATAAAAAAACTAAATCAATACTTTAAACACCCAAAATAAAAAATAAACATTTTCAAAAAAAATTTAAAAAAAACTAAAACCTCCAAATAACTTTCACGGGAAAAAACAACAAAAAACACTTCAAAAAAATCAAAAAAAAAAAAATAAACTAAAACACCAAACCCAAGTATTCCCACCCATCAATCTCACAAACAAAAACACATCCTCACCTACCCATATCAAAATGAGCGGTCAAAAAAAAAAAAACACCAAAAAAACCAAATACCAAAAAAAAACCCCCCAAATTAAAAAAACACAACAACAAAAAAAAACAAACAAATAGAACAAACACATCCACAAAAAAACACAAAACAAACAAAACACCAACCAACAAACAAAACATACAAAAAACCTACCCCCAACCCCAACACCCCCCCCAAAAAAAAAAAAAACAAAAATAAAAACACAAAAAAACCATTCCCAACAAACAAAAAAAAACCAACAAAAAATTAAAAAAAAAAAAAAAAAAACAAAAAAAAAACAACATAAAAATACAAAAACACAAAACCCCCTCCCAAAAAAAAACCCCCCCAAAAAACCAAACAAAAACCCAACCAAAAACACCAAAAAAAAAACCCACCAAAAACAAACAACCCAAAACTAATACACAACAAAACCCCCCACAAAAACAAAAAAAACCACCACAAAAAAACCACAAACAATAACCCACCAAAAACACACCCCAACCAACAACCCCAACCACCCCCCAAACAACCACCAAACACCCCCACCACCAAACCAAAAAAACAAAAAACACCAAAAAAAAACAACCAAAAAAACAAAAACACCACACCCCCCACCAACCCTATCCCCCAACCATCCCCCTCCCATCTCCCATACCCTACCAACCCTGGGTGGGAACCACCACCCCAAACCAACCCCCACACACAAATATCACCTAAATCCAAAACCCCCCCTTAACGGCCATTTCCCACCCTATAAATCAACCCCAATTAAACACTCCCCCCACAACCCTAAACCCAACAATTCCCCTCCAACCATCAAAACATCTCCAACTTCAACACCACCCAACAACCTTACACCTAAAAAGCCCATCTTACACAGTATAAATCCACCAAAATTTATATTTACATCTCTATCTACCACATCCTAACCTTTATTTATCACTTATCCTAAATCATCTTATCAACATACCTAATAACTCCCTATAACCATATATTCATTCCCGCCTCGTCCTCCCACCTACAACCATTTATACAATACCCAAATTGTTCCCCTTTCAACCCCATCACTACCACAATCTACAAATACACCACATAAAACACCCCAACACCATGGCTTAACTTACATATCTCCCCACCACTTCCATTTTATCACATACCATCAGACAATCCCAACACCAACAATTCCCAAAACAACCAAAATCCACAATACCCACCAACTCCCTTCGACACCCACCCTAATTAAAACAAGTACCCCCTCAACATTTCACATCCACAACTACACAACCCATACTAACCCAACCACCTCCTACCGTAATCCTATGTCGTGGAGACCCTCAAACCCATAATTCATACCCACATCATCAATATAGGGGTGAGTTGGACTGATCTTCCTAACACCTCTCCATCGGCTTAAATCGAAAAAACTGGACCCTGAAAAGGAATAGGTCCTTGGGGATCATATCCCGGCCATATACTGTAGGGGGAACGGACTGCAAACGGGACCCGTTACAAGAAAATAGCATAAACGTGGACACAGAGGGGGGATCTTTATAGGGCGTAGGGCGAGACCCCCCACCAGGATAGTCACTGCATCCTGTCTCAATCAACCCCCCCAGGGCGAAATATAGCAGTTCGATAAACTATGGCAAGGTATACGGGCAACTTATTATTGGGGGCGTTGGGGGGGGTCAAGGGAGTCTACAGCCTTGCTAGGAATCTGGGGACGTCAGCTCTACGCTCCTTGTCCAGGAGGGGGTACCAGGGCCATACAGTCAACAGACGTTACAGGGCGACTCACGCCTGCCGGGGGGGGGGGTTGGACTCCCCCTGGATAATAGGGCGCGTAAATACACAACCAGGAGGGGCCACCCCCAATGGGACGCCAGGGGGACAAGACTACAAAAACTGGGGCCAACTCTATGGGTACATGGTGAGACCTACCATCACCAAGAAACACAGTCCATACTACCTGGGAGGGGCTAATCAGAGTACAAGTGGGGGGGGGGGGGGGACACACCCTAGACTTTGACACACAGCCATAAGCCCTACCGGGGGCAGCAAACATACGCTACTCAGGGGAGGCCGCGGGGGAGGAGTCGAGGTTATAGTGGGGGGTGGGACACTATAGGGGATAAAAAGATGGACAGAGTGAATCAGACTTAGGGATGGAAGGCTACTCCATCGGATCCCGTCCTTCTGTAGGGGGTCACCATCAGTTAGGGGGGATAAAGTGCTTTTTGTGAAAGACCAGGAGCGAATGTGATCATACAAGATTAGCAGTCAATAGACATGCGATCTGGGCACAGGGACATATACATAGACATTACCAAGTCAAGCTTCTGGAGTTGAAGATCACGACACTCTCAAGGGCGGGTCCCTGCCGGGTAATGCTCTCACAAGGACAACAGCCAGTGGGGGCGGATTACAGGCGTGCATGAACACTGGTAGGGCTAGGCATTCACACGTATAGGGTATAAGGGTGTCTGGTTAGGGGGGGTTTCAAGGGAAAGGTGCTTGAGGGATTACCCTTTTCCCTAGGGAACTATGGGGGGGGGGGGGCTGGGGGGGCAGGGGGTAAACAAAAATACGGGGCCAATCCATCTAAACCGGACTGACCAGCTGGAACCTAGTAACATGGCACACTACGGATCGAACTGGTTAGATCGATAGGGCCAGGACATCTCCTCTTCACGAGGGGGGCAATAGGACCTCGGTCCTTCATCAAACTAACTCATACCAATAGTACATTGCGACTGGGCTCAACACTCGTCCCTGACGTTTTCAGCACTATTTGAGTCTTATCGTATAGGGGGATTTTTCCAACCCACTGCCGATTTTCGGCATCGATTCGGTATGTCCTCTAGTAGAACCGGGGGGGGTCGATGTTAGTGCGACTCTCAGTCCTATACTCTATTCACGGGGTTTAGTGTCATTGTAATTTAGACAATGTACATCACAGTGCTCCGGCTTCACACCATACATGGGACGGGGGGGGGGGGGGGGGACATGTATCTCTCAGGGGGGGGGGGGGGAGGGTGTGGGGGGAGGGGGGGGGGAGGCACGGGGGTGGGGGGGGTGTATCCCTCGGGGGGGGGGGGGGGGGGGGGTAAAGGTCCCATGTTTGGGGGCAGTAACTTCTGTGGCGGGGGGGGGGGGCCCTGTCCAGTTCCAGGGGGGTGGGGGGGATACGGTCTAATTGTATTGGGGGGGAGTGGGGGGGAGGGTGTGGGACTGATGGACCTTGCTCAACCACGGGGGGGGGGGGGGGGGGGGGTAATACTCCAATTCCATGAGGGGGTACCAGGCGTGGGGGGTTGGGTTCACCATGGGGATGGTATGGGGGTGTGGGGTAATATTATAACCCTGATATGTCTCTTGGGTGTGGAGATCTGATATATTTCAAACATCCTAACTGGGGGCTAATTTAAGTTCTCTTGTAATCCTGGGGGGTGGGCCATCATGTAATATGGGAGGTTTGGGTTGGGAAAGGTACCGGGTGGGGGACACCCTCCTGGGTATCTGTACATATCCTAATGGAGGGGGGGGGATCTCCCTCTGAGGGGAAAGGGGGGGTGGGAGGGGGGGGGTGGGGTGGGTTCCCCATTTCTTTGTGGGGGGGGTGGGGGGGGGGAGGAACGTCTAGGGCCGGGGGGGGGGGGGGGGGGAGGGGAGGGAGGGGTCTATTCAGCCGGGGGCGCGTACAAATCTGGGCTGGTAGATGTGCACTAGGCCCCTCCATCCGGTATTGGCGGGGGGTATCACTCTGGGACCGGGCTCTATTCTCCAAAGGGAAGCGACTATGGCCGGGGTTACTCCGCGAAACAGGGGGGGGGGGTTGTTCGTTATAGTCGACAATAGCTGCGACGTCACATCCCAAGTTGCGTTCCTGAGGTCATCAAGGTGCCGGGGGATTGGGGGCGGGGGGGTAGTTCGCTGGATCCAGGAGCAGTTATAACTTCTCTATATGGGAGCGGGCAAAAGTTGGGGCTGGGTGTAGCTTCATGGGGTCCCCCAGTGGTAAAGGACTCCCATCACTCCACCCAAGTCCCAGTCTCCCCCCCATATCAGGAGGGTAGGTCCGGTCAGATCCAAGGATCATTCTAGTCCTTGGTCGGCGGGGGGGATTCTACGGGCCACCCCTATTCCAGCATCCTCCTTTCGACCAGTAGCCAGTGGGGGGTACCCCCTAGCCATTAACATACCCATGGGTTCACCTGGGGGGCCAACAAAACCTTTGGGGGACCATTGCTTCTTATTATCCCCCTTGCAACCGGCAGGTGTCTGGGGTTGCTCATCTCCACATGTACCCTCAGAAATACCCCCCCTTTAGGGGTCCCATCGGGGGAATTATTGGGATACATGGGGGGGGGCGGGGGGGGGTGGTATGGGGGGGGCCAACCAACAAAGCGGGTAGGGGGCTAGAGGGGGATAGCTCATCTCCCCATGATCTGGGATCAGGTGTTCGATGGCAGCGGGGTGGGTGGTCATCCTACGCCATGCATGGGTTGGTGGGGGACAACGGCATTCCAGCACCTCCCTCATCTATCCACCTTCGACTTTTTCTTCTGGATGTCTGTACACCTATATCTCGCACGAAAACGGGGTCCGGTACATCGTGACCTGCAGCACCCTTCTCTAAATCGCCGACCGCTCCCATTAATGCTCACCGACTCTTTTTCAGTGAAATTCCTCATTAAGAAGAATCCACTGCATCGGCGTGACGTGATTTGATCTTGCTTGTTGTGTCCCACCAATGCTCATCAAGTAGTGACGCTCACCCATATCATTCTGGGCAAGTTAGGTTGACCTCTCTACATCTGGGCAAGACACTACCTAGGGTCCAATCGTCCCAGGGCATATGGCTGTCCCGTCCTTGCACACTACCTGTCTCGAGTAGAGACTTCAGTCCCCATGTGGTGACATCCGAACTAGAGGGTTAGTGGGTATAACAATTCAAAAATCGCCACCATTTTCTACCATTCACTAGCAGGGTTGGAAAGATTTCCGTATGGGACGAGTACTGCATGCGATCCCCCTCCTTGACAGGGATAGGTGTTAACCCCCCCGTCTCCGCTATGACAGGAGTGACCTTGTTATCCCTATCCTTACCTCTTCAAGTAGCCGGGGTCTAATTTTCAGTATATTGACGACTCCGCGTAGCTGTGTGTGTCTCCATGCTATACTGCAGGAGTTCAGTGCGAGGACCCATCGCTGTGTCTTCCCCCCGGGTTATAGCCCGAGAGTTGAGTCGCAAGCATGTGTATAAGATGTGTATTCTACTGGGCGCGTCCAGTGTAACGTGATTGTAGATTGTGTCGCTGTCAGCTATTTCGTGTGTGGCAGCGGTATGATATTGTATGCCTTCATCTAAGTAGCCCTTGAGAGATGAACTGCATGCTTTCTTTGAAATAGTTGAGTATTGGTGGTTCGTTGTTTGATATATTGTGATGGATGAGCCCAGTCTTCGGAGGTCATACAGTACGCTACGGTGATTGTACGCGCAGCCATCATTCACTCGCGTCCAGCGCTTATTCTAGTCACGGTCGCGCGTGATGGTGTGTGTGCTCTCGTGTTGGTGAGGCAGTGTTTATATAGAGTGAGCCGGCTTAGGGATGTCTATTGTGCGATCGTCGGGGATGTTGGTGCCATGGCAACCGTGTTAGTTGTTTAGCTAGGCTCGGCTTGAGTTGGATTGATTTGCGTTCTGTCATTTAGACGCTGGGGGATGACAGTCACCCTGCCAGTGGGTAGTCCAGATTGAAGTTCTGTCAGATCAGCGCATCACACCTGTAGTCACGTCCTTACGCAAATTTCGGGGGACTCGGTTTCGCACCCGGCTACTTCTTTTCGCTTTCTAATTAGAATGTATTTTTTTAACGAGCCCCCACCTCCCGTGAATTACAGGGCTGAGCGTGCAACAGAAGAGGAAGAAAGGAAGGTAATAGTAGCTGTCTGGGCTTTCGCACGACTTTCTTTCCTTCTCTAGGATATCGAGTGAATGGAACTAGTGTGGGAGAATGCAAGCGCACAGTAACAACGCGAGCGCGTTGTGATTACATATTACATTGAAAAACGAAACGAACGTAGTTCCAATTAAGCGCGGCGGTAAATGGAGCGCGAATGCAACTAGGTGACAGAAAGGGGACGATAAGTCGCGGGGGGTAGCTCCCAGTGAATAGAAGAAATTAGTTAAGTGCAAATACACAAAATTAATCTTAAATAGTAGAGACTCTGTGCTGAGATGGGATGTGATGCAAAGGTGATGAAAGGTCTGCGGCAACTCCAAGGACTTGATTAGCCGGGAGACAAGAAGGGGTAGTGCAGTGGGTTTTCTTGGTCTCTAGGACTGGTGACTTGGGTCGCTGTTGACATTGCAACGCGCGTCTGAGGTGGCTTGTTCCTAGGTTGTGTTGAAGCAATGTTATGCGGTGGAGACTTCGTCTGATATGCAGATGTCCATGTGTGGTGAAGATATTTTCCTCAGGTGGTGATGATGGTGAAATCTGGTATATATTTGAATTTGTTTGCGCATCAGTTTTACGGGGCGAATCTGTCCATTACTGCAGGTAATTTAGGATCTCGACAAATTTTGTAGGCACTGGGTTTACAAAATCGTCCGTCTGCTCTTACCACTTCTGGTCAAGATTTCTCAAAGGCACTTGTTGTAAAGATCGTCCGTTTTGCTCCTTCAACTTCTGATCATTAAATTCACGTGGACAGCTCTTAGTAATGCAGCAATCCTTCTGGGTATTGTCTGCTTACTTTTCTATATGGGTGGTCGATGATAGAAAGCTCCTTCACCGTCTGGCAAATTCCTTTCTGGCCCCCCGTGTAGTATGGGTAGGTTTGGTGCCGTTAATTAACTGTGAGATGCGTGTCGTCGCAGTATCTCTGGTCGGCCCTACTCTAAAGCACTTGTCCCGTGATTAACGCTAACAAAGTAGTAGACGAAGGCTGAGTTATCTCAAATGGTCCCTGTCTCTACCACTGCGATGGATAAAATTAACAAACCCTTTGTAAGTACCCCGTAAACTATGTTACGCCTGTCGTGTGTTCTTGTATGTGAAATCTTATCACTATAAGGAATGGCTGCGCGGTGTTTACTGCACGGTTAACAGATAATGTAAGAGGCAAAATAAAAGTGTCTTGTATTTACTTCGTTATAGTTACTGGAAACTGTGCAATGTTATAAATATAATAATTCTCTGTATGGTGTTTATTGCAACCTGTACTTATGAGTATGAAATATAATATTATAGTAAAACGTGACTGGTATTGACAGTGTTATATATATATGGAAATATATATATATTATCTGACTGAAGTTAAGATAGATGTATAATAATAATAATGTACAAACTATATTACATTAACCTTGGTGTCCATATCAAAAATTCACTGACATACGTCCTGATTCTTTCTCGTGAAATCTAGAGCCCAAGTATGTTGGCGGACTGCTTTTCTTGCAATGCCGAGCGATAAATTTCGTTTGGTTATATCGTCTGAATCGCCGTTGGCGATTTTTCGGGTTCGCTTCTTGTGTCATGTGAAATTCCATTTGTTTTCCTTTAGTCAGACATTCAGTCCTCATTACTGTGTAAATTTCCTGTAATATTTTGCTAATATCGATTTCTTGTTTTTCCTCTCCCAGACAATCTGTCTGCGTCGTCTTTTGAGTGTCTTGTGCAGTGTTGTTCTTCTCGCTATAATTTCGTATTCTCACTCCTTTCATGTTGTTATTTATTTTTTCATATTGATCTTCGCCCCGACTTTGTGTCTCCGTTACTTCAATATTTTCCGTGAAGTCCGACTGACCACCTTTATGTTCTGTTACAAGCCGAAATAATATTTTTAGATTACTGGCATTGTAAACACACCCGAGACTTAGTGTCGATTACCGCGATAGTCTGTTGACCTAATGTCTCCTTGTTGTGAAAGCATTTCAGGTGAATGTTGTTGCGTTTACAGGGCTCACGCCGAGCGCTGTCTATTGTTATGTAAACATTCCTTGTAAAATTGGTGGATGTCCCATGACTGTTGACAAACGATGTCTGTGCAGACAATGAATATAGACAACCGACTGCCTTCTCATTCAGTGAGAAATTTACCGACAAAACATTGGCAATCGGTCTTAGGAATTGAAATGCCGACTTACTCGCGTCCCGAGTTTTGTCTACGAAGTCGTTTAGCCTGGTGGATAAAGCTGCATCTTTTCAGTCGCCCCATTGCTAGGTTTTGGAATCTGTCCTTCATTGGATGGCTCGGCATACAGAGGAACTTTTCTGCCTGTGTTAGCACTTTCGTGTCTCAGCGTTCTCTCAGTGCTTGTATCCTCTCCATTTTCTCCATCTCCACTATAGGCGTTGATTTCATTGCCCCCGTGATGACCCTAAGCGCCTGGTTTTGCACCTTATCTAGCTCTTTTAATGTGGTGTTTGATGCTGGACACCATGCAGCTGACCCATATTCCAGGTGTGGTCGTATGCCCTGCTGGTAAACTTTACTAAGTATTTTCCCGCTGGCTCCCCATGTGGTTCCACTTAGTTTTCTCAGGATGGCTAACTTCCTCCTGGCCTTTGTTGCTGCCTTGTTGATATGCTGCTTCCATGTCAGCCTATCATCGAATGTAACTCCGAGATAGGTGGGTTGTTTATCTTCTCTCAGGAGCTCTTCGTTTATCTTGATGACACCAGCTTTTTGTTTGGGAGAGAGGATGAAGAGCGTAGTGCTGCACTTGTTTGTGTTGATGCGGATACATCATCTATTTGCCCATGAGGTTAATGCATCTATAGCTCTTTGTAGCAGTTTGGTGGCCACTGTTGCATGCTCATCTGTGCACCATATTACCAGGTCATCAGCGTACATTGCCACTTTCATTCCATGTGATAGTTCAGCAACCAGCTTGTTGATGTAGACTAGGAAAAGTATGGGGGACAGAACCCCTCCCTGAGGGACGCCATGACGCAGTAGAATTTTCTTACTCTTGAGGCCATCTGGTTGTACTCGGGCTCTTTTGTTATGCAAGTATGCTTTCACCCATTTGTACATCTTACCATTCACTCTACAATTTCTCAGTTTCTTCAGAAGCCCTTCTTTCCAAACCTTGTCAAATGCTTTCCTTAGATCTATCCATGCTGCTAGTACCAGTTTCTTATCTTGGAACGCATCCTCAATCTCTTGGGAAAGGTAAGTTGCCCGATCTTCGGTAGAATAACACTGCCTAAAGCCCACCTGCTGTGGTACAAGAAAGTTTTCACTTTCAAGGTACCACTGTAGCCTGAGGTTGATGATACGTTCCATTGTTTTGCAGAGGCAGCTTGTAAGGCTGATTGGTCTGTAGCTGGAGGCAGTGGAACTGTCTTTTTCTGGTTTTAGGAGTGGTATCATGATTGCTTCCCTCCAGGTCTGTGGAACTCTGCCTGAGTTCCAACAGATATTGAAGATCTGCAGCAGCTTTGTTTTTGCTGCGGTTCCCAAGTTCTTAATCATTTCATTGGACACTCCATCAACTCCTGGCGACTTTCTCATTTTCAATTTGGATATTGCAAGCTCCAGTTCTCTGAATGTGATTGGTGCCTCCATAACTTCAGGTATGGTTCCATCTCGTCCTGCGTATTGTTGTTTCTCACGAGTCTCCTGTTGCTTCTCTGGGCTAACTTCGATATTGTTGTCTTTAGCAAAGGAGTCTGCAAAGTGATCAGCTGCCTGTTTTCCCATGAGGATGTTTCCATCTTTGTACAGAGCAATCCTTGAGTTTCTCCCTGTACCTTCATCGTTAAGTGGTTTTACCAGCTTCCACAGTTTCCTTGTATCTCTTTCGAAGTTCAAGGACTCTGTTTTCTCCTTCCAGCTTCTTCGCCTGACCTGCAACTTGGCCCTTTGAAATTTGGCCTTAGCTTGCTGGTAGTTATTGTGGTGTTCTTGGCATGGACTGGTCTCTGCCTGCTTTCGAGATGTTTCCACGTCGTTGTGCAGCTGCTCTAGTTCACTATTCCAATATGGTTTGTAGTGCTTACGAGCCCCTCTAGGTATTGTTTTACGAGCAGCCTGTAATATGCATCTGCTGAATTCATGGACTAGCTTATTGATGTCTTTGTCTACAGTTAGATCTCTAGCCAGTATACTAGTACGGTGCTGGTACATTGTCCAGTCTGCCTTCTTGTAGTTCCACCTAGAGAGAGTGCTGCTCTCCTTGACAAGTTCATTTTCCACAATTAGGAAGACTGGCCGGTGGTCGCTGACTCCAAGTTGTTTCCCTACAACGCGTGTGGTGTTCCCATATATGTTTCAAGCTGACATGCACTGATGTTATTCCTCGCGAGTGTCAGTATTCCACCCTTTCGCCTGTCTATTCGGTCAGATCGGTAACACTGGTAGCCTCTGATTTTGAAGACTATGTCCTTGTTGAGGTGGGTTTCTTGCAAGCAACATACATTTACTTGCTCTTCATTCAAGATATTTTCGAGCTCTAATTTTTTGCTGTAGCCGTCTTTTTTACTATTGACGCCTTCAGCATTCCAGTGCATTATTTTAAATGGTCTTTTTTTTTGCTTGGCCAGTAGCTCTATTCTCATGCCTCCTGGCTCCATGGGGCAATTGAGAAGGACCCCCAGTAGTAGGGGTTGGGCCCTTCCGAGGCAGAGGGCCCGGCACTGCGCCTGCCTGGGTGTCCGTCACAGGGCGAGTGCCATAACGTTTTGCAGATATACACATACTTCCATAGCGCGTGTGATTGGCATCCTGATTGCTGTGGTGCGCCTCTTGGCAGGTTGCCTCCGTCTTCAGCACCTTGACTTGCTAGGGCAGACTGTGGTCTTGCTCGAGTGTAGGAGGGCCTGGCCAGTCTTGGTTTTTCAGCCGCTGATGGCTGTACTTGAGCCCCATCTCCACGTCAAGGAGCAGGCCTCGATGGGGCCTGTTCAACCTGACATTTGGCTATAATTGGGGTATATTGTGCGTTTAGTTTCTTCGATGCTAGCCGGTTATTAGTCCTGAAAAGGACTGGTCCTAAAAATGACCACTAGCTGACTGTCTGGATTCCTCTTCGTTGTTTGTCCGTTCGTGGTGCCGTGGCGTGTTCCATAGTGTTTTTCATTTCCTGTCTCACTATCTGGCTTGTGTGGTTTTGTTGGTTTTTGCCCTCCTCGTTTCTGTTTCTTGTGTCTTCCTTTTCTCCTGTATCTGTAATAGCGCTTTTTCTATTATTGATGGGAGTAGCTTTTCTAGTGTTTCCTCAATGACTTCTTCGTCTGATTGGTCGTTCGTTTTAGTTTCTCGTGTGTTGGATGTAATTTCCTCTACGGCTCTTTGTTCTGCTTCTATTCTTTTGAGTATTTCTGCGTTTTCTTCTTTCAGCTCTGTCAGCTTATTGACGTCTGTTTCTATTTGTTGCTGGATTCTTTTCATTTCTTCCATCATATGTTTAATGCTCTGTAAATCCATCACATCTTCTCCACTGACAGTTTTATCTTCGGGAGTCTGCTTGCTTCCATTTTCGACCTGGAGTTTCAGTTTCATGTCTGTAACTTCTGCTGTCAGCTGATGTAGCTGTCGTCTATCTATCGAGCGCTGTTTTTCTGAAACATCCGCAACCACTCTGTGTTTTGCCTCTTTGAAAGGTATGTTTTTGGAAACAGCTTCCTTCAGGATACTCTTTGTTTCCTGAAACACAGGGCAGCCTCGGTACCTTGCCCCGTGGTTTCCGTGGCAGTTTGCACAGGAACGGTTTGCATTTATGGCCTTGTAATTATGATCCTCCCTCGCCTTGGGACAGTCGCGATATGGGTGGCTCCCCGCACAATACCGGCAAACTGCATCTCTTCTGTACGTTTTCTTTGTGTGGGAAAACTGCTGGCAGTTGGAGCACTGCATGACCGGAGGGATAAACGCTTCTGTCCTTTTTGCTGTAGTTTGGAACGTCAGTCTCTCTGGTCTTGTCGATCCTTCAATCGTTACTACATTCAGGATTGTGTCTTTCTTGTCCCAGGTTTTTAGCCTTTCGACCTGTGTAATTTTGACGTCTGCGTTTTCGGTTTGTAGGTAGCTGTGCACCTCGCTTGTGGGCCATCTGGTATCAACCCCTCTTATGACCAACTTCTTTGTTGTCTTGGATGTTTCCACCACTACTTTTATCTGGTGGAGCAGCTGTACTTCTTTTGGACCGGACTCCAGTTCGGTCATTAGCAAATTGGTTGTTGTAGTGTTGTTGAGGGAAAGCACGATTCCCTTTTCGTGTCTCCCTACTTTAGCGATGCCTCTCCTGCCAGTTATTACCTCGAGGATACCGATCACTTTATCGTCTGGTAGGGCCCTGAGTGAGGCCTCACCTCCAGACATCTGGGTGATCTTAACGATCCTCTCCTGAATCGTATCTGTGTTGTTTGTCTTGTTAATCTTTGTCTTGTTCCTGTTCGTTGTTAGACATAGCCTTTTCTTGTGTCTGAGAATTTCTGATGTTATCAGTTGTTGTTTCGTCCGGACTACGTGTGGTGGTTTGTGTCTCGGGGTTTTCGTTGGTTTGTATCTTGGTTTGCGCCATCTGAGGGTTGTTTTGTTGAATTTGGCACTCCTCTGCAACTTGATGGTTCTCCGTCATCGAGTTACGGACATCGTCTTCGATGTCTAAGCCTGGCACGACGAGCGTGGATGTTGTTGTTGTTTCGTATGGTGGTTGTGAATTCGCTCGTAGTTTATCTCTTTCCTCCTTCTGGCACTTTAGCCTTCTCATTATAATTCTTGCAATTTCGGTCATGGCTTCCTCTCCTCTTGGGCCAAGAGCTGCATCATATTTTGCGTGGCTGTCAATTGTTGCCACCGCCGTGGTGAAAGCAGCTGCATTGCTCAGCTTTTCAGGAGGTTCGGCCTCGACGCTAGTATTTGGGGCAGCTTTGCTCTCCGGTAATCTGTTCTTGTTCTGTGATGACTCTTCTTTGTTGTCAAGTTCTGGCGGGCTTTTATAAATTTTCTACTTCTTGGCTGGTGGCTTGGTACGACCCATTTTGTCTTCTGCGTACGTCCTGAAAAAGACGTTGGTTTTAGTATATTGCTTTAGAAGTCGGAAAGGTTATTGGGTTGTTGTTCATCTCTTTCGCAGGCCCACCGCTGTCTTAATTTAGGCGGCCTGGCCAGGAAGCTTCCACGCACGCTTCGCATCATGTCAGTGACGCGGGCTCGCGCAGTGACGTGAGCTCGCGGTGGTAACTCAAACATGGAGATGGGTGCTCTTGTACTGAGCGAAAACACATAAATATGATGTTTCGGGAAACTTTGGGGCGTTATTGTGGCCCATTGTATGGCTCAGTCACAGAAAGGAAGAGAATATTAGAAGAATAACGAGTAGCAGTGGAGAAAGCCAGACAGATAAATAATGAGAGGAAGAGTATATGAGAGTTAAAATGAGAAAGAATGCTTGAGATAAAACAATTGAGAGCGATACAGAGTATGAAGGTGATAAAGAGAAATGTAGAGTGTTTCTTACATATAAAGAGTGCGGGAGGTAGAAAATGTGGCAGAGATAAATATAACCTCATAAATATAACTGGATGTAGTAAATGTGGCAGTGATAAAGAGGACGGAAAGTGTGATAGAGAATGTCACGGGATTTACTCCCCTTGCTCTGCAATGATGGTCCAACCGTGGCCAAACTTCAGAGTATCTGGCAGAGACGTGAATTAAAGAAGGGTGCTTCAATCCTACGGAGCCTCATATGAATTTAAAGAAATCAAGTACTGCGGCTGATAGTATCCAGTAGATGAAACTTTTTATCTTTCCCGACCTTCTATGAGTTAGGATTTTGCTCGTTCTTATGAGCGCCCAATTGATTTAACTCAGTAAAATATTACTTAAATAGCTTTGTTATAAGTATTTTAAATGACTGAGACATACGGGTGCAGTTCACAATTGACTAAATCATCTAAAAATTTGTATATTTACAGATAAAAAAAAATGTAATCATCAATTATCGTTAACAATTGTAAAATAATTAAGGGTGGGGTGAATTTAGATAGTCTTTAAAATTTTCTCATGGATGATGGTCTGATTTGAAAAAAAGTCTTTATTAGAGAGTTTACTTGACAGCAATGAATAGGTGCTTAGCTGCTAGTAAGATGTCGGTTTGTTTCTGTCCCAGCCGATGCTTGTTCTTTGCTGGTTATGGACTGGTTCCCACGTAACTGGTCAAATCTAGTGGCCGCGACACGTCCCTTGAAATATCGTGGGGTAATTGAGAAGATGGTACAGCGTCTGTAAGACATGTCTGCTGTAGGTGTCTAACTTTGACTGCAGGCCTCTTATATCATACACTTGTTCAACAGATAACACCACCAACTGATACCACAGACTAGTAACATGAAATAAGAGAGAAATAAATACCCTCTTGAGTATTGGGTTTCCTGACACAAAATCAGGTGCCCCCTCCCCCTTTCATGCCACCATCCCATCTGCCTCAGAACTTTACCCTCTCTGAGTATTTATATTAGTCCCAGTGAGCGGAAAACATCCATTGCATTTATATTGTACATGTTTACATTTACATATGCACAGGGTTAAAAGTTAATATAATAAGTATGTACATCAGTTCTATCATCACCCACTCCCTGCTCCATAAGGAACTTGGGACTACTTCTGCTTTTGGTTCCCTATGTGAAACCCGCATAAAGCAGTCACCAGCTCTTGCAGTGGTGGTTTATGAAACCATCATTCTATATGCTGAGGTTGCCAGCCTCGTATTTACTTGGACATCCACTACCAATTTTCAAATGTTAACAAAGGCAAAATATTGAATTATAAAATGTACAGCTCCGCCCAGATTTGGGAATACCGACTTCTGGCTCAGAGAAATACTTAAGACAACTTGATTAAGATGCCTCTTACACGTGGTCTGGGTTGTTACTTTACAATAGACTCCCACTGTGACTTAGTGTTCGGGTTCGAGGATTCCGGGCTTTCCGTATTAATAAAGGTAGAGTTGTAGTTGTGAACGTACAAAAGATGCTCAAACACGTTGTCCTGTCCTTTAAAGCGGAATCTTGATCCTATTCCTGAATCTGGCTTGTCCGGCTGTCTTCTTGGCGAGTGGAATTTCACAGTGCGGTAAACTCACAAGGCGCTAAATTCTAAGAGAACATTCGGCCCACATCCAGATTGCTACTATATGACTGTGGCGATACGGTTGTGCGATCTCACGTCCACTCCGTCAGTATCATTTTTTCTTCATTTTTCTTTTTCTCCCATTCAATTCGCTTATTATTTGGCAATTTGTTGCCCTTTCATTCATCATTTTGCTCAATGCTGAATCTAGTAGGGTGAAGTCTCTAACACTCTACTCCCCTACGGACGTATCTGCTTTACACGCAGAATTGTTTACGTTCCGCAAGGTAAACGCGATAACACCAGGAAATTATACCGGTCATACGCTTATCTATTCTCTCAGTCTGACCACCCTTTGAAACGTGGCGGTCCAACATTTGACCCCAGTGAAAAGCTAATGACTGTGTTGACACAAGCTTGTGCTGTGCGTATGATGAAAGATGACAACATTGTCTGACCAGACATCTGTCTGGCGGAGGCACGCAGATAAAGGCGATAATTGGATAATCGTCTCATTCTAGCCATCTTTGCAGATAAGATGCCAGAGTAGACATCTTGGCGGCAGACATTACGCCAGGAAAATATGGTCACAAGATTGTGAAGAGAAAGATGTCATCGGAAGTATTATGCAGTGTTATATAGAGGTCACGCGTGAAATATTAAAATTAATATTTTAAAACACGCGTGGGGATATTTTAAATGAAACACCCACCCAAACAGTGCTAGAGAGATTTGACTGGTTTGAAGTAAGATGCCGGAATATACAATTAATCCTATTGGAACATTTGGCGGAAACAGAATCTGTAACTTGAACTGAGAATGAGAGATATAATCTAGTGAACTCAGAGGCACCTAATAGACAGCTTCTGGAAATATCTTGTGAACGCTCCCTTCAGGTAGAAGTGTTATTTACCTTCTTTCTACATCTCTGCCAAGAGAAATCTTGCACCCAGGTAGATACCTTGGAAGCCAATATTAAATACTCTTGAGTTTTGGTCACTGTTATAACACTACTGCAAAGCAGGGGAGGCAATCCGTGACAATGACTAGGCTCCAATCAGAAATGTTGTATTTTTATATCTAAAATGTCAAACTAATCACATACACGACGCGTATATTTCCAATTCTCTCACGAAAAACTCCTGCGAGATGCAAAAATAAATGTGTTGTTTACAAGTCACCATATATGGTATGCCAGCCTCCGTCTATTATCGATCATGTTTGGACTCACGACTACATAATCTATCACAGGTAATCTCTTTCAATATGGATAATTATTCTTCGACCCGTCTTGACCGGAAATGGTTATCTCATTTACCCGGTTTCTCCTACACACAGTCTGCTCGTAAATGTGTTTCATTCCACAGATTCAGGTATCAATGTGGGTTCAAACGAAAGTGATTGATTACCCTAATCAACAAAAGATGGTCGCTGAAGTCCCGACATGACAAGAATTAAGGGAAGAGAGTGTAAACAATAATTAAGTACAGAAAATGAGACGTAGCTCAATAATGTCGGCGATAAACATGAATGCTAGGAAAAGAGAACGGACAATTATGTCACAGAGATATGGAATACGTGAATTAGAAAATGTGGCTAGGTCAATAGCACGGGAGGTAGAAAATGTAGAAGAGAAAAAGAGCACTGAAGGTAGAAGATGTGGCAGAGATACAATGTAGGAGTGCTATAAAGTGTGATAGGAAAATGGAATTAGGGAATTGGAAAATGTGGCAGAGATAAAGTATACTGGGGGTAGAAAATGTGGCAGTAATAAAGAGTACTGGAGGTAGAAGATGTGGCAGAGATAAAGTGTACTACAGATAGAAAATGCGGCAGAGATGAAATGTACGGGAGGTAGAAAATGTGGCAGAGATAAAGAGCACTAGAGGTAGAAAATGGAGCAGAGATAAAGGGTACTGGAGGTAGGAAATGTGGCAGAGATAAAGTGTACGGCAGGTAGAAAATGTGGCAGAGATAAAGTGTACGGGAGGTAGAAAATGTGGCAGAGATAACGTGTACGGGAGGTAGAAGATTTGGCAGAGATAAAGTGTACTTCAGGTAGAAAATGTGGCAGAGATGAAATGTACGGGAGGTAGAAAATGTGGCAGATATAAAGAGCACTAGAGGTAGAAAATGGGGCAGAGATAAAGGGTACTGAAGGTAGAAAATGTCGCAGAGATAAAGTTTACGGGAGGTAGATGATGTGGCAGAGATAAAGTGTACGGGAGGTAGAAAGTATGGAGAGATAAACAGTACGGGAGGTAGAAAGTATGGAGAGATAAAGAGTACGGTATGTAAAAAGTCTGGCAATATTGTGACAGGGCGCTAGGTGTGGTGGCGGTGAACTTATGTCGATGTGACTACCTCACACCCAAGACCCATGGACTAAGAAAAATTATTAAGGATCGTTTGACAGGGGTTGCAATTATTGGTTGTTTGCAACCCTCTGAGCAGCAGACTTAGCAATTCAAGCAACACAAAGCCTTATACAGATCAACATTTAATTCTACCGAACATAGCAAACGCCAAACAAACACCCAGTCAGTGTTCATAGACTTTCTGAAAGAAACAATATATAAAACAATGTCTAAGTGAACATCAATAGCATACATAATAACACTTACCATACGGCAAACATGCGCCCACCTGATACCCTCAACTATCTCACACACTCATGCTTGTCGTCCAATGCGACTAGTATGGTGTTGTGCATGAGGCTGGCAATCTCACCGTATAACATAGGTTGCTACCGAAACCACTACTGCAAGAGCATCTGAATGCTTCACGCGGAGGCAAACCACACTGGTGGCCCCATGCTCCCTCAGGAGCGGAGAAGAGAAATATACATCTCCAAGTACGCCCACGTGCTCTCACAAACCATTGTTCCCATAACAATAATTAAATAATAATCAACTGGACATAAAATAATATTCTTCAATACATGTACAACAAATACTCTCAATAATGAGAATAAACTACTATCTCTCAACCGACCCACATCAATACTCGTTCCTGCACTCTGAATATGTCGTAAGTGACGACTGGTGCGCCTGGCCACAAGCGTGTCGTATATGACCCCTGATGAGATTGGGAAATCATCACATGAAACACATTGTTACAGAAACAACCACTGTAATAGCATAAAAATGCTTCTTGTAGACTTGTGATGGACACCAGCCGCATTGGTGTTTCCATGCTCCACCAGGAGCAAACAGAGAAACACCTGTCTCAACGTGCCTTACGCACCCAGGAGTTGCTCTAATCTCACCAGAAATCTAAATGACTACCCTCACTTCAAAGTAACCACTAAAGATAAACAGTAGGATTATGATAAGTAGGCTACCGTGAAATACACTTAAATGCTCTTACATTAAAGAATAAAAAATATAATTATTCTTAACTTAACAACTAAAACTAAAGTCATCACCACGTGGCTGTCATCTTGCTATTTTGCTAACAAGTTAATATCATCTAAATTCACGTAATAGATCGCTTCTCTGCCTGGTTTCATGTATGAACTACTTTCATACAACATCTATCTATGTATTTCACTAAACATTAAAATAGCCACTCTCAATATAATTTCAGAATTATAGAACACTAATGCTAATCTAACTTAACTCACGTGCTCAAGGCATCTACAGATTGACACAGATTGACTCTGGTGTCTAGCCTCGTCTGTTCTCTTCTGGGAGGCTCTCTCAAAAATAGGCCTGTTTCGCCGCTTGCTATCTCTTTTATAAGCCCTAGGCTAATCACTCAACTTACTGCGCGCTGCGCGTATTAATTTGCGCCACGCAAATAACACACGCGATTATTGCTCTAGAAAGCATGAAAACACAAATATACACAACTATTTCTAGAGCAAAAACACAACTAATTTGTAGGATTTATTATGGCCTTGTAATAAATCTTCTTGAAGATAACGTGGTGAAAAGGCACTAAACCATAGAGACAATATGGTTGACAAGATGGGTGTACCACGGAGACAATATGGCTGACAAGATGGCGCGGTCACAATATGAACATGAGACAAACAACAGACAAACAAGTCAATCAACCAATCAGTCAATACCCTTTAGCTCCCCAAGGAGCATACGCTTTCAACAAATACATGCAATGTGCTCCTGTCACGTGCCCTCAGCCCAAGTTTTTTTCCACGTCTTCCTCATCATTCTCACTTCTGTCTCAAGTTCTCTTCTCCGTGTGTTTTTTGGTCTATCTCTGCCTCTCTTTTCCTGGGAGTTCCAGAACTAGGACTGCCTTGTAATGCTGTTAACAAGTTTTCTCAATGTAGTGGAACAAGAGGTGAAGAAAAAGGACTAAAGTTGGATGGGACGCACATAAAGAAAACCATACGATAGAATTATGAAGCAGTCCGTGTTCTGGACTCCCCAGGGTAGAGAAACTATAGGGGAGACAAAAACATGGAGAAGAGAATTGGAGACAGAAATAACAAGGATAAGGGAGACATTACTTTTGTGTCTGTTTCTTTAGTTCACTTGTGCAGTGAGGCGCCGTGGGAATATGCAGTTTATAGTCTTGTACGAGATGCGCTGCAGTGATCTAAAGCTGCCTTTTTTATGAAGTATCATGAAACTGTCTTTAAACTGTTATTGTTCAAATTCTGTAAATATTTTTCCCCATGTGCCGGATTATGCACCTTTAAATGGTAAATTAATCTCCCAAGAGCCGTCTAGTACGTCCTTTTGATTAGAGTCATATTTTCTCATGTCTGCACTTGTGATAAACGAGCGCAAAGGCCTTATTGCTCCATCTTTTCCTACATTCTTCATACTGTATTTTCTCCGACATTTGCTCTCTCATCTCATATTTGCGATCCACATTTGCTATTTCATTGTTGTGATTACTCGCGACCGGTATCTAGAGAACCACATTTGTTCTTTCATCGGGGGAAATAAAGTCCTTTGATTGAGTCCACATGCCTGACATTATCATTTGAAGCCCACATTGTATCGTGATAAATCTGGTAAAAACACATATGGTCATCCTAATCAAACTGTAATTTCTGTGACACCACATTGGACGCCCAGATTGGCCAGGGGAAAACGTGGCCGCGGTTCAGACAAGCGTGGGTTGACCACATTGGACGCCCAGCTTGGGCAGGGTGACTTCCAGAAATATATAATACCGCATAATCTACTAGAGTGAGGCAGTCCAGGTTTTTACCTTGTCAGGAAGAGATCAAACCCAAAAACGCATAGCCTAATACACGTGTTTATTCAGAGTGGATGATAATTCAGTTCCGTGATTAATTGTGTTCTTAAAGGATTTTGCGAAGGGAAAAGAAGGTTAGTAGATCTTATACTTATTAGTACATTTTCTTAATTTTGTTTATTTTAACCTCACAGCTAAAATGTGCGGAAGATAAAGTTTCAAATAATTCTTGGCATAACTGATTAATAAAATCAGAAGATTTTCATAGAAGATGATAGGATGATAGAAGGTAATTAATAGTTCATATTTCACCTTTATCATCATCACAGTCTCCCATATGCACACACTCTCATGCACAAGATATTTAACATCATTAGAATTGAACTCAGAGAGAGGGAGATGAATAATGAGCAGTAGTTTAAATGAAAGTCAACCAGTGATGTTAAATGTGAAAAACTTACGAAGACTTTTGTGTGTCTTCAGTTCATCAGAAGTCTGAGTCTACACGCAACGTGTCTGACGTCTAACCAGAAATAAGTTATCAAAAACGGACATTTGGCTAGCAGAATTCGCCATAGGACATCATTCATTCCTCAATTTAAAAGGAATATTGTCTCACCCACAAGTCATAAGGTGGACGCAGCATTTTTCGTCACCATATACTGCTTGCTCACAAGTTCAATACAGAGTTATCACAAGTTCAATACAGAGTTATCACAAGTTCAATACAGAGTCATCATAAACTCTAATCACTCGAAAGATCATTATTATCTGAAGTCAAGCAAAAGAGCTCAAAAGAGGAATCGCATATTTATACCACGTGCAACACACTCTTAAGCGCATTTTATGAAGCAGACTCGAAAGTATATGAATCACGACTACATACGCAAGATTATGAGTCTACATATCACTAACATTTCGTGAAGATATCCAGTCTGACCAGTACCGTCGGGAGATTAGACCACAGACCTTTTGTTCATATGACAACTATTAACTGTTGATCCACATTACAGAGATATACTCAAACAGTGAAGGAATATACATAAATATCTCGTCAGCGTTCTCCGTACGACAACAGTATTCATCAGAACGTCCTCGACTTAGAGATACCCCATTCGACATAACGTATAACAACTTGGGACATTTTATGCATACATGTGAATCCTCATATCTAGGAGAAGCATTTAGAGACACATGGACTGTGTAGAGTACTCACCATTTTGGTAACACGTATCATATCACATCATCATTTCACTCTACACCAGTTCATCCTTAATTAACTATTACTTAATTAACTGTAATTTTATTATCTCATCTGTGTGTTTTGTGTGAATCGTCTTTCACCATCATCACGTTCTAACCATTACTAACCCTATATGTGTGGATATTTCATTAATAAACCCAACGATCAGTTGATCATTATCAAGAGTTTGTTAATGTATCACTCGTGCTGTCGGTGTTACATATTCACCTATAGGAACCTTTCTCTACTCAGATGAGGTTGGGGGCTTTTTCTTTACGGGATCTAAGGGCAGAAGCTAAGGTCGTGGGGAAACAGAACTCTTTCCATAATTTATTAGAAAACACTGTCTAGTGGAAAGCATTCGCATTCCTGTCTTCTTGTCCCTATCTCGAATAGGTCTTTTTTTTCTTTCTTAACGAGCCAATTTCTAGAGACCTTATATCTAATATCTCATAGACTATTCCTGGCAAAAACTACTGTCGTAGTTGCCCCAGTGACTCACCACACGACAATTGTGGGCTCGTCTTGGGATTAGTGAACCCGGACTTAGAAGTGTGATAAATCACATTTTCATCCCTGCTTTACAATTGCGATAATTGCAAAATTTGTTGGCATTTCGAGGGATTATCTCCTAGACTGACACTTACTATAATTTGTCTATTTCATAGGGGGGATAATTTATATCTCTAAAGCACGAGTGATACTTTTTAAATTGAGTATCAAACGGACAGAGTAAACACTTTTTGAGAACAGAGGATACTGTAGGGAACTGAAAATTTTTTTTTTTCAGTAACTGCTGGAGAAACTGTTATCATAAATATTTAGTAAATTTTTCATAGAAACTTCGAGATAATCTGTTAATTAATTTTTCAGAATACGCTGAGTGAGTGAGTGATTTTTAAGAACTATTTGAACTTGATTACTAATTTAAACCTAGCTGGTTTTAAAGAGATAATTACTTGTGCGAGTCTATTAAATTTGTTTGGAGGTCACTGCCAATTTTTCCCTTCGCAAACCCGTACTGCATATCATGGCAGATGCTGCGAAAATTAGAAATAGTTTGATGGAGGCAGGGCGTGAATTCGGGTTAAGTGGAAAAGACCTGATAAAATATGTAAGCGAGGAAACTGATAAACTCCATGAAAGAGAGATGGAAATGCAGAAACTTACAATGGAGAAGGCCGCAGCAGAAGCAGCGGAGCGGAAAGAGAAGGCCGCAGCAGAAGCAGCGGAGCGGAAAGAGAAAGCCGCAGCAGAAGCAGCGGAGCGGAAAGAAGCAGCAGAAGCAGCGGAGCGAAAAGAGAAAGCCGCAGCAGAGCATGCACTTATGATGAAGCAACTGGAAATCCAGGGACAGACCAATCAAATAGAGCTGGCAAAAAGTGCAGCGGCTTCCAACTGTGATGGAGGGTACTCACCCCGCTCAGATGGTGTGCCTACTTCGCAACCTGCGCCACCCAATGCCATGAACTTTCCGCTGGAACCTTTTTCAGAAAGGAATGATACCATGGACGCCTTTTTAGACCGCTTTGAACGCTTTGCAACAGGGTTTGGACTTGAAGAACGGAAGTGGAACTTGAAACTTTCCCAGGGCCTAAGAGGAGCCGCCTACGAAGTTTTTAATAAACTTCCGGCCGGAGAGCAAGATGACTACCAGGCATTGAAAAAAGCTCTCTTGGTGAGGTACGAGCTTCATTCAGAGGCTTACCGGAAAAAATTTCGAGGTTCTAGGAAGGATGCAGGAGAGACTTTCTCACAGTTCGCAGCCCGTATTGAAGACTACCTAGTGAAGTGGTGTACACTGGGAAACTTTGCCGAGAACTATGACGGGTTGAAAGAGCTGATTGTGATAGAGCAACTGAAAGAATCTATGTCGGTGGAAATGCGTAGATTTCTCACTGAAAACGGCGCTGACCGGTTAGAAAATATTCTTACACTGGCAGAGCGATTCCAAAATGCTCTCATGGAGTCTCAAGGAGCCAGAAAGAAGTTTTCGGATCAGGCGCCAAAGCAACCTGCTCGCTCCCAACCAGACCAACAAAGCAAAGGACCACACATCTCGCATAAACAGCACGCAAAACAAGATAACTACAAAGAGCAAAACAAGAAAAATGCTGCGCCACACCAGAGACAGGGAGATAAATGGTGCAAGTACTGTCGCTTGAACAATCACAACACTAATGAGTGCAAGCGCAGACCTCCTCCCCAACATGCTGCCTGTCTGCAGACAAAATCGTCACCCCGGAAGGAGCAGAGAACCGGAAACGTTTCTCATCCTCCTGTCATTGAATCAGTCCTCGTAAACGGACAATCTGTGGAGTGCCTTTATGACACAGGACTTGCTTTTGATGCGGTGGTCAGGGCATCTCTTGTCACCCCTGACCAGATAACAGAAGAGAGTGTCGACATCCAAGGTCCGACGAAGGATGTTGCACCCATGACACTGCCAATTGCACTTATCAGAGTGGAATCTCGTTATGTGACAGGAGAGATTCGTGCAGCTATCATGGAAGAACCAATCTACTCTTTAATCTTGGGATGTAGATATGTGTTCCTTGGAGAACCTACTCAACCATTAGTCATGGCGGCCGTACAGACTAGAGGACAGTCAAGAAAAGACGCAGAGCAGGAACCTCCTACCAATATCCTCCCCGAGGAATTGAAGAGGGCCCAAATGGAAGATTCCACACTGGCGCCCTGTTTTAAAAAATTACCTAGAACACACAACCCACCTACCAAGGGAGACTTCTTTATGAAAAATGGATTGATGTATCGCCGAGCTGGAAATGAAGGACAGGAACACAACCAATTAGTAGTTCCTGCAACCTATAGGAACCAGGTGCTTGAGATGGGCCACTCTATCCCATTTAGTGGACACATGGGAATGAGCGCCACGACTCAAAGGATTGCCTGCCACTATTATTGGCCAGGGATCACCGGCGACATTGAACGTTTCGTCAAGTCTTGTCCTCAGTGCCAGAAAGTTGCACCAAAACACTGGACGGCACCCGCGACCCTTGGGGAGATGCCAATCTTGGGCACCCCATTTGAAAGAGTGGCCGTGGATATAATTGGACCTCTGCTGAGAACTAAGAAGAGGAACTCCCATATCCTTACCTTAGTGGACACCTGTTCCATGTGGGGCGAAGCCATAGCCATGCCAGCATGCGACTCAGTGCATGTAGCTGACGCTTTACTGAATATCTTTACTAGATTGGGCTTCCCGCATGAAATTCTCACAGACAACGGGTCACAATTTAGAGGCAAGTTGACAGAGGAGGTGCTTAGAATATTCAAGACTAGGCATATCCATACTTCGCCCTATCACCCCCAAAGTAACGGGCAAGTAGAGCGGTTTAACGGGACGCTCACCTCTATTCTTCGGAAGTTGGCACAAGAGAAGCCAGAAACTTGGGATCAGTATCTTCCTGCCGCATTATTTGCTTATAGGGAAGTACCGCATGCGTCAACTGGAGTTCCTCCGGCCACATTACTCTTCGGAAGACCTATTAAAGGTCCATTAGAAGCATTACTAAGAACATGGACAGATGCCAAGGCAGACGACACTGTCACATCAGCCTTCCAGTACGTCACAGACTTGAAACAACGCCTGAAGACTGGCTGGGAATTAGCCACAGCGAAAGTACGGGAGGTTAGGCGGAAACATGCCAAATATTACAATCGCAATGCGAAGGACCGAGAACTAGCAGTAGGAGAGAAGGTGCTACTTCTTCTGCCAAGTAGCAGTAATAAATTGCAGATTTGCTGGAGGGGACCCTACAAAGTGGCGGAAAAGATTTCTCGCACCAACTATAAAATCGCCGTGAACGGAAAGCAGAAAATGTATCACTTAAATCTGCTTAAGAAGTTTTACGAGCGAGCCCTGCCGAACCAGCGCACCTCATGACTATGGCCATTGCTATGCAAATGGAAGAAGAGCCATTATCATCCGTAGAGTACCCGGTGAAACAGGAGGAATCACATTTAGATGTGAAAATAAGCTCCACCCTAACGGAAGCTCAGCAAGAAAGTGTGAGGAGATTGATGGAAAACCACGCCGACTCTCTGACAGACAAACCGGGCCGGACAAACCTGATGGAGTTTGACATGGAAGTCACGGATCCTACGCCCGTCCGAATGAGAACCTATCCGATTCCGTATGCCAAGGCGACGGCATTAAAGCAAGAAATTGATTACTTACTTAAGGAAGGCATAATTTCGAAGTCGGAGTCCCCTTACAGTGCGGGGGTGGTGCTGTTACGCAAACCCAGTAGAGAACACCGCCTGTGCATCGACTACCGACAGCTGAATGCGTTAACACAGTTCCAGCCAGAACCGTTACCGGACCAGAACCAGCTATTTACTAAGCTGAGCAGGGCTCGCTATTTTTCAAAGATCGACCTCAGTAAAGGGTACTATCAAATACCGGTAAAAGCTGAGGTGAGGAATCTGTTAGCCTTCAGTACTCCAGATGGACACTTCGAATTTAATGTGATGCCATTTGGACTGAACAATGCTCCTAGTGTCTTCACAAGGATGATGCGAAAGTTATTGGATCCTTTGAATCATCCCGCCATCAGCAATTTTATGGATGATATCCTAGTAGCTACTGAATCGTTTGAAGAACATATATCAGCGCTATCCTTGCTGTTTAACAGACTCAGAGAAGCGGGACTAACCGCCCGCCTAACCAAATGTCAAATTGGGTGTGAACAGCTAGAATTCCTAGGACATACTATATCCCATGGGACCATGTTTCCCGAGACTCGAAACGTTGAGAAGCTGAGAAATGCACCGAGACCGTCCACTAAAAGGGATGTCCGGTCATTTGTATCTCTCTGTGGATTCTACCAGAGATATATAAAGGATTTTAATAGCCTCTGTGCGCCGCTTACGTCGCTAACCAAGAAAGGAAACCCAGATAAAGTGACATGGTCAGCAGAATGTGAACATGCATATGCACTCTTAAAAGAGAAACTCACCACAAAACCTATTTTACGGCTTCCGGATTTAACTAGAAAATTCATCTTGCGCACAGATGCCAGTAACATTGGAATCGGGGCTACATTACTACAGCCAGATGACAGAAGCCCCCCAAATCTATTTCCGGTCGCATATGCGAGTCGGAAGTTAAACCGAGCAGAACAAAACTATTCCACAATCGAAAAGGAATGTTTGTCCCTCGTCTGGGGAATACAAAAATTTCAAGCGTACCTGTACGGAAGGAAATTTACAATCCAGAGTGATCACCAACCTCTGACCTTCCTCGCCAATTCAAAGAATTTAAATGCTAGACTGATGAGGTGGTCGCTTGTTCTACAACCTTACACGTTCCAAGTGGACTATATCCAAGGAAAACATAACGTAGGAGCGGATTTTTTAAGCCGTCATCCTATGAGGCAGGACGAAGAGCACGGACAAGTAGAGGAAAGGGTGGAAACCGGAGAGAAAAACGAAGATGAGGAAAAGGATTAAAGCATCCCGCAGCAAGAAGTCTAAGCTCTCCTGAGTACGATTGACATCAGACTTGAGGAGGGGCTATTGTAATAAACGAGCGCAAAGGCCTTATTGCTCCATCTTTTCGTACATTCTTCATACTGTATTTTCTCCGACATTTGCTCTCTCATCTCATATTTGCGATCCACATTTGCTATTTCATTGTTGTGATTACTCGCGACCGGTATCTAGAGAACCACATTTGTTCTTTCATCGGGGGAAATAAAGTCCTTTGATTGAGTCCACATGCCTGACATTATCATTTGAAGCCCACATTGTATCGTGATAAATCTGGTAAAAACACATATGGTCATCCTAATCAAACTGTAATTTCTGTGACACCACATTGGACGCCCAGATTGGCCAGGGGAAAACGTGGCCGCGGTTCAGACAAGCGTGGGTTGACCACATTGGACGCCCAGCTTGGGCAGGGTGACTTCCAGAAATATATAATACCGCATAATCTACTAGAGTGAGGCAGTCCAGGTTTTTTACCTTGTGAGGAAGAGATCAAACCCAAAAACGCATAGCCTAATACACGTGTTTATTCAGAGTGTATGATAATTCAGTTCCGTGATTAATTGTGTTCTTAAAGGATTTTGCGAAGGGAAAAGAAGGTTAGTAGATCTTATACTTATTAATACATTTTCTTAATTTTGTTTATTTTAACCTCACAGCTAAAATGTGCGGAAGATAAAGTTTCAAATAATTCTTGGCATAACTGATTAATAAAATCAGAAGATTTTCATAGAAGATGATAGGATGATAAAAGGTAATTAATAGTTCATATTTTATCTTTATCATCATCACAGTCTCCCATATGCACACACTCTCATGCACAAGATATTTAACATCATTAGAATTGAACTCAGAGAGAGGGAGATGAATAATGAGCAGTAGTTTAAATGAAAGTCAACCAGTGATGTTAAATGTGAAAAAACTTACGAAGACTTTTGTGTGTCTTCAGTTCATCAGAAGTCTGAGTCTACACGCAACGTGTCTGACGTCTAACCAGAAATAAGTTATCAAAAACGGACATTTGGCTAGCAGAATTCGCCATAGGACATCTTTCATTCCTCAATTTAAAAGGAATATTGTCTCACCCACAAGTCATAAGGTGGACGCAGCATTTTTCGTCACCATATACTGCTTGCTCACAAGTTCAATACAGAGTTATCACAAGTTCAATACATCGTTATCACAAGTTCAATACAGAGTCATCATAAACTCTAATCACTCGAAAGATCATTATTATCTGAAGTCAAGCAAAAGAGCTCAAAAGAGGAATCGCATATTTATACCACGTGCAACACACTCTTAAGCGCATTTTATGAAGCAGACTCGAAAGTATATGAATCACGACTACATACGCAAGATTATGAGTCTACATATCACTAACATTTCGTGAAGATATCCAGTCTGACCAGTACCGTCGGGAGATTAGACCACAGACCTTTTGTTCATATGACAACTATTAACTGTTGATCCACATTACAGAGATATACTCAAACAGTGAAGGAATATACATAAATATCTCGTCAGCGTTCTCCGTACGACAACAGTATTCATCAGAACGTCCTCGACTTAGAGATACCCCATTCGACATAACGTATAACAACTTGGGACATTTTATGCATACATGTGAATCCTCATATCTAGGAGAAGCATTTAGAGACACATGGACTGTGTAGAGTACTCACCATTTTGGTAACACGTATCATATCACATCATCATTTCACTCTACACCAGTTCATCCTTAATTAACTATTACTTAATTAACTGTAATTTTATTATCTCATCTGTGTGTTTTGTGTGAATCGTCTTTCACCATCATCACGTTCTAACCATTACTAACCCTATATGTGTGGATATTTCATTAATAAACCCAACGATCAGTTGATCATTATCAAGAGTTTGTTAATGTATCACTCGTGCTGTCGGTGTTACATATTCACCTATAGGAACCTTTCTCTACTCAGATGAGGTTGGGGGCTTTTTCTTTACGGGATCTAAGGGCAGAAGCTAAGGTCGTGAGGAAACAGAACTCTTTCCATAATTTATTAGAAAACACTGTCTAGTGGAAAGCATTCGCATTCCTGTCTTCTTGTCCCTATCTCGAATAGGTCTTTTTTTCTTTCTTAACGAGCCAATTTCTAGAGACCTTATATCTAATATCTCATAGACTATTCCTGGCAAAAACTACTGTCGTAGTTGCCCCAGTGACTCACCACACGACAGCACTCTACGCGATCAAAACCAAATTTGTTTATGGATTTAGGACCTGCGCCGCTTAAAAAAAAATATAAATGAAATAAAATAGATAAATAAATGAAATAAATAAATAGTTAACGTACTTACTTGGTCGTTCCTCATCTTCCCGGGGTAGCCAGAGAGAAAGGCATGCTATCGTATCATCTGTCTTCCATTTGGCCTTGTTCAAGCCTGGTTCTCGGTCCTTCAGAGGTTATCTGATGTGTTCTCCCTGCGAACCTTGCGTCGTCCTGGAGGTTTGGATCCTTGGCTCTTGGGTTTCCGTGTTTTTAGTGGTAGCCAGTCTTCTCACATTCTACAAACGTGGCCAAACCATCGCAAACTGAAATTGTTCTATTCGCTTCAACCAACGATTTTATTTAAGTTGTGAGATCATTTCTGAATCACATACGTGTGTGAGTGTTTGTATACGCGTGTGCGTGTGTGGGTGTGCGTGCGTGTGCGTGCGTGCGTGCGTGCGTGCGTGTGTGTGTGTGTGTGTGTGTGTGTGTTTATGTTATCATCATCATCATAACCCTCCACTCCCAAAGGAGCATAGGCCTTCAACAAACACATGCCAAGTCCTCCTGTCACGTGCCATCATCTCAAGTTCTTTCCATGTTCTCCTCATCATTTTCACCTCTGTTTCCAGCTCTCTTCTCCATGTACTTCTTGGTCTTCCTCTGCCTCTCTTGCCCTGGGGGTTCCAGAACAAGGACTGCCTTGTAATGCTATCAACAGGTTTCCTCAGTGTGTGTCCTATCCATCGCCATCGTCTTCTTCTCATTTCTTGTTCCACTGGCACTTGTCTAGTTCTTGTCATCAGTTCCACATTGGTAACCTTGTCATACCATTTTAATCCCTCTATTCTACGCAAGCACCCATTTATGAAAGTCTGTAGCTTTTTGGTTGTTGTCTTTGTTGTTCTCCATGTCTCTGAGCCATACAATAGGACTGACTTCACATTTGAGTTGAAGATTCTTATTTTCGTGTTGGATCCTATTTCTCTTGACCTCCATATATTTCCCAATGCAATGAAAGCTCCTCTTGCCTTTTGTATTCTTATTTTGATATCGCTGTCTGTCCCTCCAACTTTGTCTATATTACTACCAAGATATGTGTATGATTCTACATCTTGTATTGGTGTTTCTTCAAGTTCAACCCTGTTATCATTACCTGCATTTATTCGCATTATTTTTGTCTTTTCCCTGTTTATTTTCAGACCCAATTGCTGTGACCTCTCATCGAGTGTTTTCAATTTGTCCTGCATCTGATTACGGCTATGGGACAGAAGAGCCAAGTCATCAGCAAAATCCAGATCATCCAACTGCTTAGTCAGAGTCCACTGGATTCCATTTCTGTTGTGTGTTGCCGATGATCTCATAACCCAATCTATTGCCAGCAAGAAAAGAAATGGAGACAAGAGGCATCCCTGTCGCACTCCTGTTCTTATCCCAAACGGTTCTGTAAGCTGTCCTTCGTGAAGAACTCTGCATGTCATGTCTTCATATGTTTTCTTTATTAAATTAATGATCTTCAGGGGAACTCCATAATGCCTCAACAATTTCCAAAGTGATTCTCTGTCTACACTGTCAAATGCCTTTTCGTAGTCCACAAATCCGATGTATAGTGGTGAATTCCATTCCAGACTTTGTTCAACTATTATTCTCAAAGTGGCTATCTGGTCGAAAACCTGCTTGTTCATCTCTCAGTTTCTTGTCTATGGACTCTTTTAATCTCTCAAGGATAATCCTGTTTAATACTTTTCCCGGCACTGATAGTAACATTATTCCTCTATAATTTGTGCACTCTTGTAAATTTCCCTTCTTAGGCAACTTAACCAGATATCCTTCCTTCCATTCTGCTGGTATCTCTTCCTTTTCCCAGACTTTACCTAGTAATTTATATAACATCTCTGTAGCCGTGTCGATATCTGCTTTGATGGCCTCTGCTGGAATGCCATCAGGTCCAGACGCTTTTCCATCTCTTAGAAGCTTTATGGCTTTCTTTATTTCTTTCTTCGTTGGTCTTTCACCGTTAATTTGTAGCTCTTCTTTTGCTGGCTGGATGTCCGGCGGGTTTTGTGGAGCTGGTCTATTGAGAAGGTCCCCAAAATATTCTGTCCACCTCTTCATTTGCTCTTGTATATTGCTGAGCAGTTTCCCATTCTTGTCTTTTATGAGGCAACTTGTTTGCTTGTATTTCCCTGTTAGCTTCTTTGTGCTGCTATACAGTTCTCTCATATTTCCTTTGGCTGCAGCATCTTCTGCCTCTCTTGCCAACTCCTCAATATACTTCCTCTTGTCTCTTTTGATACTCCTTTTTACTTCTTTGTTTGCTTCTGTGTACACTTCTTGAGCCTTGGCTTTGGAACTTCTGGTTTTGCTTGTGTTTAACTCTGCTTTCTTGTTTTTTCTGTCTTTTATCTTATTGATGGTTTCTGTTGTTATCCATGCTTTTTGTTGTCTTTCCCTTTTCCCCAGTATTTCTTCACATGTCTCCTTCCATACAGTTTTGACCTGCTGCCAATAGTCTTCTGTATTCTCTACATCTTCCAGCTGTTGGAGCACTTGGAATTTGTTGGATACTGTGACCGCAAATTTGTCTCTTGTTTCTTGATTTCTTAGCTGTCCTACATTATACTGTTGTCTATAATTTTGCATTGTTGCATATCTCTTGAGTTTCATTTTTACTTTGGCTATCAGAAGATGGTGATCTGATGCCACATCTGCTCCTCTATATACCTTTACATCCTGCAATGATGATCTAAACTTCTTGTTTATGCATATATGATCAATCTGATTTTCTGTTCTATGATCTGGTGATATCCATGTTGCCTTGTGTATTCTCTTATGTGGAAACATGCTTCCTCCTATAGCCAGTTGATTTGAAGCACAGAAGTTAGCGAATAGTTCTCCATTTTCATTCATTACTCCTAGCCCATGTTTTCCCATGACTTCTTCAAATCCGGTATTGACTGTACCTATCTTTGCATTCATGTCACCCATCAAAATTGTGATGTCTCTTCTTTTTACTTTATCCATAATTTCCTGTATTTTAGTATAAAATGCTTCTTTCACAGACTCTTCTTTGTCATTAGTTGGTGCATAACATCACGGGTGGTGTTTATGTTATAACAGTGGACAAAACATTGACATCCATTTTATCGCCTCTGTAAAACCTAAAATTGTGGGGGAAAGAAAAGTCAATAAAGACAAATGGAAAAGGCTATATACAGTTTAAGCGATGATGTAAAACAACAAAGAAACATTTTGGAATATTGAGTTAAAATCATAAACACCTGAACGTGAACTATTTTTTTCAGACTTCGTTAGTCGTACATATTGAAACATTCATAACTTCATTGTGACAGCTTCAAATCAAGACCGTGATTTGCCAGTCACGTGATCGTACTGTTTGTTTGGCGTTTTATTTTTCATGGAATTGATCGTTTAGTTTTTACGACTCTTACTTACATACTTAGTCGTTCCCCTTCTACCGTGAGGTGTAGAGGTTTGGAAGAGAGAGCGCCAGACTATCCTATCAGCTGTCTTCCTCCTGGCCTGGTTCCATTCGAGTCCTCGGTCCTTCAAAGATTGTTTAATGTTGTCCTCCCAGTGGACTCTGGGTCGTCCTGGGGGTCTGGAACCCTTGCTCCTTGTTTCTCATGCTTGTCGTGGTAGCCGATCTTCTCCCATTCTGCAGACATGGCCAAACAATCTTAGTTGAGACTGTTCTACTTGGGTCTGCAGGGGGTGGGATTTTAGGCCTTAACGTATCGTCTGGTTGCGGACCATATCTCTTCTTGTTACTTGTTACCACCTTCCTCAGATACCTCATTTCTGAGATTTGGATCTGGCTTTTGTGAGTTGTAGTCATTGCCCATGACTCGCATCCATATGTCAAGACTGGGACATAGGTGGAGCGGTATACAGCCATCTTCGTTTTCTTACCAACCTCTCTCTCTTGCTCAAGTTTTTACGACTCATAATTTGTAAGTCACGTGATTTTAATTTGTGGTATTGTTGTTAATGTTGATCAGAATCGACATAACCGCACTCCGCGCAAACCTATAAGCGCCCAGTTTCCCTCAGCAAATATCTAAGTGTATTAATGCTAATTGTTCATGTAGCGCGCTGGTCGCATACACGATGAATGCATCCTCTTATACGTCAATCCAAACTAGTCTTACGTTTGATTCCAAATTCTAGCAGTCTTAGTCTTGTTGATTCATCTAGTGCAGTGTTGCTCTCTAACAGGCGATCGTCAGTTGTCGTTAGTATATCTCCTTCGTCCATATCTAGTGCCCCCACTGTGGGTGCTCTTGGAGCTAGTCTGTCAGCTTCTCATTGCCGCCTACCCCTGCATGACCAAGACAGTAGATCCACACACGTTTCTGAAGACTTGAGGATTCAATTGATGTTTTCCATTCATGCCGTAGTGATCCATTCTTGACCCCCCGAAGCATGGACTGAGAGTCTGACAGAATAACGTTAATGAATATAAGACGCGTTATGTGTCAGCCATCCCAACATGTCGTTTATCTTCTTCAGAATTTTATTTTATTTTTTCTGCACCTATAGCCACCACTGCAGCTGGCACACTTGCAGTAATCAATACCCTTTAGCTCCCCAAGGAGCATAGGCCTTCAACAAACACATGCCAAGTCTTCCTGTCCTGTGCCATCCGCTCAAGTTCTTTCCATGTTTCCCTCATCATTTTCACCTCTGTATCCAGTTCTCTTCTCCGTGTGTTTTTTGGGTCTACCTCTGCCTCTCTTTCCCTGCGGATTCCAGAACTAGGACTGCCTTGTAATGCTATCAATAGGTCTCCTCAATGTGTGTCCTATCCCTCGCCAACGTCTTCTTGCAGTAAACCTGCACCAAAGCAATCACGTGCTTCTGCAAGGGTGGTTTCTGTAGCAAATTGTTTTACATGATGATGTTGGCAGCCCCGAAACCTCATAACGTTTCTACGATGCTTTATTTTTCAGGCATGTGATCGTGTTGTTTGTACAACGCTTTATATGGCAGTCATGTAATCGTATTGTTTTTACGAACCCTTATTTGCAAGTCATGTTATCAAATCTTTTGAACGACACTTTATCTCTTGACCATGTAATCAAATCATGTTTTACTATCAAATTATTGTAATTTTCCATTTTCTCCTACCTCCAGGACATTTCACCCGAAAGTAAATCGACTTTCTCGCAGTATCAATACCATTAATGGCTGTAGTTTATTTACCACGACATCTAGTAATCGATTGTATTCAACGAAAATCTTTACCCGCTCCAGCTATTGCTAGAGAAAGTACTCGGTGTCGAGGGAAATTATATAAAAGCTCCTCCGATCCTGCCCGTGTGGGACAATTTTAAGGAATAAATATCGTCTGGTATAATGTTATTCTTACTACGTCCATATTTCCGTGGGTTTTTTTTTATCCGTTTTATATCCATGTGTTATATATAAGGAAACGTAAAAGGAAGTGTTGCAATATTAAAGAAATGTAAATCGAAAGCTCAAGAAAACAAGCATGAGGAATTCTATAATCTCTAAGGTTATGTATTCAGCCAGTAAACAGCGTCCTAATGGTAACTATTGATGGTTGCTTCCGAACGATTCCCTGTTGACACAACCCCATCGATCCAGAGTAATGTCAACGGTCCCAACTTTGCCGCATTATTGGTTTTTGTCCCGTAGTGACATGTTAGTTACAATAGAGATCCAATATTTTAAAATCATCACCATTAGGGGAATGTGTAGTTTATGTCATCCACCATCATTTTAATGGTGCGTAATATTTACGTGTTGATTCTCTCTTCTTCTGCTGTCTCCCTTCCATTTTTGTTCACCCGCAATATCCCCATATTTCTAATTGCTTAAGATCTTGATATACCGGTAGACCCCAGAGTATCATTGAGTAGATCACTAGGTGACGTATGATGGAGAAAGAATTTTTCACATTGGTAAATTGCGGACTAGGCCTTTTCTTTCCGGCACTTAAAAGTGCGGTGTCTCCATATTTAAAGGTACTTTCACAACATTCTCAGTGAAAGCTCGTAAGCTAGCTTCCTAAAATTCATTATGACAAACCAGGATGATGTCAAGGATAAGTTTTACGAAGAACTACATGCAGTCATTGCATCAGTTCCTAAAGCAGATAAGCTCATCATTCTTGGTGACTTTAATGCAAGAGTAGGCTCAGATAACATCTCCTGGAATGGCACTATTGGTAGGTACGGCGTGGGTCGCTGTAACAGTAATGGACTTCGTCTCCTCCAGACTTGCGCAGAACATGACCTCCTTGTCACCAACACCATTTTTCGACTTCCTACCCGCAACAGGACCTCCTGGATGCACCCTCGCTCAAAGCATTGGCACCTAATTGAATATGTAATTGTTAGGAAGAAGGACAGGCAAGATGTCCGGGTGACCAAGTCCATGTGTGGTGCCAAATGCTGGACTGATCATCGCCTCATTGTATCTAAACTTAAAATTCGTATCCAACCAGCCAGGCGCCCTCAGGGGAAGAAAACTCAAAAGAGGCTGGATGTCACCAAACTAAAGAAGACAAAAATCAAACAGTCATTTACTGACACCTTAGAAGACCGTCTCAAATCTATCTCGCTAGACGGCCAAAGTGTGGAAACAAATTGGGCAGCCCTAAGTGAGCAGATCTACAACACTGCTACAGAGGTCCTGGGTCCTTCCATCAAGAAACAAAATGACTGGTTTGATGAGAACTCAGATGATATAAAGCAGATGTTGGCTGAGAAACACCATCTCCATAAAGCATATTTAAATGATCCAAAATCTACATCCAAGAAAGACGCTTTCAACAACATGCGTAGAATCGTCCAACATAAACTACGCCAGATGCGGGATTCATGGCTGAGTAATAAAGCAGATGAGCTCCAAGGCTTTGCTGACAGCCATGACTTGAAAAACTTTTACCTTGCACTCAAAGCGGTCTATGGTCCAACATCATCAGGATCATTTCCCCTCCTTAATGCAGATGGAAAAACACTAATTACAGACAAGGAAAAAATGCTCCAACGCTGGGCTGAACATTTTAATAATATCTTGAAGACTGTAACAATCATCGAGGCATCTCTCTTTTATCAATCGCTGGGAAGATATTCGCCAGAATCCTTTTGAATCGCCTTACGGATCATCTTGACAAAGGTCTTTTACCAGAAAGTCAGTGTGGATTCCGGAAAGAACGTGGAACCACATATATGGTGTTCGCTGCAAGACAGCTACAAGAAAAATGCCAAGAACAGCACTGTGACCTGTACACAGCTTTCATCGACTTGACAAAGGCGTTCGACACGGTCAGTAGAGAGGGTCTATGGAAGATCATGGCAAAATACGGCTGCCCAAAGAAATTTATCACAATAGTGCAGCAACTGCATGATGGAATGCAGGCTAGAGTTCAGGAAAACGGTGAGCTATCAGAGCCTTTCCCCGTCTCAAATGGAGTTAAACAAGGGTGCGTACTTGCACCGACTCTGTTCAGTATCATGTTTTCTGCTATGCTGACTGATGCTTTTAGAGACGGGGACACAGGAATCGACATTAGTTATCGTATTGATGGAAAATTGTTTAACCTTAGGAGGCTTCAAGCAAAAATAAAGGTCAAATCACACACCATCAGAGATCTTCTGTTTGCTGATGATTGTGCCCTCAATGCTGGCTCAGAGGCTGATCTGCAGCATAGTGTGGATAGATTCTCCGAAGCCTGCACCAACTTTGGGCTTACCATCAACACGAAGAAAACAGAAATCATGTACCAACCAACTCCTGGCACAGTTTATACTGAGCCAGTCATCAAGGTTAATGGTGAGAAACTGAATGTTGTGAACAGATTCACATACCTTGGTAGCACACTATCCCAGAACATTGTCATTGATGATGAGGTGAACACCAGGATCTCCAAAGCCAGCAGCACATTTGGCAGACTATACACCAACGTTTGGCATCGAAGTGGCATTAGTCTACAGACAAAGCTGAAGGTGTACAGAGCTGCGGTGCTTCCAGTGCTGCTTTATGCATGTGAAACATGGACTGTATACAGGCGCCACGTAAAGAAGCTAAACCACTTCCATACAGTCTGTCTCAGGAAGATAATGAACATCAAATGGCAAGACAAGATCCCGGATACCGCCGTTCTTGACAGAGCTGGTATCCCTAGTATTGATACTATTCTGATGCAGTCACAAATTCGCTGGGCAGGTCATGTAGTCCGCATGCCAGACCATCGACTGCCAAAGATACTCTTTTATGGTGAGATGCAGAAGGGTAAACGCTCCCATGGTGGCCAAAAGAAGCGCTTCAAAGACACGTTAAAGACGTCATTGAAAACCTTTGACATAAACCCAGACACATGGGAAGCTGCTGCGCAAGACCGAACTGCTTGGCACACATCTCTTCGTAAAGGTGCAGCAGCATGCGAATCATCCAGAAGAGCAGCAGCGGAACAGCGGAGACAAGCTAGAAAGGACCGTGAAATAAAACCTTCACATGAAGCAAACATTCCCTGCCCACACTGTCCAAGATCTTTCCAGGCCCGCATCGGGCTCTTCAGTCACCTTCGTACCCATAGACTAACCTAACATATTCTTAAATAATTGGATGAACAGAGTGGTCTTCATCACCCGTGATGGACGAACAACAGGTGAAGTATGATGGAGAAAGAATTTTTCACATTGGTAAATTGCGGACTAGGCCTTTTCTTTCCGGCACTTAAAAGTGCGGTGTCTCCATATTTAAAGGTACTTTCACAACATTCCCAGTGAAAGCTCGTAAGCTAGTGATGCGTGATGCCATATGATGATGGATGGTATCCGCATGTCTGGTTTTGTGTAGTGTGCAGATGTGTTCAGTCAAACAATGTTCATACAAAAATAACAGGGCAATCCACATAGGACGTCAGTAAACTCACGACGTATAAAGTCAATGATTCTTGAAACAGCCGTTGACGTTTTTCTTCATTATTTATTGTGGACGCCACAGTGACAAAATGGTTACGCGAATATGTAGACACATCAAACAGTCATTATCACAGCAACATTCAATACAGCAATAGACGGTAGACAGCATTACAATGATGAGTCAGATGCATGTTATATTTCATAGTGCTGTAAATGTAGTCAGGTGAAAAACTCCATCCTTTTCCATAACAGCCAGGAGATAACCAGATGTATGAGATCAGTTCACTCTCCTTAATCTGACTTCAGCAAGACAGACACGTCTGCCGAAGTATAAATAATGTCCTCAAAAATATCCTCTAGATAACAAAGGTTTTTCAAACCTAGTTCAGGTAACCAAGTAGCAAGTAATAGTCCTTGGGACCTGCATCAACCGATGCAGCACAATACAGCGACATGTGAGCTGGGAAAACATCTCGTGACGACGACTTTCGAAGACAGGCTATGAACCAGAAATCGCTCACGACCAAAAATCGATAGAGTTAATGAAAATGTTAATTTACCTTGCCTTCAGGAAATACACAGAAATATTATGCCTCCCGACATGTGGGAAACACTAGAGGTATTATCTCGAATAAACGAAATATCCATTAAGAGGACTACACATCCCTGACAGAACAAAAAATAGCGGAGATCCCCTCTTCAACGAGGCATCTCTTTCGCCATTCAAATCGCTCACTCCACTAGTGGTGGGCGGAAACCGATCGACCAAAAAGCAAGACCAGTCATGCGCAGTCCGGCGCGAAAAATGACCACAGCTCAAAAACTCAACTGCATTCAATACCAACGCGAGAAGACAAATGCTTACCGAGAAAAGTAACTATAAATTTCAAGCAGTTGTTGCCCTTGCGTTATAAAATAGATATTGTAATAAAATGATGTTGCGAGAATTTATCACGCAACAGCTAGCTTCCTAAAATTCATTTCATTCGTGAACTGCATAAGATAGGAAGAAATCTTTTGTTTGTAGTGAAGTTAACTGTCGGTAAAATATCATTTATTCTGAATTTTCACCGCTCTAATGATGAAATAACCGGATTCAGCTCTTCTGGCCGAGATAAAATTTGCAAAAAGGCTGCACTTATTCCAAATTCTAAATACACTCCATCTTCCGGTCTTACACTTTTCTATTAGCGCTGTGTCGATATAACGCTGTTTGTATTTTATGCCGTATTTATGTTATACGCTTTGAAAAATTAGATCTTACGCTGAATACCAAACTCCATGGGTGACAGGGATATAACTTTCACATACTTGTCAAGTTCATTAACAGTTGTGAGAACGAACGAACGAACCTTATTTTCAAAGTTTTAAATATTCAGAATCATCGCGGGAGCTACTGAGATCGTGCTCTGTTGTCGATACCTGCAGCAAATGAAATGAGGCTTCTATCATCAGCTCGTGATTTCAGTAATCGAGTTTGGGTTATGAATACTCATGCTGTCAGTGTTACAATATGAACGGCTGGAACGCATTCAAAATGAAGGGATGCAACTAGTTTTGGGCTGTACTCGTGAAAGCCCCATTGTGACAATGGGGCTGTACTCTTGATAGCCCCATTGTGACAATGAGATACACGCTCGGATTGTTGTCGATTAGATCCAGATACACGATGGCTTAGGCAAAAGCCTATATGCGGATAACCACCGACAAAAGACACCCACTACATGAGAGCGTAGCTGACATCAAAAGAGCAAGAATAAAGAGTGAGATGTCATGGCACAGGCAGAGGCTACGATTGGTGAGGTGACCAGTTTAAAATATATCTAAAGGTGAAGAGTTGAGTAAGTCACATCACCCCTAGTGTGCCGTATGGTCAAGAAAACTGCAGACTCGAAGTTCTATGAATGTTTTCCATTCATGCCATAGCTAACCATTTTGAACCTTTTGAAGCATAGACTGAGAGTCTGACACACTGACTGCCTTTGTTAATGAAGTTTCATTTAGCCACCTTAAGGCTGCAGTAACTGCCTCCACAATCCATTCTCATGCTGGAAGTTGTTGGCTTATAAGCCCCGCTATGTTCGGCGACGATTCTGCCCTGTGCCGTAACAGAGAAGCTCCACCCTGATTTCTTACGACGGATCACAGATCGGTCAGTATACACAATGGCATTATTATCCCTGGCATGATCATGTATCAGTTGATTAATTTCCAGTTCTGCTTACACATAGCCCCAAGTTCTACACTCTCTGCCAAGACTGATGATGTCTTGCTGGTAGTTAAGCCAGTTCTCATCTGACTTACTCCACTCTTCTCCTTTGGATATAATGGTATCCTCAATATGTGTACCATCCAAGGTCAGCACCTTCTCGACGCCTCTTGTTTCACCATTTTTTATGGTCTGATCCTAACCATAAGTTCCCTATTAATAGTGGACATGTAATTTATTTTTATCTTCTAATCTACGCAAGCACCAATTTATAAAAGTATATAACTTCTTGATATGTCGTTATTTTTTAATTGTTCACCAAGTTTTAGAGCCATTCAACAAGACTGCCTTGACGTTCAGGTTGATATTCTTATTTTTATGCTGGAGTGATTTCTCCAAAACTCTTGTTAGCTGACCATGGTGTTTTTAATATTCTTCTGTAAAACAAATATTTCTGAATCCTTCAGAGTTTTTCTGCTTGTTTACTAATTGAGGACTTATGGATGCGAGTAGTGGGCAATGACTACATCCCACAAAAGCCAGCTCCAAACCTCAGAAATGAGGTATCTGAGAAAGGTGGCTGAAGTAACAAGAAGAGATATGGTTCGCAACCAGACGATACTTCATGGACTCAAAAGCCAGCCCCTGCAGACCCAAGTGGAACAGTCCCGTATTACGATGATTTGGCCATGTGTGCTGAATGGGAGAAGATCGGCTACCACGACAAATATGGGGAACTAATAGCTGTCGTAGATTTCCGATAGGAGAATTAAGACTAGGTTTGGTCCCTTCTGAATAGGTTTGAATAGGTGATAGACTCAGTGAGAGTTAGTGAAAGGTAATAGAATTTCCACACTCGTGAGATGATAGATTTGATATAGTGGCTGTCTCTGAAAGCGAAAAGAATTCTTCTCTCTCTCACCTATCTTCTACAACAGTTGTTACAGCGTCAGACAGACTACACCAATATACATATTACGTATATTTCTATCACTCACAGGCACGCACATACACGTGACGACAGGTAAACACACAGACGTGGGAAAACTATAACAATGATATATTTATTATCTAGAACGAGCTGACCAAACACGATTATTAAGTTCAAGAGCGATTTTAATATCAGGAAAAATCGCTCACAACATCAAAGAAAGTACATCAAGGAAAATACATATACACATAGTCATAAAAAATCAAGGAAATGTTGCAAGGATGATAGCCCCGTTATAGTGTTAACTCTAGGTTTAGCCCGGCCCCGTTAAGAGAACAGATGATGGCGCCAGAGTCACAGATACATAGGGTTTGAGTCTAAGAGTTTTTCTTTGTTTTATCTCGTAATTATATGCACAGAGTTTGAAAAAAAATCTGATTTAACCTAAGACAAAAACACAAGAACTCTAGCCTTAGCAACAAATTATGCAGATTGGGGGAAAAAAAATGAGGACAGCAACAGGGTGTCAAAGATATAATAGTGAAAATATCACTCAGACCAGTGTACACTCATTCATTCCGCCATGGATTCTCATTCAGGTACTCACGACTTTGCTCGCTGCCTCTTGGAACACATTGATCTTAGATTTTCACACAGACTCAAAAAAAATGCAGTCTTCTGCCAAGAAGTCCCCAGTTCCAAAAGACGTATTAACTTGGAGTCTCCGGGAACGACTACTTGGGTATGCAAATTTGTTCAAATGTCTGATTAAGTCACCTAACAATTATTCCAGGCGCGGGAGTTAGCAGAGCACAGTGTCAATAGCGTAGGTTTCTAAAAAATGATGAATGTCAGGTCGGTGCCTTCCCTCAGTATAGGATTCACTTTAGTCACACCACAGATTTGTCCACAAGATATAATCTAGTCGGGAAATGATTGTTAATATTCACGCCACCAGGCAGCAAATTATATAGAGTTTCTAGAAGAAATTAAGTGCTGGCTCCAAGGTCCAGTATTTATCATTACAGTCTTTGAAAACCCGTTATAGGGATATTAGTATTTCTGTCTAACTTGCACCGTCAGATCAGTGTTACTTGAGAAAACCCACGTGGTTCAAAATAAGGACTGTCTATTTCTTCACAAGTATGGAAACTACTACTAGGTGCTGGTAAAGTTAGGGTCACCCCAAAACTTTTCACTGTGTGGAGGAAAAATAACACATATAATATAATAAACAGAATCTGAACTGGTTATAACTTACATTTAAACTTGCAAGCAGAGAGCTTTGCTTATCATTTAAACTTCCCGTGACGTAAGTTATATTTAAAAATCAGCATTCCTCATAAATTAGGAACACGTGCGTATCCCGTCATCATTCCTGAGGCTGGATTCTAGAGTTTATACGTTAGTTTAGAAAAATACACTCGACTGAGTATTAGCAGTTAAATTAAATTCATAAATAGCTACAATTGCCGTTATAAGCTAGAAATTAAATTTTTAGTCTGCTTTCCACTGAATGCTTCCCTAGAAAATATAATAGCCTACCACTTTATTTCTCTTCTGCGCTAAAGAAATAGATTTAAATGAATTAAGCGATTTAACACTTTAACACTCACAAAATCTATATATCTATCATATTAATTACCTCAACCACAGAATTACAGGTAGTCGCACAACTTAAGAATAAAAATGCTGAAAATATTTCTGGAAGTCTAGAAGTTCGACAAATTGCCGAAACAAACTGAGATCTTCGCTAACAGCTATTCTGTTTTTCGAGCGACCTATCTACTGTGGAGTCTATGAGCGAGAATGAAATTAAAGTTTCAAACTTGGCCAATATCTTAAAATCAGACAAAGGGCCCAAACTTACTTCGCCAAGCGAAATTATCTCCCCTACTCCCAACATTTACGTCCGCTTAACGCGTGTCGTAACTGTCACCTACTGACCACGATGTACGCGTGTCAGTTTCAAATCCCAGACAGCCTGACTCCATTTCAGGGCAGTTTTCACACTACAGCTGACCATGGCCCAAGTGAGCGCCGTGTCAGTTTGGGATTTTCAGACAAATGTCTGGATACTGACCGGTACAGATGTAAAGTATCACACCCCCGGGACTTATGCCGAGAAGAGACTCGCGCGCTCGGTGAGCATGTAGACGATTTGCTACGTCCTATGTTCAGCGAACCGACTTATCACGCCTTCTGACGCCCTGCAGCCCTGACATCTACGTAATATCGTCCTAGCGCGATTCTCAGTTTTAGAGAAAGGAAAAAGGTAAAGTTTGCGAATTATATGAGAATAATATTCGCAAAACGAATGGATGAAAAATACACAGGAAAAAAAAAAAGTACAGAGATATTAAAAGAGAGAGTTTATGTGAAAGAATAGGAAGAAGATGTAGGAAATTAAATGAATATAAACCCTACGTGACAGAGCCTCCCCCCTTTAAGATATGGAAGCACTCCATGTCTACGTTATGGAGTTTAATTTCCTATAACCGTAGCTTCGGGGTGTCTGTCTTCTTCCCTCTCCATCTCCCCCTCCATCTCTGTCCAATTCCTACTCAAGTCCACTCCTCAAAGTTTCCTTCCCCTGGAATGTCTCATATGCGCGCTTGAAAGAGCGTCGCCGCTTCTGACATTTTTGAAAGATTTCCTGTGATAGCGGTGGAATATCCCTGCCACTATCATCATCTTCGTCAGTTTTGGCGATCGTCAGGAGATGGTCGGAGGTTGGCACTGGTTTTTCCAAGTATCTCTTTAAGAGATTTAAATGGAAAACCTTCTCCTTTCCTTCAATAGAGATCTGGTAGTTAGCCTTAGAAATCTTTTTCAGGACGGTAAACGGCCCTTGCCATCCGATCTTCAGTTGGTTGTTCTCAGTAGGGAGTAACACCAAAACTTTCCCTCCTGCTTCCAGTTCTCTCTCTTCCGCGACTTTGCTGTATCGGTTAGCGTGCTTTGTGCGAGCTCGCTTAAAGTTAGTCGTTGCTAGGTCCCACCCTAGTTTCAACCTTTCCTTTAAAACCGACACATATTTACTGGCTGAGACAACTGTCTCATCAGCCTTCTCGTCTGTCAGAGACTGAAGTAAGGCTTCAAGCGGGCCCTTAATGGGTCTGCCGAATAAGAGTGTAGCTGGCGGAAATCCTGTGGAAGTATGAGGAGATTCTCTGTAGCCAAATAATGCTGCAGGAATACAGAGATCCCAATCTTCAGGTTTCACTTGTGCCAGCTTACTTAGCATCATGGTGAGGTTTCCATTAGCACGTTCCACGAGCCCATTTCCGGCCGGAGTATATGGCTTAGTGTGGATGTGCTGGGTCCTCAAGATCTTAACGATCTCATCCATCAACAGGTTTCGGTATGGAGATCCATTATCCGTCAACACTTGCTGAGGGAATCCCAACCGAGTGAAAATCTGCACGAGGGCTTCTGCAACATGCTTGGCATCTGCGCGTGTTAGCGGGATAGCTTCTGCCCATAAAGTGCATGTATCGACTAAGGTCAGGATGAACCTGTTCCTTCTTTTAGTCCTTTCGAAAGGCCCTAAAATGTCGATCACAACCCGTTCGAATGGTGTTCCCATTATTGGCATTTCACCCATGTGGACTGGGGGTGCCCGTTGCTTGGGTGGCACACGTTGGCACTGGGCACAGGATTTGACATATCTGATAATATCAGTATTTACTCCTGGCCACCAATAATGAGTGGTTATACGTTGGTTTGTGGCGTTCTGTCCCATATGTCCGCTAAAGGGAAGAGAGTGCCCCATTTCTAGGATTTGGCTTCTGTACTGTTTCGGTACTAGGAGCTGGTTGTAACCTTGGTCAGGCTTGCCCGTTCTCCGATAAAGTACGCCATCCTCAGAAAAAATGTCCCCGTGCTGTTTGGGTTCCTTAGCCATGGGCAGTTTCCTAAAGCAGGGTGCCAAAGTAGGGTCCTTGTATTGCGCTTCTTTAAGTTCCATAGGTAACAAATTTGGCGCAGGCTCCCGTTCCTTCTTGGTTTGCCCTCTTGTAGTTACTGCTGCCACAATCGGCTCTTCCGGTTTCCCAATACACACGTATCTCCCGCCAAGTATGACTGGGTAGATGGGATCATCCATAACAGCCGCTTTGATCACACCTCTGACGAAATCAGAGTGGATCTCCACCAATGCGATGGGAAGCGCTGTAGGTGCCTCACTCTTACGAACTCCACAAAGTTGGACGGTCTCTGCTGTCTCTTGACCGGGTTTGACCAGGTTCCTGGCAACAATGCAATCATAAGAAAGCCCCGTGTCAAATAAGCAAGAAGTTTGAGAACCGTTCAAAGTAACAGTACCTCGCGTTGAGGGTCTATCCCCAACAGGTTTGGAATCACTGTCAACAATTCCGCCTTGCGAGACTGTCAATAAGCATCCGATGCGTTTAGGCTCGGTGTGCTCGGTCTGATCATATGTCCCGTGCTCAGGGGTTCTCCCTTTGCCACCTTGTCCTTTCTGGCTACGCTGCCATGTAGGGCGGTCGGGTTGATCAGACTGTTTGGGGTGGTTGGGGTACTTGTTCTTGTAGAACTTGGATTTTTCAGGAGGGGGGTTTTGAGGTCCAGTTTCTCTGTGGTTGTTTAGGTTAGAAGCCTGAGAAGATTGCTCTAGGTTATGTTTTCGAAAATGCTCCTCTGTCGGTTTCCGCTTTGTGGCCGCTAGTTCAGCCAGCGCATTGTGATAACGCTCAGACTTTTCCAAAATGTCTTCAAGTTTTTCTGCCCCCTGCTCAGCGAGAAATCTCCGGGTATCAGCAGACAAAGTGTTCTTTATTTGTTCAGTTAGAACAAGTTCCTCAAGACCTTCATAGGTAGAGGGGAGCTGCGAAAGCTCAAGGCACTTTGTTAGATATCCCTTAAGACGAGATGAGAACTGGTGAAAAGTTTCAGAATTCTCTTTTCGGCTGTTGCGAAACAGTTGCAAAAACTTGCGAGCGTTCATTTCAAAGCGCTCCAGTAACGCTTTCTTCAACACTTCGTAGTCGTCTTGTTGGCTACTTTCCAGCTTAGAATAAACATCATAAGCAGAACCTTTTAGGGCCTGGGAAAGTTTCATATTCCAACGCGACCTCTCTAACCCGTACAGAGTTGCAATTTTCTCAAATTTTTCTAACCATGTGTCAATCTTCTCATTTGGACAAGGAAAAGATTCAAGAGTGAAAGACATAGCATTTAGTTGAAGGGATTGAGTGTTAGCAGGGTCAGTTAAGGAAGAATGAGGAGAAGACTCTCCATTGCTGGAGGTAGAGGCAGCACCACGACTTTGGAACTCAAGAGTTTTAAGCGCCAACTCGTGCTGTCTCTCCTTCTCTCTTTCCTCCTGCTGTCTTTCCTTCTCTCTTTCCTCATGCTGCATCCTGCGAATTTCCATTTCCTCATCCATCTTCTTCTGCTGTAAAAGACGGTCTTCCCTTTCCCTCTCTCTAGCTTCTGCTTCTTTCCTCTTGAGTTCTTCTTTTTCCTCTTTAGCTTCAGCTGCTTTCCTCTCCGCATCATATCTCTCAAGTTCGTCTCTGACAAAAGCTTTCGCTTCCTCTCCTTCCAGTCCCTCCTCTCTCGCTTCGTCCCTGAGGAGTTGTCTAAGCTTTGCCCTCTCGGCCATATTATGTCAGTGACTGAGACTGTTGGAGAAAGAAAATAGGAAAAAGAATAACCTGGTTCCTACCACTTACGAGAAAAAAAAATTACCAAAAAAATCAAAAGATGATATATTTAACCCTGGGATACCTCCTCCAAAATACAATCTAACTATCGCTGCTATTATCGGCAATAAAGCACTCAATGCAAAACACGACTACGCCAAATAAATGGTAGTTAAGATTACTTCTGAAAAATAAGTTGCTACAGTGGAAAAGCAAAAGAATATTGCAAAAATTAAAGAGAAAAAATAATCCCTTAATTTTTAAAAATCCACTATAAGTTCGCCCCTGAAGTCAGATCGGGTAAGGGAGGGAATTAATCTGGACAAAAAAGTCCGAAACACACTCCTTAACTTAGTTCAAACGCCGTTCTGCCTCAGTACCCAGTGAATGTTATACACTCACCACTTTACCAGCATTTAGTATTACAATCAGCAGTTAACATATATCCCGACAAAATCAACCTGTAACCAAAATGTATATTATTCAAAGATGCTGTGGAAAAAAAAAACTTATTAGTTTGTGTGGTCAGCACGCCCGTAAACAGATCGCTAGTCTAGGGGGTAATTATTTAAAGATATAACAACTCACAAGACATCACACTCTTACTCTATATCAGAATAAGAATCTAAAATACAAAATACGATAGACGAGTCCACGTTTGTCGTACTCGTCTTCCTATTCTAAGTTCAAAGACCGGAAACGAGTCCCCATTTGTCGTACTCGTCTTCCTATTCTAAGTTCAAAAAATCCTACGGACGAGAACCCATTTGTCGTAGATTTCCGATAGGAGAATTAAGACTAGGTTTGGTCCCTTCTGAATAGGTTTGAATAGGTGATAGACTCAGTGAGAGTTAGTGAAAGGTAATAGAATTTCCACACACGTGAGATGATAGATTTGATATAGTGGCTGTCTCTGAAAGCGAAAAGAATTCTTCTCTCTCTCACCTATCTTCTACAACAGTTGTTACAGCGTCAGACAGACTACACCAATATACATATTACGTATATTTCTATCACTCACAGGCACGCACATACACGTGACGACAGGTAAACACACAGACGTGGGAAAACTATAACAATGATATATATATTATCTAGAACGAGCTGACCAAACACGATTATTAAGTTCAAGAGCGATTTTATTATCAGGAAAAATCGGCTCACAACATCAAAGAAAGTACATCAAGGAAAATACATATACACATAGTCATAAAAAATCAAGGAAATGTTGCAAGGATGATAGCCCCGTTATAGTGTTAACTCTAGGTTTAGCCCGGCCCCGTTAAGAGAACAGATGATGGCGCCAGAGTCACAGATACATAGGGTTTGAGTCTAAGAGTTTTTTTTTGTTTTATCTCGTAATTATATGCACAGAGTTTGAAAAAAATCTGATTTAACCTAAGACAAAAACACAAGAACTCTAGCCTTAGCAACAAATTATGCAGATTGGGGGAAAAAAAATGAGGACAGCAACAGGGTGTCAAAGATATAATAGTGAAAATATCACTCAGACCAGTGTACACTCATTCATTCCGCCATGGCTTCTCATTCAGGTACTCACGACTTTGCTCGCTGCCTCTTGGAACACATTGATCTTAGATTTTCACACAGACTCAAAAAAATGCAGTCTTCTGCCAAGAAGTCCCCAGTTCCAAAAGACGTATTTAACTTGGAGTCTCCGGGAACGACTACTTGGGTATGCAAATTTGTTCAAATGTCTGATTAAGTCACCTAACAATTATTCCAGGCGCGGGAGTTAGCAGAGCACAGTGTCAATAGCGTAGGTTTCTAAAAAAATGAATGTCAGGTCGGTGCCTTCCCTCAGTATAGGATTCACTTTAGTCACACCACAGATTTGTCCACAAGATATAATCTAGTCGGGAAATGATTGTTAATATTCACGCCACCAGGCAGCAAATTATATAGAGTTTCTAGAAGAAATTAAGTGCTGGCTCCAAGGTCCAGTATTTATCATTACAGTCTTTGAAAACCCGTTATAGGGATATTAGTATTTCTGTCTAACTTGCACCGTCAGATCAGTGTTACTTGAGAAAACCCACGTGGTTCAAAATAAGGACTGTCTATTTCTTCACAAGTATGGAAACTACTACTAGGTGCTGGTAAAGTTAGGGTCACCCCAAAACTTTCACTGTGTGGAGGAAAAATAACACATATAATATAATAAACAGAATCTGTACTGGTTAAAACTTACATTTAAACTTGCAAGCAGAGAGCTTTGCTTATCATTTAAACTTCCCGTGACGTAAGTTATATTTAAAAAATCAGCATTCCTCATAAATTAGGAACACGTGCGTATCCCGTCATCATTCATGAGGCTGGATTCTAGAGTTTATACGTTAGTTTAGAAAAATACACTCGACTGAGTATTAGCAGTTAAATTAAATTCATAAATAGCTACAATTGCCGTTATAAGCTAGAAATTAAATTTTTAGTCTGCTTTCCACTGAATGCTTCCCTAGAAAATATAATAGCCTACCACTTTATTTCTCTTCTGCGCTAAAGAAATAGATTTAAAATGAATTAAGCGATTTAACACTTTAACACTCACAAAATCTATATATCTATCATATTAATTACCTCAACCACAGAATTACAGGTAGTCGCACAACTTAAGAATAAAAATGCTGAAAATATTTCTGGAAGTCTAGAAGTTCGACAAATTGCCGAAACAAACTGAGATCTTCGCTAACAGCTATTCTGTTTTTTTCGAGCGACCTATCTACTGTGGAGTCTATGAGCGAGAATGAAATTAAAGTTTCAAACTTGGCCAATATCTTAAAATCAGACAAAGGGCCCAAACTTACTTCGCCAAGCGAAATTATCTCCCCTACTCCCAACATTTACGTCCGCTTAACGCGTGTCGTAACTGTCACCTACTGACCACGATGTACGCGTGTCAGTTTCAAATCCCAGACAGCCTGACTCCATTTCAGGGCAGTTTTCACACTACAGCTGACCATGGCCCAAGTGAGCGCCGTGTCAGTTTGGGATTTTCCAGACAAATGTCTGGATACTGACCGGTGCAGATGTAAAGTATCACACCTCACCGGGACTTATGCCGAGAAGAAGCTCGCGCGCTCGGTGAGATGTAGACGATTTGCTACGTCCTATGTTCAGCGAACCGACTTATCACGCCTTCTGACGCCCTGCAGCCCTGACATCTACGTAATATCGTCCTAGCGCGATTCTCAGTTTTAGAGAAAGGAAAAAGGTAAAGTTTGCGAATTATATGAGAATAATATTCGCAAAACGAATGGATGAAAAATACACAGGAAAAAAAAAAGTACAGAGATATTAAAAGAGAGAGTTTATGTGAAAGAATAGGAAGAAGATGTAGGAAATTAAATGAATATAAACCCTACGTGACAGAGCCTCCCCCCTTTAAGATATGGAAGCACTCCATGTCTACGTTATGGAGTTTAATTTCCTATAACCGTAGCTTCGGGGTGTCTGTCTTCTTCCCTCTCCATCTCCCCCTCCATCTCTGTCCAATTCCTACTCAAGTCCACTCCTCAAAGTTTCCTTCCCCTGGAATGTCTCATATGCGCGCTTGAAAGAGCGTCGCCGCTTCTGACATTTTTGAAAGATTTCCTGTGATAGCGGTGGAATATCCCTGCCACTATCATCATCTTCGTCAGTTTTGGCGATCGTCAGGAGATGGTCGGAGGTTGGCACTGGTTTTTCCAAGTATCTCTTTAAGAGATTTAAATGGAAAACCTTCTCCTTTCCTTCAATAGAGATCTGGTAGTTAGCCTTAGAAATCTTTTTCAGGACGGTAAACGGCCCTTGCCATCCGATCTTCAGTTGGTTGTTCTCAGTAGGGAGTAACACCAAAACTTTCTCTCCTGCTTCCAGTTCTCTCTCTTCCGCGACTTTCCTGTATCGGTTAGCGTGCTTTGTGCGAGCTCGCTTAAAGTTAGTCGTTGCTAGGTCCCACCCTAGTTTCAACCTTTCCTTTAAAACCGACACATATTTACTGGCTGAGACAACTGTCTCATCAGCCTTCTCGTCTGTCAGAGACTGAAGTAAGGCTTCAAGCGGGCCCTTAATGGGTCTGCCGAAATAAGAGTGTAGCTGGCGGAAATCCTGTGGAAGTATGAGGAGATTCTCTGTAGCCAAATAATGCTGCAGGAATACAGAGATCCCAATCTTCAGGTTTCACTTGTGCCAGCTTACTTAGCATCATGGTGAGGTTTCCATTAGCACGTTCCACGAGCCCATTTCCGGCCGGAGTATATGGCTTAGTGTGGATGTGCTGGGTCCTCAAGATCTTAACGATCTCATCCATCAACAGGTTTCGGTATGGAGATCCATTATCCGTCAACACTTGCTGAGGGAATCCCAACCGAGTGAAAATCTGCACGAGGGCTTCTGCGACATGCTTGGCATCTGCGCATGTTAGCGGGATAGCTTCTGCCCATAAAGTGCATGTATCGACTAAGGTCAGGATGAACCTGTTCCTTCTTTTAGTCCTTTCGAAAGGCCCTAAAGTGTCGATCACAACCCGTTCGAATGGTGTTCCCATTATTGGCATTTCACCCATGTGGACTGGGGGTGCCCGTTGCTTGGGTGGCACACGTTGGCACTGGGCACAGGATTTGACATATCTGATAATATCAGTATTTACTCCTGGCCACCAATAATGAGTGGTTATACGTTGGTTTGTGGCGTTCTGTCCCATATGTCCGCTAAAGGGAAGAGAGTGCCCCATTTCTAGGATTTGGCTTCTGTACTGTTTCGGTACTAGGAGCTGGTTGTAACCTTGGTCAGGCTTGCCCGTTCTCCGATAAAGTACGCCATCCTCAGAAAAAATGTCCCCGTGCTGTTTGGGTTCCTTAGCCATGGGCAGTTTCCTAAAGCAGGGTGCCAAAGTAGGGTCCTTGTATTGCGCTTCTTTAAGTTCCATAGGTAACAAATTTGGCGCAGGCTCCCGTTCCTTCTTGGTTTGCCCTCTTGTAGTTACTGCTGCCACAATCGGCTCTTCCGGTTTCCCAATACACACGTATCTCCCGCCAAGTATGACTGGGTAGATGGGATCATCCATAACAGCCGCTTTGATCACACCTCTGACAAAGTCAGAGTGTATCTCCACCAATGCGATGGGAAGCGCTGTAGGTGCATCACTCTTACGAACTCCACAAAGTTGGACGGTCTCTCCTGTCTCTTGACCGGGTTTGACCAGGTTTCTGGCAACAATGCAATCATAAGAAAGCCCCGTGTCAAATAAGCAAGAAGTTTGAGAACCGTTCAAAGTAACAGTACCTCGCGTTGAGGGTCTATCCCCAACAGGTTGGAATCACTGTCAATAATTCCGCCTTGCGAGACTGTCAATAAGCATCCGATGCGTTTAGGCTCGGTGTGCTCGGTCTGATCATATGTCCCGTGCTCAGGGGTTCTCCCTTTGCCACCTTGTCCTTTCTGGCTACGCTGCCATGTAGGGCGGTCGGGTTGATCAGACTGTTTGGGGTGGTTGGGGTACTTGTTCTTGTAGAACTTGGATTTTTCAGGAGGGGGGTTTTGAGGTCCAGTTTCTCTGTGGTTGTTTTGGTTAGAAGCCTGAGAAGATTGCTCTAGGTTATGTTTTCGAAAATGCTCCTCTGTCGGTTTCCGCTTTGTGGCCGGTAGTTCAGCCAGCGCATTGTGATAACGCTCAGACTTTTCCAAAATGTCTTCAAGTTTTTCTGCCCCCTGCTCAGCGAGAAATCTCCGGGTATCAGCAGACAAAGTGTTCTTTATTTGTTCAGTTAGAACAAGTTCCTCAAGACCTTCATAGGTAGAGGGGAGCTGCGAAAGCTCAAGGCACTTTGTTAGATATCCCTTAAGACGAGATGAGAACTGGTGAAAAGTTTCAGAATTCTCTTTCCGGCTGTTGCGAAACAGTTGCAAAAACTTGCGAGCGTTCATTTCAAAGCGCTCCAGTAACGCTTTCTTCAACACATCGTAGTCGTCTTGTTGGCTACTTTCCAGCTTAGAATAAACATCATAAGCAGAACCTTTTAGGGCCTGGGAAAGTTTCATATTCCAACGCGACCTCTCTAACCCGTACAGAGTTGCAATTTTCTCAAATTTTTCTAACCATGTGTCAATCTTCTCATTTGGACAAGGAAAAGATTCAAGAGTGAAAGACATAGCATTTAGTTGAAGGGATTGAGTGTTAGCAGGGTCAGTTAAGGAAGAATGAGGAGAAGACTCTCCATTGCTGGAGGTAGAGGCAGCACCACGACTTTGGAACTCAAGAGTTTTAAGCGCCAACTCGTGCTGTCTCTCCTTCTCTCTCTCTCCTCCCTTCCTCCTGCTGTCTTTCCTTCTCTCTTTCCTCATGCTGCATCCTGCGAATTTCCATTTCCTCATCCATCTTCTTCTGCTGTAAAAGACGGTCTTCCCTTTCCCTCTCTCTAGCTTCTGCTTCTTTCCTCTTGAGTTCTTCTTTTTCCTCTTTAGCTTCAGCTGCTTTCCTCTCCGCATCATATCTCTCAAGTTCGTCTCTGACAAAAGCTTTCGCTTCCTCTCCTTCCAGTCCCTCCTCTCTCGCTTCGTCCCTGAGGAGTTGTCTAAGCTTTGCCCTCTCGGCCATATTATGTCAGTGACTGAGACTGCTGGAGAAAGAAAATAGGAAAAAGAATAACCTGGTTCCTACCACTTACGAGAAAAAAAAAATTACCAAAAAATCAAAAGATGATATCCTTAACCCTGGGATACCTCCTCCAAAATAAAATCTAACTATCGCTGCTATTATCGGCAATAAAGCACTCAATGCAAAACACGACTACGCCAAATAAATGGTAGTTAAGATTACAACTGAAAAATAAGTTGCTACAGTGGAAAAGCAAAAGAATATTGCAAAAATTAAAGAGAAAAATAATCCCTTAATTTTTAAAAATCCACTATAAGTTCGCCCCTGAAGTCAGATCGGGTAAGGGAGGGAATTAATCTGGACAAAAAAGTCCGAAACACACTCCTTAACTTAGTTCAAACGCCGTTCTGCCTCAGTACCCAGTGAATGTTATACACTCACCACTTTACCAGCATTTAGTATTACAATCAGCAGTTAACATATATCCCGACAAAATCAACCTGTAACCAAAATGTATATTATTCAAAGATGCTGTGGAAAAAAAAAAACTTATTAGTTTGTGTGGTCAGCACGCCCGTAAACAGATCGCTAGTCTAGGGGGTAATTATATTTAACAGATTCACAACCGCAAGACATCACACTCTTACTCTATATCAGAATACAGAATCTTAAATACAAAATCCAGATAGACGAGTCCACGTTTGTCGTACTCGTCTTCCTATTCTAAGTTCAAAGACCGGAAACGAGTCCCCATTTGTCGTACTCGTCTTCCTATTCTAAGTTCAAAAATCCTACGGACGAGAACCCATTTGTCGTAGATTTCCGATAGGAGAATTAAGACTAGGTTTGGTCCCTTCTGAATAGGTTTGAATAGGTGATAGACTCAGTGAGAGTTAGTGAAAGGTAATAGAATTTCCACACACGTGAGATGATAGATTTGATATAGTGGCTGTCTCTGAAAGCGAAAAGAATTCTTCTCTCTCTCACCTATCTTCTACAACAGTTGTTACAGCGTCAGACAGACTACACCAATATACATATTACGTATATTTCTATCACTCACAGGCACGCACATACACGTGACGACAGGTAAACACACAGACGTGGGAAAACTATAACAATGATATATATATTATCTAGAACGAGCTGACCAAACACGATTATTAAGTTCAAGAGCGATTTTATTATCAGGAAAAATCGGCTCACAACATCAAAGAAAGTACATCAAGGAAAATACATATACACATAGTCATAAAAAATCAAGGAAATGTTGCAAGGATGATAGCCCCGTTATAGTGTTAACTCTAGGTTTAGCCCGGCCCCGTTAAGAGAACAGATGATGGCGCCAGAGTCACAGATACATAGGGTTTGAGTCTAAGAGTTTTTCTTTGTTTTATCTCGTAATTATATGCACAGAGTTTGAAAAAAATCTGATTTAACCTAAGACAAAAACACAAGAACTCTAGCCTTAGCAACAAATTATGCAGATTGGAAAAAAAAAATTAGGACAGCAACAGGGTGTCAAAGATATAATAGTGAAAATATCACTCAGACCAGCGTACACTCATTCATTCCGCCATGGCTTCTCATTCAGGTACTCACGACTTTGCTCGCTGCCTCTTGGAACACATTGATTTTAGATTTTCACACAGACTCAAAAAATGCAGTCTTCTGCCAAGAAGTCCCCAGTTCCAAAAGACGTATTTAACTTGGAGTCTCCGGGAACGACTACTTGGGTATGCAAATTTGTTCAAATGTCTGATTAAGTCACCTAACAATTATTCCAGGCGCGGGAGTTAGCAGAGCACAGTGTCAATAGCGTAGGTTTCTAAAAAAATGATGAATGTCAGGTCGGTGCCTTCCCTCAGTATAGGATTCACTTTAGTCACACCACAGATTTGTCCACAAGATATAATCTAGTCGGGAAATGATTGTTAATATTCACGCCACCAGGCAGCAAATTATATAGAGTTTCTAGAAGAAATTAAGTGCTGGCTCCAAGGTCCAGTATTTATCATTACAGTCTTTGAAAACCCGTTATAGGGATATTAGTATTTCTGTCTAACTTGCACCGTCAGATCAGTGTTACTTGAGAAAACCCACGTGGTTCAAAATAAGGACTGTCTATTTCTTCACAAGTATGGAAACTACTACTAGGTGCTGGTAAAGTTAGGGTCACCCCAAAACTTTCACTGTGTGGAGGAAAAATAACACATATAATATAATAAACAGAATCTGTACTGGTTAAAACTTACATTTAAACTTGCAAGCAGAGAGCTTTGCTTATCATTTAAACTTCCCGTGACGTAAGTTATATTTAAAAATCAGCATTCCTCATAAATTAGGAACACGTGCGTATCCCGTCATCATTCCTGAGGCTGGATTCTAGAGTTTATACGTTAGTTTAGAAAAATACACTCGACTGAGTATTAGCAGTTAAATTAAATTCATAAATAGCTACAATTGCCGTTATAAGCTAGAAATTAAATTTTTAGTCTGCTTTCCACTGAATGCTTCCCTAGAAAATATAATAGCCTACCACTTTATTTCTCTTCTGCGCTAAAGAAATAGATTAAAATGAATTAAGCGATTTAACACTTTAACACTCACAAAATCTATATATCTATCATATTAATTACCTCAACCACAGAATTACAGGTAGTCGCACAACTTAAGAATAAAAATGCTGAAAATATTTCTGGAAGTCTAGAAGTTCGACAAATTGCCGAAACAAACTGAGATCTTCGCTAACAGCTATTCTGTTTTTTTCGAGCGACCTATCTACTGTGGAGTCTATGAGCGAGAATGAAATTAAAGTTTCAAACTTGGCCAATATCTTAAAATCAGACAAAGGGCCCAAACTTACTTCGCCAAGCGAAATTATCTCCCCTACTCCCAACATTTACGTCCGCTTAACGCGTGTCGTAACTGTCACCTACTGACCACGATGTACGCGTGTCAGTTTCAAATCCCAGACAGCCTGACTCCATTTCAGGGCAGTTTTCACACTACAGCTGACCATGGCCCAAGTGAGCGCCGTGTCAGTTTGGGATTTTCAGACAAATGTCTGGATACTGACCGGTACAGATGTAAAGTATCACACCCCACCGGGACTTATGCCGAGAAGAGACTCGCGCGCTCGGTGAGCATGTAGACGATTTGCTACGTCCTATGTTCAGCGAACCGACTTATCACGCCTTCTGACGCCCTGCAGCCCTGACATCTACGTAATATCGTCCTAGCGCGATTCTCAGTTTTAGAGAAAGGAAAAAGGTAAAGTTTGCGAATTATATGAGAATAATATTCGCAAAACGAATGGATGAAAAATACACAGGAAAAAAAAAAGTACAGAGATATTAAAAGAGAGAGTTTATGTGAAAGAATAGGAAGAAGATGTAGGAAATTAAATGAATATAAACCCTACGTGACAATAGCCAGGGATTTAAACCTCCAGACCGACCCAGAGTCCGCTGGGAGGACAACATAAGACCATCTCTGATGGACCAAGGACTAGATTGAAACCAGGCCAGGAGAAAGACAGCCGATACGATAGTACGGCGCTCTTACTGGCAAACCTCTATACCCCAGGGTAGAAGAGGAACGACTAAGTAAGTAAGTTTATTAATTGACCATGACTCATTTCCGTATGTTAACATTGGCAATATGTAACACTGAAGAACTCTTTTTTACTTTCATCAACAAAGAGGTGATCTGAATAAAATAATTTTCCCGTTATAAAGCTCTGCTTTTATCTAGGCTAATTTAATCTTCATCCCTCAGATGTATCTTCCACCTGATGGTATTAACTTGTCTAGGTATTTGAATCTATTCAGTTTCAAAAGTGTTCCATCTTTACTTTGATAGTACATTCTGGACAAACCATTTCCTTCGAGATATTTCGAGAATTGAATGATTCTAGACTTATTTAGTGTAGTTCACAATTAATTTGTTAAAGCTCTCTACTAATTTCTTACTGAACTTCAACATTTCAGTTATATTAATGGAAAATGACTCACTCGATTACACCGATAGTTACTTAAGATCCAAATAGGGTATTTCAATTAAATAAGTAGTGAGTGAGAAAATGCTTCGGTCAGTTCTATTGTTTGCTCGTCTCTGACACAATGGACTCACTTTAGTCTGCTACAAAATGTTAATGTGTGCCAAAAATAAACGTACAATTAAAAATCTCGTAATTACTTTCTCGCTATGGGTTTTTGCGTGGTATATTTTGAGTGGTTTCGAAAGCTTAATGGGCAAGCTGTTTAGAAATTAATTTTTTGAAATGAGTTTTGTTCAAAGATTTGGCAAAGCGTGAAATGATAAAGTACACGCAATTTTTTATTCGGCCGATTTTAGTTCCTGGGAAAAAAAACGGGAGGGGGGGGGGGGCGTATAGCAAAGAAAAAATAGCATTCTCCCCTAGGAAGGTCGTAAGAAGCAACTAGCGTGAAGCTTTACGTGGGGCTAGCAATGTCAGCAACTAATTGCTACATAACCCACTACCACCTCTGTCTGTGAGGTTAATCACACCCTCATTGATTCTTGAAATCATCCACACACTTGCAGGGATTCCCTTTATGCTGAATCATATTGAGAACCCACATTCCCACTGGTAAATTCTGTTCCAACTATACAGCTGAGGTTCAAGCTCTAGAGCAAGCTGCAAATATGATTTATAACACCAACTCTGACTGCCACCAGGTAGTCATCCTCACAGATGCACTGTCTGTCCTGCAAGCTCTCAAGGGTGGTAAACTCCCGCATCTGAGAAATGAACTAAACAAGGTAGCTGCCAAAAAGAGAACCATAATTCAGTGGGTACCATCTCATTGTGGTGTACCCGGAAATGAAAAGGCAGATAAACTTGCAAAAAAGGGAGGAGAATGTGAACAAGAAGATAATGAAGTCACATACTTTGAGAAAAAGAGAGCTATCCAGACTATCAGAAGGGAACAGAACCAACCCAAAGACGACTATCACACTCTCGACCGGCAGGGACAGATAACTATTTTTCGACTCAGGACAGGGCATAACAAACTGAATAAACACATGCACAAGCTACGATTGTCTGCTTCACCACTGTGCACATGTGGATTAAACGAACAAACTGCTGAGCATGTTCTACAGGACTGTCCTCTGTATGACCAGTTAAGAAAGATATACTGGCCCAATGACTCAACACTAAACTCAAAGCTATATGGAGTTAAAGAGGAACTTCAAACAACAGTCGAATTCATCATGAGAACTCGTCTGACGGTGTAATCATCAAAGATGCGATCGCAAGAAGAAGAAGAAGATATTGAGAACCCAGCATTGAACATTAAACTTGGAGGAGTCACTTGAGCCCCAGACGTAACTCTGGTTTTTACCTGTTTGGCTGCATGCAGGAGAATCTCACTATTCGACGCGGGGAGGCTGAGAAGTGGCTCTGTGTAGGACGTGACAATTCCTTGGGACAACCCAGAACCAGAATACATATTTTAGCTCTGCATATTTCGAGAGCCTTCTTAAATGGTGGGAAATACACAGTATGGCACGCGCATCTTCCTCCTAGCTTTGGACCAGATGTTAAGATCCTTTAAATGCCAGCCAAGCTGAAGAAATTGGAGCTCATGAGTTCAACTCAACACGTTTCAGAATGGCAACAAAGCCTCGATCTACAGTGTAGATAATACCAAGAAGTCTTCAACTTGGTATTGGCTGGAAAAGAGTGAGAAGCCCAGCAGCCCTAATTAAACAACAACAAGCCACCACTACAACAACACATGATTGCTTATGTGCAGGCTTCAGTTGTGGTTCAGTAATCCATAAGGAGCGAAATAGGAAAAGAAAATGAATTTAATTTCACACATGCGGAAAAGCCAGATATTAAACATGATAATTTTTCGCTCACATCGTAGCCAATCAACGACAGCGCACGTAATATAATTTGTTTTATTTACATAAATAAAGAAGGGAAACCCAAGGCCTTTAAACAAGAAATAAATAATACACATAAAAATATGTTTCAGGTACTCGTGAGAAATAAAGAAGTAGAAAACTAGACAACAGAAGGTGTTGTCGTTCGGAAGTTCCTGGGTTCGAGTCTCCGATAAGCCTATCACTTCTGTTGATTTTCTGTTGTCTAGTGTTCCACTTGGTTATTTTTCACGACTGACTGAAACATACCTGTACGTGTATTGTTCATTTACTGTTTATAAGCCTCGGGTTTTCCCCCTCTTTATTTATTTAAATGTTTGTACAACACAAAACTACCCTCAGCCTGTCCTATTCTAATTCTTCTATCATTTACTAGACACAGTTAAGGTCTTTGTGTAATCTGACCTATACTGTATAACAGGAGGACAACAGAAGTGATTGCGACATTAATTAGACTGGATCGTTCCTAGGTACATATTTGGTTTTACGTGGGGGAAATCGCGCTAATGACACCTGTCCACGAAGCTCTATTTGTATGGTGTCTACTTGGCAGGAAGAATGGTCGCGTTTCGCTCCCGTTGCTAGAAGGTGTTGTCGTTCGGAAGGTCCTGGGTTCGAATCACCGGTAGCCTATCAGTTCTTCTGTTGATTTTGTGTTGTTTAATGGTCCACTTCTTCATTTTTCACGACTGCCTGAAACATACCTGTATGTGTATTATTTATTTGTTTTATTTGTATATTTTATTTCTGATGTTACCTTATCAAGAGCTGTACTGAAAGCGAAGTTCAAAGGTCGAAAAACTGACCGACCATTTTTTTTTATTAAAAGCGCGTGTATTTGTAAATGTCATTCCCGCGTTAAGACGTGTCTTGTTGCTTCTGGTACCTGAGAACGTAAGTTCTGAAGAATGTCCATGGTGATATAAATGTATAGATGTTGCGTAATGCTTTTGCACACAGGCGTATGCCATTATCTTCAGAGATACGGCTGTATGCATTAGCAACATTTTTGTACGATATAACACTATTATTGAACGCCGCAGTTTTTGGTAACGATATGACGTAATTGTAACTGTGTGACGTAAGCGTCGTCTGCTGGTAAAGACCAACCGTTTCTTTTCTGGGCCTTTCTCTAGTATTCGTTAAAGTGTGAGGACGAACTAATTTTATGCTCCCAAGCAGTGGAGAGTTTTCAAGATATTAATGCCGTGGCTATTTGTTCGAGATTGGTCGCCACTATATTATTTGGCCATTACGATTTGCAGCTTCTCAAGTAAGTCATGCAATCGATTATTATAAATCAAGACGAAGATGTCTTCGAATGTTTAACCTGCCGTAGGACTTCGATCAAGTCAAATCGTGGACTGATCTAAAGTTGAAACGGCCAAGCTTAATCATATATAAATGTATGCTATTGCTTTTGACTTTTGATGGACGAAGAATCGCCGTTTATGCACCAAGTTATTATGTATGTAATGAAATATGGAGTACGTCAATAAATATTGTGAAATGAGGACAGGTCTTAGATTGCATGCTGATATTACTTGTTGGATCTGTCTGTGTTAATGGTGGACAGTTTGGACTTGTTTGATTTTACTGCCAGAACCTAAACCATTCGCGTTAGATTATTCACCAACTCTACAGATAACTTAAAAATTCCACCGTAACAATAGTCTTCTTCCTTTCTTTCTCTTCTTTTTTTTCAAGTACCATGCCTACTGACGTTGGTGATAATGTCTCTCCACAACTTATTACCTCCAGTATTGTTTGTCAAGCCTGTTGTTGACTTCTTTCCATGCCATAGCTTCAAAATGTTCAGTATGTTCTCTCATTGTCGTCCTCTAACACGCTGGTGTTTGACGTTACACATGTTAATAAGACCAACTGGCAGCATTACAAGGCAATCCCTGTTTGGAAATCCACAGGGTAAAAGAATAGAAAGAGACCAAATGAAAAGCACAAGGAGACGAGAATTGGAGACACATATTAAAGTAGAAAAGGCGGCACGGAAAAATGTTAAATAGATGACACAGGACAGGTGGGCGTAGCATGATTTTGTAGAGGGTGTGTGCTACGCGGGAGCCAGAGAGGCATTGATGATGATAGTGATGATTAACTAGTGACCATTTTAAAATCTGGAGAACATCCAGACCTACTTTATTTTTGTTAATTTTAGCACTTCTTCCTTGTTTGGTTTCCTTATCTGCCTTTTCATTTCCTGTTATGCCAACATGTGAAATTACTAGAAAGATACTGGAAATTTAACATCGAGCCGAAACATCCGCACAGATGTTGGACATTTGCAATGCTGACGAAGATGATTTTTTTTCGTACACTGGTTACTGTGGACGAATGTTGGGTGCATTTCTATGACCCAGAGACTAAAAACCAGAGCAAACAATGGAAACATTCCTGTTCGCCACCACCAAAGAAGGCAAAGACGGTGCCCTCTGCGGGAAAGGTCATGCTCACCGTCTTTTGGGACTGTCGCGGGGTAATACTCATCGACTACCTTCCTCGTGGCCGTACTACCAACTCCACGTACTACCAAAGCCTTCTCCAGAAGTTACGAGAAGAAATGAACCGCAAAAGACGCGGGATGCTGTCCAGAGGCGTTCGACTGCTTCAGGACAATGCACCGGCTCATGCAGCTCATGGCTCCATCGTTCTTGCTCAGCAGTGCGGGTATGAAATCATGCCCCATCCACCATACTCACCGGACTTGGCACCGAGTGACTTCTTCCTGTTTCCAAACATGAAGAATCCGCTTCGTGGACGTCGTTTTTCTAACGACCAGGACTTGATTACTGAACTGGAGACGTAGTTCCGGGCCCAGACGGGGGTGTTCTACAATCAGGGCATCAGGAAGGTGAAGAAGAGATGGGAGAAGTGCATTGCCTTGAGGGGTGAATACATAGAGAAGGACTAAAGTTCACACCAATTTCCAGGTACGTGCCTTGACTCCTTCTTACTAAAGTGCAAAACTTTTCGACCGCCCCTCGTATAAATACACATTGTGCCAAAAATATATCCACCGCCATATCTGGTCTACTGCATTCTCGTTTGTTCCTTAAAGCTTGAATTACTGATAACGAGGCGGTGAAAATCGCTAAATCAACCTTGACTAACGAATGTAATTGTCACTGCTTGATTAACGAACGCAAACTCATTTTACGGGCTGCTATGACAGTACAAGAATGAACGCAATATAATACATCTGGTTCTTGCTGAAACAATCGATATAACTAAATGACCTGTGTGAAGATTTGAACCCGGTATTGCACAACAAGGAATAAGACTAAAACACACGGCGATGAGAATAAGACATACATATAAATGTGCAAGATTTGGTTTGGTTTCAAGGACTATCTTCATTGCACATTTATAACTCCGATCTCCTCCCTTAAATCACACAAGGAGGATCTCAGCACAGTGCACGAACTCCGTATCATATATACGAAAATCCCAGTGTGCGTGCATAGGAATCACACAGTCTATAAATATTTTTATGGTGGGTAGGTTTCTAATTTGTAAATTTTTGCCAGGGCATCAGCCTGACGGCCTACTCTTTACAATTTCCAACTGCTGTGGGATTTTTAACGTGCGCAAATTGCACACAGGACCTCCTATTTTTCGCCCTTATCCAAGAAGGCTAGGCATAGGATCCCACTACCCAGGAGACCAGGGAAAGTATCACATTATTAGGACTCCTGATTATGAAAAAAAATGTCCATAAATTATATCCCCTCTACTGGGAATCAAACTAGATACCTTTAGAATTCAAAGCGGACGCCATACCTCTAAGCCAGTCCGACCCAACAAATGTAGAAGAAGATGTGGAAAGCCCTTAATATTGTGGTATGCGCCGTGGTACATAAATCGGGATATTTGTCTCGCTGTTTGCTTTTACGAGGGGCGTTCAGAAAGTAATGCACCACATCGTTTTTCTCATGAGCTGTTTATTCAAAAAGCATGAAATTTATACACAATATACATGGATATGTCATGTAAACATCGGTATTATTCAACATAATCCCCATCAACTTGTACGGCTTTATGCCAGCGCGAAACAAGTGCTTGTATTCCTAGCCCGTACCAGATTTTGTCTGGATCATGTAGCCATTTCTTCGCTGCATGAATCACTCCTTCATCATCTTCAAACCTTGTCCCACGGAGTGCATCTATAAGTGGACCAAATAGATGAAAATCAGAGGGTGCCAAATCGGGACTATAGGGTGGATGGGGTAGTACAGTTCAACCCAATTTGGTGTTTGCTTCCCGTGTTGCCAGACTTGTGTGAGGTCGCGCATTGTCGTGAAGAAGAAGCAGGTCTGCTGGATTCTTGTGCGGCCGAACTCTGCGAAAACGTTGATTGAGTTTTTTCAATGTCTTAATGTAAGCTTGCGAATTGATTGTCTCTCCTCTTGGCATAACGTCCACAAGAATCACACCTTCAATGTCCCAAAAGTCAGTGATCATGACCTTTCCAGCTGAAGGAATTGCCTTGAATTTCTTTCTTCATGGTGATTGCGGATGATGCCACTCCATTAACTGTCTTTTTGTCTCAGGTTCAAAATGATGTGCCCAGGTTTCGTCACCTGTAACGATCTTAGCCAAAAAGTTCTCTCCATCAGCATTGAAACGCTCCAACAATTCAGAAGAAATTGCTTTCCTTTGCAATCGGTGGTCATTTGTGAGGCTTCGAGGAACCCATCTTCCGAAAACCTTAGAAAATCCGAGAGTTTTTATAACTGCATTTGCACTACCAATGCTGACTGACAGCTGTAAGGCCAATTGTTGAGTAGTGATTCGCCTATCAGTAAGAATAATGCCCTCAGCGCATTTCAACATTTCTGCGTTGGTGGTTGTGGCAGGACGTCCACAGCGCGGCCGATCAAGCAGCTCCGTATATCCACTTCCTGATTCTTTGATTCTCTGAACACAGCGAATGACTGTACTCCTGTCGACTGCAAAACTTCCATACACATCACATAGACGCTTGTGAATGTTCACAACAGTTTCCTTCTCTGCAACGAGAAATTCTATCACAAGTCGCTGCTTATAACGCAAGCTGCTAAAACGCTCCATTTCAACGGTTTAGGGCAGCCGTATTATCTGGCCGGTTGCGGTGCATTTGGTGCACACAATTGGCATATGCCATATTTGAAGTGTGCAAAATTTCTTGCTTCTATCTTCATTATTAGCTGAGAAAAACGATGTGGTGCATTACTTTCTGAACGCCCCTCGTATGTACTAAAGGGCATCAGGAATGAACGAAATACATGTTGGTAAGGTGTGGACGCCAATATGGAACTGATGATTAGAACCAAAAAAGTGCCAGTGGAACAAGAGAGGAGAAGAAAACGTCGCTGGTGATGGATAGGGCACACAATGAAGAAACATGTTGATAGCATTACAAGACAGTCTTTCTTCTGAAACCCCCAGGGTAAGAGAGGCAGAGGTCGAGCAAAAACACGCGGAGAAGAGAACTGGAGATGGAGGTGAAAGTGTGAGGAAGGCACGTGACAGGAGGGCGTGGTATACGTTTGGTGAAGGCGTATACTCCTTAGGGAGCTATAGGGTATTGATTGTTTTCCACGTAGCTAAAAGATAAGTAATATAAAATAAAGTAATGTTTTAATCGTCTACGTGCTAAACTCCAGATTTGGCACCTGGAATGTTCTTACGTTGAACGAAAAAGGTCAACTGTACAGGTGGCAGCAGAAATGTAGGACTACAAGATCGATGTCCTGGGTCTTTGCGAAACAAGGTGGAAGGGGTAGATGGGAGGAAGCTAAAAGGCATATTATGAAAAATTAAATCCATTTTATCATCGCCTACGAGCATGGATCCAAGGTATTTGAAAACTTTGACTTCTGTTTCTTAAATCTTCTGCATCCGTAATAGTTTCCATGAATTTTTTCCCCCCGTTAAGTGGCTTCCTGAGTTCTCTTTTTGAGCAACATAAAATACATCATCATTGTCGTCTTCCTGTTCACTCCTTGTGGAGAATGGAACTACCGCTGGAGGGGGCCTCCTTGAAAAAGCCTTCAGCAAAGCACAAACTTTTGCAGCGATTGTTTTGTTTCTGTAGCAATCTGTTTTGCCTTGTGAGGTTGCCAGTGCTATTAAACGACATCATATTAATCGATTTCTACGACATGCCTGAGGAAGTGGTCTTATCTTTTCTTTGTCCTTCTTAGAGACAACCTGGACAATACAAGGGGTCAAAACAATCGATAACAGAAGTAGTCTCATTGCAGATACCGCCTTAGAGGAGTTAAGTGTTAAGAAACGTTACCATACTACAGTAAGTCCAGCATCGAGAGATGGGGACACCAGATCCCTTCCTCGCTATCTTTTCCTTCCCTAAGTCAAAGAGCAGAGTCAGGTACCCATTTACAGCTGGGTAGACTGGAGCGTGTCGGTACCGTGATTCGAACCCAGCATCTTTGCCGCGAGAGACCTGCGCTCTAATCACTCTGCCAGTCGGAAGCTATATAAAATAGATGAAGGCATAAACAAATACAATGGCAGATAAATAGAAGGCCGTCTTTGGAGACAGTTGTTATGGCAGAGCTGATGAATGAAGGATGCAGTTGAAGAAACGCCGAGTGGTAGAATGGTGCGGTGATTGCAAGGGTCTGTCCACAATCTTTGAGTCATGAGTACTGACTGATTGATTGACTGATTGTTTGACTGATTGATTTGTTGGCTGTATACTTTTATTATGAAGGAAGCCATTGCCACATGTCCAGTTGGTTACATTCGTTCATTCATTTTTCATTCTGCTTCATATGGAGCATTAAGCCACGTCTGTAGCTAGTCTCCTGGCATAAAGCCTGCACCAAAGTATCCATGTACTCTTTCACCAGTGGTTTCTGTAGCACCTCGTTTTACGTCACTACGGTGCCAACCCTATGCACAACCTCATGTCAGTCACCTCTCATGACTTGCTTCAGGTAACAGTAGTGCTCCTCTATCTTTGTCTTCTTGGAGACCCCCGGGGCTTCTTTGTCTTCTTGGAGACCCCCGGGGCTTCTTTGTCTTCTTGGAGACCCACGGGGCTGCTTCGTCTTCTTGGAGACCCACGGGGCTGCCTTGTCTTCTTGGAGACCCACGGGGCTTCTTTGTCTTCTTGGAGACCCCCGTGGCTTCTTTGTCTTCTTGGAGACCGTGAGCTTCTTTGTCTCTTGGCCGGGGCTGCTTTGTCTTCTTGGAGACCCTGGGCTTCTTTGTCTTCTTGGAGACCCTGGGCTTCGTTGTCTTCTTGGAGACCCTGAGCTTCTTTGTCTTCTTGGAGACCCTGGGCTTCTTTGTCTTCTTGGAGACCCTGGGCTTCCTTGTCTTCTTGGAGACCCTGGGCTTCTTTGTCTCTTGGCCGGGGCTGCTTTGTCTTCTTGGAGACCCCCCGGGCTTCTTCGTCTTCTTGGAGACCCTCGAAGCTTCTTTGTCTCCTCGGAGACCCCCAGGAACTACTTGAAGCTAGGTTGTTACATGCAGAAAAGCGAATGTGTACTTTAAGTGGTGATTAATTTAACAATTTTTTTTTACACGGGCAGGCTGTTAAACTCACCGACTACCTCATCCTAGTTGTCTGATGCAGCATTCCTGTTGGGAGTATTAGTCCTATAGTAAATATTGTAAAACTTCGTTTTAAAAGGCCATGAATTTGTAAAGAAATAATTCATAAAGGGAAATAATCGACCTTCAACATACGATCTTTTTACTACTCGGATCTTTGGGGATTTAAGGAATGAAACATTAATATTACTTCAAATTCTAATATAATGTTGCCATAGAAACTAAAGCTAGTCCAATATGTAATTTAATTTTCAGGAACTTGAATTCCGCACTTTCGTCTGGAATACTAAATGTTAAAAGTTTTGTTTTGTTAATCTTATAGAAGATCGCTTGAATTGTTTTAAACTTCCCAAGCAAAAGTAATCCTCTTTATTCACTGGTTTTGGGTGACATCCCTTGGGTAGTGTCGGAAGTTGTATGAATAAGATATGGTATTTTAGCTAAATCCAAAACAAAAATAAGAATCTTCAACTCAGGTATCAAGGCTGTCTTATTGTATGACTGTGAAACATGGAGAACTATTACCAGAAAGATTAAGACTTTCATAAATGGGTGCATCCGCAGAATTGAGGTTTTGAAATGGTACGACGAGATCACGATTGTGGAACTAATGACAGCGGACAAAGACTAGTGGAACAGTTGCGAGAAGGTTGACCCAGACAAATATTGAGAAACCCGCTGTTTGACGCAATCCTTGTTCAATAATTCCCAGTGTAAAGAAAATAGAACAGTCATTCAATACCCTTTAGCCTCCCAAGGAGCATAGGCCTTCAATAAACACGTGCCAGTCATCCTGTCTGGCGCCATCAGCTCATGTTCTTTCTACGACTTCCTCGTAATTTTTTGTTTCTGTCTCCAGTTCTCTTCTCCTAAATGTGGTTTTTGTGTGTGTGTGTGTGGTCTACCTCTGCTCATTAAGTGTACATTAACTCTTAGTATCCGGCTCGCCCCGTGAAGTGGCGCCTATTTGGTACCAAATATACGGCAAGCCCCGTGAAGTGGCTTTAGACATGAAGTCTCTATCGGCAAAGAGTTAATGAAAAATTGTCGATGTTTTATCCAATCCAACATTTAAAGTCACTTCCTGTATTCAATCTGTTTACAATGTTAGCAAACAAAGAAGTACGAAGAAACATGACAAGATTAAAACAAATAATCACATGAGCCACTGCTGCTGGAGCACGTGACTGCTTGTTGTAGGCTTCCTGCACGCGACAACCTACTACAGTGGTGCTTCAATGCTACGTAAGGAGCGCAAAGGAAAATACTGCTGATTCCATGACCTGTCTAACGCGACGCGCTAAAGGTACACTTCAGCAATCCCCCCACTTCTGACCCGCCGCCTTTTGTGAATATGTATATTGTCTGATTTAGCTCGTTCAAGGCCCCAGCTGATTTAATTCAGCGAAATTCCTCTTATTATTATTATTGTTCTTATTGGTTCTTCAGATGTGTATTATATATATATATATATATATATATATATATATATATATATATATATATATATATATATATATATATATATATATATATATATATATATATATATATATATATATATATATATCCTGATTCACACGTGTGCACATCGCTCTGTAAAAATTAAATCAACTATGAATTTGTAAAAATGAACATATACAAATTTTATGATCAATTACTTTAACACTTGTAAATAAATGTACGTTAGTGATTTTTAAAAAAAAGTTTAGGTTTCTTCACCGAAAAGTCTTTCGGCTTGATGAATCTAATCAAATTAGAGTTCGGTTGTGTTTGGCCTGTTAAAAATAGGACTTGCCAAAATGCTGGTTTTCCGTAGATTCGTCTCTGTGGTTAGGAGCACGTTTTTAGATCAGTTCAGAAAGTAACCTCTCCTGGTCAAGGCAAGAATCTCCAGGTGTTTATCTCAAGCTTCGAACAAAAGACTAGTAGTACAGCAAATGGCCTCTCCAAGTCGTACCGCAAATAATCGGGTCACCTCATACTGGTACCACACACTTTATACGGATATCCTAGATTTCTGGCTCAGTAGAATAGCCTTAGCCACTTAACACAGATGCATCGAACACACGTCTGGGGTATTATTTTTATTTTAGAATCCCTCTGTGACTTATTGGTAGTCCTGTAGAATTCCGGATTCCGTATTAATATTGGCGAGTTTTCTACCTATGTACAGAAATGCTCTTAATACGTTTTGTCCAGTCCTATAAATTCATAATCCTGACTCTATTCTTTCTTGGCTTTGTCTGGTCTGTCTACTTTGATGATTTCTGGAATGCAGTGCCGTATGTCAAATTGTTTCTACGTTACATCATAAGTTCCCGGTCCACACTTCCACCTGGCGTTTTCGACATAGTCCCAATCATAGCGATTGTTTATTCGCGCCTCAAATTCCAGTAATACATTCAAAGTATATGTTGTGATATAGTATTGCTTATGGGATTTCCTGTGTGACTCATATGTTTGAGAATTCAAACAGTCATCCTTCGTATATGGAGTTGTGATATCCGTAAAATGTTGTCAAAGTTTACTTATATCACACTTCCTGCTCACTCTTCAAAATGTCTTCCAAGATTGCGTTTATCTATAATCCCCTATCCCAAGTAATTCGGAAGTCTGATTACATAGTTTATCAGACTCTGCTGACCTCTTGTATCACATGACATGTCGCAAACCGACTGCCTTTCTAGACAAATCGTGCTATACAATTAAACCCGTATTGTCAGTCCATTCTACTGTCGAATCAGAAGTGCTTACACAATCTTAAACAGACACTTTATGCTCGCATTTACCTGGAGTCAGTGTGGTATTGACACGTTTAGTGATACAATTAATCCCTCAGGGATGGGCGATTGTCTGGCCCTGTCATACATCGAAGCGTGAAACGTGAACAATGTCGTAGGAAAAAAGGGTAACAATTCTGAGTAGAGAATAAGCACGAAATTATGTGCGTTAAATATGTCGAAATAATCGATAATAAAGGCGATAAGAGGAAATTACGAAAAAGCAAACGAGCCGATTTGTCACATCTACATATAATTATTAAACATATTTAACAGAAATATAATGTTATCTACGTATTTTACCAACAGATTTCTGTACTTCCATCGGTTGTGTATACAGTTGTCACAGTGGTAACTACACGGGACAATGACAGCGCTGTGATGAATAAATTTAAACTGACCTCTTTCTTAAGTTCAAATAATACAACTACGTCCCATAATTTTATTTAACCGTGAATAATGGAAAGGTAGAGGGGTGGCAGTTATATGAGAAAAAACAAAAAAAAAGACCATACTTCCCTTAGAAGAAGCAAGTAATATGAGGTTGTGCATGAGGCTGACAACCCTTATTGCACAGTTTGCAATAGATACCACCCACCCATGCAATGTCACATGACCGCTTTGATTCAGGCTTCCTGTCAGGGGACCAGCCACAGTGGTGTCTTCATGCTCCACAGGCAGCGATAAAAGGTATGATAATAATAATGCATTTTTTGTTAACTTGTTGTTATTGTCTTCTCTTCAGTGACCTGATCCTGTAGAAGAGTATGGTCATTTCAGGTACCACGTCTCTAGTGTATGTGGCCATAGTTGTTTTTAAATAAAATTTTACCTCGTTTTGACAAGGCACGCTCCGTTCAACCTAGACACGGAGTCCGTCGGTTATATTAGAGCGGATGCTTAAATATCAAAGACGTTGCGGTTATGAATAACTAGTGATGTGGCCAAGACTCTCCACAACGTCTCGCCCTCCAGTGCTATGATCACCATCGTGGTATAGTTCTCCACAACACTGCGCTTCTTAAAATCTAATTAAAACAATTTTATTTATACTTTGAGTTATTTTCTCATGATTCTTTCTGTTTACCGCCTGTCTTAAAACATCAAATGTTGAAAAAAAGGGTATTCTTTTGATCCTTGCATAAATCTAAAAACTAGCTGGAATAGAAAGAGTTAACAACGACGAATCTCCGAAGGAGGAATTAGGGCGCTGAGTAGTCTAATTAATGACAAAATGAAAATATGTACTTTGTTTTAAATGGCGTGATATGAGAACAGGAAATTCGAAAATACGACAAGAACAAATACAATTTATGGTAAAAGTGATTAAGGACGGCATAAAGCCAAAATAATGGCCACGTTTTATAACACGGCATGGAAGAAAGTCAGGACTAACATTTATAAACAATGACACGTCTAACAAATTGTCCCGTGACATGATCTCCTACATCAGCAGGCAGAGAGAAGTGTACGTTTATTCGTTGCTGCATGTGTGATGTCACCAACAAACTAACCAAATTTCACACATATTAATACACATGTATGGATGTGTGAATCAAGACTTTGCTGTGTCACTCAGGTCTCCAGCATTATTAACATTTCAAACTGAGGCACTCCGAGGAATGTGGTAAAGTCACGACATTCATGGAACTAAGTGCTCTGTAGCGCCTGGCACCAGCGCCCCTAGCTCAGGACGTCTCGTTGAATACTAATTGACTATTATTGACAGTCAAAGATCAGGACCAATTAGTCCAGGTCTTGTTACCTCTTCGGTACTTCAGCAGGTTCAAACGACTTATTTCATCTCGTCGCCTCGTGCGTCTCTGTATCATTTATTCATTCATTTTTCAACTCCTGACGGAGCATTGAGCCAACACTGCAGCAGGCGTCCTTTCAAGAAGCCTGCATCAAAGGACATGCTCCATAATCTCTTATTAGTCGCCTGTTACGACATACCTGAGGGAACAATAAATAAAAAGGAAGAAATAAAATAACTTTTCCCTCTTGTTTGTTTTTAGAGAAGATCTTATTATTATTATTATTATTATTTTTTTTTTTTTGGTCATGATCTCTTTGACTGTACGGCGAATGCTATAGGCCCCTTATTGGAACAAAAACATGTACCTAAACGTATATTGAACAATTTTACATTTTAAATTTTACACGGACCCCCAGAAGGGTCCCCGTTCAAAGTAACCGGGGTGGACATTTTCGAATATAAGTAGGGTATATCATGTCAAACAGCTATGCTATGGACCCCTGAAGGAAAACGAAAGAGAGGCCGACCAAAAACAACTTGGCGGAGGACTGTGGAGGCTGAGATGCAAAGAATGAACCAGAGTTGGGGCACTGTATGAAGGATGGCCGCCGACCAAGCAAAGTGGAGTCAATTTGTTGTTGCCCTACAAGACGCCACCAGGCGTAATGGCCACTGACTGCTTTGACGGTCGGCGGCTAAGGATCAAAGAAGAAGAGGAAGAATATCATGTCAAAACAACATCATAAGTTCGTTTTTTTTTAAAGAAACGGGAGAAGAGTGGACTAGTATCAGTTGATCTTAACTTGTCTCCCCACGTCAACCATCTTGGTCTCACCTGTTCAATCTAATTGTTGATTATAATTGGGTATTTAGTGTCATTTTCTTGTCTGTCTTGTGATGTTTTCAAGTACAAATTGACATTTACAATTGCGTGGCTCTGAAACATGGGGAATAAATAAAAAAACAACACCCAAAAAAGTTACGGATTCATAAATGGTTGCTTGCGTAGAATAGATATGATATAACAAGGTCATTAATGTGGAACTGATGACAAGAATCACACAAATGCCCATGGAACATGAGATGAGAAGAAGACGCTGGTGATGGATAGGACACACACTGAGAAAACCTGTTGATAGCGTTACATTGCAGTCCTTGTTCTGGAATCCCCAACAAAAGAGAGGCAAAGATAGAACAAAAACACATTGAGAAGAAAACTTTAGACAAAGTGAACATGATGTAGAAGATATGGGAAAAACTTGAGCTGATGGCACGTGACAGGATGACTTGGCATGTGACAGGATGACTTGGCATGTGACAGGATGACTTGGCACGTGACAGGATGACTTGGCATGTGACATGATGACTTGGCATGTGACAGGATGACTTGGCATGTGACAGGATGACTTGGCATGTGACCGGATGACTTGGAATGTGACAGGATGACTTGGCATGTGACAGGATGACTTGGCATGTGTTTGTTGAAGGCCTATGCTCTTTGGGATTTTAAAGGGTATTGACTTATTGATTGATTTACAATTGATTACTGTTGGTGGTGAAAATTTACTTTAGAATTGTTTGTTTGTTTATTTCTTGACTATTTAGTGTACAACATTTTGTTATAGGTAGTTTTCACGTGTCTCATGTTGTTTGTACTACTTTATAGTTTTTCGTTACTTAAGATTTGTTAATAGTGTTCGTTACGAGGTTATTTATCTTTTTAAATTATGTTGCTTCTTTTAAAATAACATAACTGCTTCTATGATAGCATTTTTAACTTACAACCTAAGCCCAATTTACACGGGAACAACATCTACATCTACAAGATAGACACAGTATAACATTCGAAACAAAAAAGCTGTGTTTAAAACTCTTGTGTTAAGAGATATTCCTAACATTATTGTCACCGCACAATTTCATTTGCTCTTGTCAGAACGACCAGCTCGGTTCGTGAATCAATTGTCTCCTCCTGTCTTGACCATTTGATTGCTTCGATTAGAGTTGTTTCCCTGTTACGGATAACGCCCGTTTCCTGTCGGAAATTTTGTCTTTAAAACTCAGAGATTATGGTATCTTACTTACTTACTTAGTCGTTCCCCTTCTACCGTGAGGTGTAGAGGTTTGGAAGAGAGAGCGCCAGACCATTCTATCAGCTGTCTTCTTCCTGGCCTGGTTCCATTCTAGTCCTCGGTCCTTCAAAGATTGTCTAATGTTGTCCTCCCAGCGGACTCTGGGTCGTCCTGGAGGTCTGGATCCCTGGCTCTTTGTTTCCCATGCTTGTCGTGGTAGCCGATCTTCTCCCATTCTGCAGACATGGCCAAACCATCTTAGTTGGGACTGTTCTATTTGGGTCTGCAGCGGATGGGATTTTAGCCTTGACGGATCGTCTGGTTGCGGACCATGTCTTTTCTTGTTACTTCAACCACTTTCCTCAGATACCTCATTTCTGAGGTTTGGATCTGGCTTTTGTCGGTTGTAGTCATTGCCCACGACTCGCATCCATATGTCAAGACTGGGACATAGGTGGAGCGGTATACAGCCATCTTCGTTTTCTTACCAACCTCTTTCTTGCTGAGGAATCCACGATTTATGGCCTGAAAAAGTCTCCCAGCAGCTGCTGCTTTTCGAGTGGCCAACTCTTCTTAGATGCCTCCCTTTCGGTCTATAATAGCTCCGAGATATTTAAAGTGGTCGACCTGCTCCAGGACCTGTTCTCCCAACTTAATCTGATGTTTTCTTTCTTCTCGTGATATCACCATGGATTTTGTTTTAGAGCTGCTTATGACCATCCCTCTCTTCTCCAGCTCTTCCTTCCAGACTTGCAGGTTGGATTGGAGATGTGCCTCTGATTTAGCAATCAGGGCAACATCATCAGCAAATGCCAGCTCCGAAATATAGACCTGTCTCATCTTCCAGTACCCCACTGAATACTTTCTTGTTCTCTCCTTACATGCCTTGATGACATCGTCCATAAGGAGTATGAAGAGGTAAGGTGATAGGATATCACCTTGTCTTACACCAGTGGTGGTTCTGAACTCTTCTGACTTATGGTTTGCTGTCCTCACATAATTTCTGCAAGACTTGTAGAAGCTCTGTATAGCATGAATCAGAGGTGCTGGAATATTCTTCCTTGCCAAACAGTCCCAAAGTTTGCTCCAGGGGACCCTGTCAAACGCCTTTTCCAGATCTATGAAACAAAGATGGATCTCACTCTTATACTCAATGGCCTTTTCACTCAGCTGTCTGAGTGTGAAGATTAGGTCTTGAGTACTTCGGTTTGCTCGGAATCCGCACTGGACCTCATCCAATTGTGGCTCAGCTAGGCGTCGGAGTCTCTGCTCTAGGATTCTGGAGTAGATTTTACCAGGGACACTGAGAAGGGATATGCCTCTATGGTTTCCACATTGTCGATTGTCACCCTTTTTGAAAATTGGTGTTATGATGGCAATCTCCCAATCCTTTGGTATGGTCTTGTTGCACCATGCTGCCTGTAGGACCTTTAAGAGTAATAGGTCGCCTGATGCTCCCATGTACTTAACCATTTCTGGTGTTATACCATCATGCCCTGCTGCTTTGCCCATCTTGATTTTCTCTAGTGCTGCCCTCAGTTCTTCCATCTTTATGTCATCTTCACCATCATTAGTTTTCTCTTCTGTGCTAGTGGTTATCATTTCTGATGCTTCATCATGCTCACCATCCAGGAGTTCTGCGAAATATTCTTTCCATCTTTCCATTACTTCCTTCGGGGCAGTAAGCAATTTGCCTTGCTTGTCCTTTATAAATTTGAGAGGGCATTGTTTTTCTTTCCTCATGTTCTTTAGTGTCTTATAGAACAATTTCTGGTTTTCTTGTGCATCTTTTTCTAGCTTTTCTCCAAATTCTTCCCAGGACTTCTGTTTTGCTGCTAGCACTTTGTTCTTTGCTTCTGTTCTGAGTGTCACATATTCTCTATATTTTTCCATTTGTCCTGTTGTGTTTTTAGCTCCTAAGTATTGTTTCCATGCCATTTTCTTCTCTCTTATTTTCTCTTTGACTTCCTCTGTCCACCAAGGTGTCCTCTTTCTCTGGTTCCCAAGTCGGACTTCACCGCATGCTTCTGCAGCAGCTGTCTTTATGATATCCTTGAATTTATTCCAGAGGGTTTCCAAGTCATCAGGTCGTTCTTCTGTGTTGCTCACTGCTGTAGCAATAAGCCCCTGATATCTGGTCTTAATTTCTGGCTCTCTCAGCTTGTAGGTCCTAATGCTCATTTCTCCTGCTCGTTTACTTGGTTTCTTGCGTGATGTTGGGCAGTTCCTAGGCTGAGCAACTCTTTCAGTTGTTCGTTTGATTGTTAGCAGGTAGTGATCACTTCCAATCTCTGGCCCTCTCCAGACTCTTGCATCTGGGACAGATCTGAATGAGCTTCTCCGAACAATGGCATAGTCGATCACTGACTTCTCATTCTTGATTGGTTCACATCTAGTGTATGCATGTATGCGCTTATGGGGGAACTTTGTGTTTGTAATGATCAGATTCTACTCACTGCAGAATCTAAGGAGTCGCTTTCCATTGTCATTGAGAGTATCTTCTCCATATCTTCCGATAACTCCACCCCATCTAGCATGGTCATTTCCAACTCTGGCATTAAAATCTCCGAGCATAATAACTTCATCTAGGCAGTCATCCACTGTCCTTTGAAGCAGCTCGAAGAATTCCTCCTTGACCTCTGCTCTCTCATCCTCATTTGGCCCATACACTATGACCAGGTTGACTATGGTTTCTCCTTCTTTTAGTTTTACAACCATAATGCGCTCCGAGACAAAGTTCCATCCCTTGATACTATCTTTTTGATTTTGGGCCACAATGCAACCCACGCCCCCTTTAGCTCTTTCAGATATGGGTACATCACTGTAGAGCAACGTGTTGCCATCGAGATCCATGACTCCTTGTCCTTTTTTCTTCGTTTCCGTTATAACCAGGATTTCTAGTTTTGCTTTCCTCATCTCTTCCACCAGCTCCTCTTCCTTCCCATTTATACTTCTTGTGTTCCAAGTTCCATAAGTCGTAGTCCGTAGTCCGTTCCAGTTCGTCGCCTTTAGAATCAGTCCGGTTTTCTCTCTTGTAGTTCGCGTAATCATGATTTAAAGCAAACAGGTGATTGGCCTGTTGTGCCTTTGCATGGTGGAGGGGCTGCCTCCTTACGGCCTCCATGCAGGCCGCCCTCCTCCTTTTTCATCCGGGCTTGGGACCGGCATTGGCGGAGTTTAAATACATAAATCGGGATATTTGTCACACTCGTATGTACTAAAGGGCATCATGAATGAACGAAATACATGTTGGTAAGGTGTGGACGCCAATATGGAACTGACGATTAGAACCAGAAAAGTGCCAGTGGAACAAGAGATGAGAAGAAAACATCCCTGGTGATGGATAGGGCACACAATGAAGAAACATGTTGATAGCATTACAAGACAGTCTTTCTTCTGGAACCCCCAGGGTAAGAGAGGCAGAGGTCGAGCAAAAACACGCGGAGAAGAGAACTAGAGATGGAGGTGAAAGTGGTAGGAAGGCACGTGACAGGAGGACGTGGTATTTGTTTGGTGAAGGCGTATACTCCTTAAGGAGCTAAAGGGTATTGATTGTTATCCACGTAGCTAAAAGATAAGTAATATAAAATAAAGTAATTTTTTAATCGTCTACGTGCTAAACTCCAGATTTGGCACCTGGAATGTTCTTACGTTGAACGAAAAAGGTCAACTGTACAGGTGGCAGCAGAAATGTAGGACTACAAGATCGATGTCCTGGGCCTTTGCGAAGCAAGGTGGAAGGGGTAGATGGGAGGAAGCTAAAAGGCATATTATGAAAAATTAAATCCATTTTATCATCGCCTACGAGCATGGATCCAAGGTATTTGAAAACTTTGACTTCTGTTTCTTAAATCTTCTGCATCCGTAATAGTTTCCATGAATTTTTTCCCCCCGTTAAGTGGCTTCCTGAGTTCTCTTTTTGAGCAACATAAAATACATCATCATTGTCGTCTTCCTGTTCACTCCTTGTGGAGAATGGAACTACCGCTGGAGGGGGCCTCCTTGAAAAAGCCTTCAGCAAAGCACAAACTTTTGCAGCGATTGTTTTGTTTCTGTAGCAATCTGTTTTGCCTTGTGAGGTTGCCAGTGCTATTAAACGACATCATATTAATCGATTTCTACGACATGCCTGAGGAAGTGGTCTTATCTTTTCTTTGTCCTTCTTAGAGACAACCTGGACAATACAAGGGGTCAAAACAATCGATAACAGAAGTAGTCTCATTGCAGATACCGCCTTAGAGGAGTTAAGTGTTAAGAAACGTTACCATACTACAGTAAGTCCAGCATCGAGAGATGGGGACACCAGATCCCTTCCTCGCTATCTTTTCCTTCCCTAAGTCAAAGAGCAGAGTCAGGTACCCATTTACAGCTGGGTAGACTGGAGCGTGTCGGTACCGTGATTCGAACCCAGCATCTTTGCCGCGAGAGACCTGCGCTCTAATCACTCTGCCAGTCGGAAGCTATATAAAATAGATGAAGGCATAAACAAATACAATGGCAGATAAATAGAAGGCCGTCTTTGGAGACAGTTGTTATGGCAGAGCTGATGAATGAAGGATGCAGTTGAAGAAACGCCGAGTGGTAGAATGGTGCGGTGATTGCAAGGGTCTGTCCACAATCTTTGAGTCATGAGTACTGACTGATTGATTGACTGATTGTTTGACTGATTGATTTGTTGGCTGTATACTTTTATTATGAAGGAAGCCATTGCCACGTGTCCAGTTGGTTACATTCGTTCATTCATTTTTCATTCTGCTTCATATGGAGCATTAAGCCACGTCTGTAGCTAGTCTCCTGGCATAAAGCCTGCACCAAAGTATCCATGTACTCTTTCACCAGTGGTTTCTGTAGCACCTCGTTTTACGTCACTATGGTGCCAACCCTATGCACAACCTCATGTCAGTCACCTCTCATGACTTGCTTCAGGTAAAAGTAGTGCTCCTCTATCTTTGTCTTCTTGGAGACCCCCGGGGCTTCTTTGTCTTCTTGGAGACCCCCAGGGCTTCTTTGTCTTCTTGGAGACCCACGGGGCTGCTTCGTCTTCTTGGAGACCCACGGGGCTGCCTTGTCTTCTTGGAGACCCACGGGGCTTCTTTGTCTTCTTGGAGACCCCCGTGGCTTCTTTGTCTTCTTGGAGACCGTGGGCTTCTTTGTCTCTTGAAGCGTCTTTGTCTCCTCGGAGACCCCCAGGAACTACTTGAAGCTAGGTTGTTACATGCAGAAAAGCGAATGTGTACTTTAAGTGGTGATTAATTTAACAATTTTTTTTTACACGGGCAGGCTGTTAAACTCACCGACTACCTCATCCTAGTTGTCTGATGCAGCATTCCTGTTGGGAGTATTAGTCCTATAGTAAATATTGTAAAACTTCGTTTTAAAAGGCCATGAATTTGTAAAGAAATAATTCATAAAGGGAAATAATCGACCTTCAACATACGATCTTTTTACTACTCGGATCTTTGGGGATTTAAGGAATGAAACATTAATATTACTTCAAATTCTAATATAATGTTGCCATAGAAACTAAAGCTAGTCCAATATGTAATTTAATTTTCAGGAACTTGAATTCCGCACTTTCGTCTGGAATACTAAATGTTAAAAGTTTTGTTTTGTTAATCTTATAGAAGATCGCTTGAATTGTTTTAAACTTCCCAAGCAAAAGTAATCCTCTTTATTCACTGGTTTTGGGTGACATCCCTTGGGTAGTGTCGGAAGTTGTATGAATAAGATATGGTATTTTAGCTAAATCCAAAACAAAAATAAGAATCTTCAACTCAGGTATCAAGGCTGTCTTATTGTATGACTGTGAAACATGGAGAACTATTACCAGAAAGATTAAGACTTTCATAAATGGGTGCATCCGCAGAATTGAGGTTTTGAAATGGTACGACGAGATCACGATTGTGGAACTAATGACAGCGGACAAAGACTAGTGGAACAGTTGCGAGAAGGTTGACCCAGACAAATATTGAGAAACCCGCTGTTTGACGCAATCCTTGTTCAATAATTCCCAGTGTAAAGAAAATAGAACAGTCATTCATTACCCTTTAGCCTCCCAAGGAGCATAGGCCTTCAATAAACACGTGCCAGTCATCCTGTCGGGCGCCATCAGCTCATGTTCTTTCTACGACTTCCTCGTAATTTTTTGTTTCTGTCTCCAGTTCTCTTCTCCTAAATGTGGTTTTTGTGTGTGTGTGTGTGTGGTCTACCTCTGCTCATTAAGTGTACATTAACTCTTAGTATCCGGCTCGCCCCGTGAAGTGGCGCCTATTTGGTACCAAATATACGGCAAGCCCCGTGAAGTGGCTTTAGACATGAAGTCTCTATCGGCAAAGAGTTAATGAAAAATTGTCGATGTTTTATCCAATCCAACATTTAAAGTCACTTCCTGTATTCAATCTGTTTACAATGTTAGCAAACAAAGAAGTACGAAGAAACATGACAAGATTAAAACAAATAATCACATGAGCCACTGCTGCTGGAGCACGTGACTGCTTGTTGTAGGCTTCCTGCACGCGACAACCTACTACAGTGGTGCTTCAATGCTACGTAAGGAGCGCAAAGGAAAATACTGCTGATTCCATGACCTGTCTAACGCGACGCGCTAAAGGTACACTTCAGCAATCCCCCCACTTAGCGCTGTTGGTTCGTTCCTGAAGTATCCAACGCTAACCGAAATAGCGCTAAACGAAAATTGATTTATAATAATACTAAAAAAAAAAAAATTAATTAGTTCTCAAGGTCAGGAAAGCTGTATAAAAATTAAGTCAAATGATACAAAATAAAAACTAAATAGCTAAAAACATGTATTAACTAATGTCAAGGTTAGCCTCCCCCTTACTCTGCAGTGGTGGTACAACAGTGGCCAAAACCTAGAGTTTCTAATGTGAGTCTTCAAAGGTGTCTACCTTCGCACAAGATTACTCTTGGCATAGTTGTACATAGAAGGATAATGATGCTTCTACCTCGAGGTAGTATTCACAAGATATTTCAGAAGTCAAGAACAATGCTGAATAAGTCTGAGCATGTTAACTTTTTTTATCTGACCCGCCGCCTTTTGTGAATATGTATATTGTCTGATTTAGCTCGTTCAAGGCCCCAGCTGATTTAATTCAGCGAAATTCCTCTTATTATTATTATTGTTCTTATTGGTTCTTCAGATGTGTATTATATACACACACATATATATATATATATATATATATATATATATATATATATATATATATATATATATATATATATATATATATATATATATATATATATATATATATATATATATATATATCCTGATTCACACGTGTGCACATCGCTCTGTAAAAATTAAATCAACTATGAATTTGTAAAAATGAACATATACAAATTTTATGATCAATTACTTTAACACTTGTAAATAAATGTACGTTAGTGATTTTTAAAAAAAAAGTTTAGGTTTCTTCACCGAAAAGTCTTTCGGCTTGATGAATCTAATCAAATTAGAGTTCGGTTGTGTTTGGCTTGTTAAAAATAGGACTTGCCAAAATGCTGGTTTTCCGTAGATTCGTCTCTGTGGTTAGGAGCACGTTTTTAGATCAGTTCAGAAAGTAACCTCTCCTGGTCAAGGCAAGAATCTCCAGGTGTTTATCTCAAGCTTCGAACAAAAGACTAGTAGTACAGCAAATGGCCTCTCCAAGTCGTACCGCAAATAATCGGGTCACCTCATACTGGTACCACACACTTTATACGGATATCCTAGATTTCTGGCTCAGTAGAATAGCCTTGGCCACTTAACACAGATGCATCGAACACACGTCTGGGGTATTATTTCTATTTTAGAATCCCTCTGTGACTTATTGGTAGTCCTGTAGAATTCCGGATTCCGTATTAATATTGGCGAGTTTTCTACCTATGTACAGAAATGCTCTTAATACGTTTTGTCCAGTCCTATAAATTCATAATCCTGACTCTATTCTTTCTTGGCTTTGTCTGGTCTGTCTACTTTGATGATTTCTGGAATGCAGTGCCGTATGTCAAATTGTTTCTACGTTACATCATAAGTTCCCGGTCCACACTTCCACCTAGCGTTTTCGACATAGTCCCAATCATAGCGATTGTTTATTCGCGCCTCAAATTCCAGCAATACATTCAAAGTATATGTTGTGATATAGTATTGCTTATGGGATTTCCTGTGTGACTCATATGTTTGAGAATTCAAACAGTCATCCTTCGTATATGGAGTTGTGATATCCGTAAAATGTTGTCAAAGTTTACTTATATCACACTTCCTGCTCACTCTTCAAAATGTCTTCCAAGATTGCGTTTATCTATAATCCCCTATCCCAAGTAATTCGGAAGTCTGATTACATAGTTTATCAGACTCTGCTGACCTCTTGTATCACATGCCATGTCGCAAACCGACTGCCTTTCTAGACAAATCGTGCTATACAATTAAACCCGTATTGTCAGTCCATTCTACTGTCGAATCAGAAGTGCTTACGCAATCTTGAACAGACACTTTATGCTCGCATTTACCTGGAGTCAGTGTGGTATTGACACGTTTAGTGATACAATTAATCCCTCAGGGATGGGCGATTGTCTGGCCCTGTCATACATCGAAGCGTGAAACGTGAACAATGTCGTAGGAAAAAAGGGTAACAATTCTGAGTAGAGAATAAGCACGAAATTATGTGCGTTAAATATGTCGAAATAATAGATAATAAAGGCGATAAGAGGAAATTACGAAAAAGCAAACGAGCCGATTTGTCACATCTACATATAATTATTAAACATATTTAACAGAAATATAATGTTATCTACGTATTTTACCAACAGATTTCTGTACTTCCATCGGTTGTGTATACAGTTGTCACAGTGGTAACTACACGGGACAATGACAGCGCTGTGATGAATAAATTTAAACTGACCTCTTTCTTAAGTTCAAATAATACAACTACGTCCCATAATTTTATTTAACCGTGAATAATGGAAAGGTAGAGGGGTGGCAGTTATATGAGAAAAAACAAAAAAAAAAGACCATACTTCCCTTAGAAGAAGCAAGTAATATGAGGTTGTGCATGAGGCTGACAACCCTTATTGCACAGTTTGCAATAGATACCACCCACCCATGCAATGCCACATGACCGCTTTGATTCAGGCTTCCTGTCAGGGGACCAGCCACAGTGGTGTCTTCATGCTCCACAGGCAGCGAAAAAAGGTATGATAATAATAATGCATTTTTTGTTAACTTGTTGTTATTGTCTTCTCTTCAGTGACCTGATCCTGTAGAAGAGTATGGTCATTTCAGGTACCACGTCTCTAGTGTATGTGGCCATAGTTGTTTTTAAATAAAATTTTACCTCGTTTTGACAAGGCACGCTCCGTTCAACCTAGACACGGAGTCCGTCGGTTATATTAGAGCGGATGCTTAAATATCAAAGACGTTGCGGTTATGAATAACTAGTGATGTGGCCAAGACTCTCCACAACGTCTCGCCCTCCAGTGCTATGATCACCATCGTGGTATAGTTCTCCACAACACTGCGCATTCTTTTCCTGCTTGATTGTAATTAAATTTTCTCAAGTCCTCATATTTCACGACATAAAGCAAACTTATTTGTTGCGTATAAGACAAAAACACTTCAAAATATTCTTAAAATCTAATTTAAAACAATTTTATTTATACTTTGAGTTATTTTCTCATGATTCTTTCTGTTTACCGCCTGTCTTAAAACATCAAATGTTGAAAAAAAGGGTATTCTTTTGATCCTTGCATAAATCTAAAAACTAGCTGGAATAGAAAGAGTTAACAACGACGAATCTCCGAAGGAGGAATTAGGGCGCTGAGTAGTCTAATTAATGACAAAATGAAAATATGTACTTTGTTTTAAATGGCGTGATATGAGAACAGGAAATTCGAAAATACGACAAGAACAAATACAATTTATGGTAAAAGTGATTAAGGACGGCATAAAGCCAAAATAATGGCCACGTTTTATAACACGGCATGGAAGAAAGTCAGGACTAACATTTATAAACAATGACACGTCTAACAAATTGTCCCGTGACATGATCTCCTACATCAGCAGGCAGAGAGAAGTGTACGTTTATTCGTTGCTGCATGTGTGATGTCACCAACAAACTAACCAAATTTCACACATATTAATACACATGTATGTCTCTGTATCATTTATTCATTCATTTTTCAACTCCTGACGGAGCATTGAGCCAACACTGCAGCAGGCGTCCTTTCAAGAAGCCTGCATCAAAGGACATGCTCCATAATCTCTTATTAGTCGCCTGTTACGACATACCTGAGGGAACAATAAATAAAAAGGAAGAAATAAAATAACTTTTCCCTCTTGTTTGTTTTTAGAGAAGATCTTATTATTATTATTATTTTTATTTTTTTTTTTTGGTCATGATCTCTTTGACTGTACGGCGAATGCTATAGGCCCCTTATTGGAACAAAAACATGTACCTAAACGTATATTGAACAATTTTACATTTTAAATTTTACACGGACCCCCAGAAGGGTCCCCGTTCAAAGTAACCGGGGTGGACATTTTCGAATATAAGTAGGGTATATCATGTCAAACAGCTATGCTATGGACCCCTGAAGGAAAACGAAAGAGAGGCCGACCAAAAACAACTTGGCGGAGGACTGTGGAGGCTGAGATGCAAAGAATGAACCAGAGTTGGGGCACTGTATGAAGGATGGCCGCCGACCAAGCAAAGTGGAGTCAATTTGTTGTTGCCCTACAAGACGCCACCAGGCGTAATGGCCACTGACTGCTTTGACGGTCGGCGGCTAAGGATCAAAGAAGAAGAGGAAGAATATCATGTCATAACAACATCATAAGTTCGTTTTTTTTTAAAGAAACGGGAGAAGAGTGGACTAGTATCAGTTGATCTTAACTTGTCTCCCCACGTCAACCATCTTGGTCTCCCCTGTTCAATCTAATTGTTGATTATAATTGGGTATTTAGTGTCATTTTCTTGTCTGTCTTGTGATGTTTTCAAGTACAAATTGACATTTACAATTGCGTGGCTCTGAAACATAGGGAATAAAAAAAAACAACACCCAAAAAAAGTTACGGATTCATAAATGGTTGCTTGCGTAGAATAGATATGATATAACAAGGTCATTAATGTGGAACTGATGACAAGAATCACACAAGTGCCCATGGAACATGAGATGAGAAGAAGACGCTGGTGATGGATAGGACACACACTGAGAAAACCTGTTGATAGCGTTACATTGCAGTCCTTGTTCTGGAATCCCCAACAAAAGAGAGGCAGAGATAGAACAAAAACACATTGAGAAGAAAAATTTAGACAAAGTGAACATGATGTAGAAGATATGGGAAAAACTTGAGCTGATGGCACGTGACAGGATGACTTGGCATGTGACAGGATGACTTGGCATGTGACAGGATGACTTGGCACGTGACAGGATGACTTGGCATGTGACATGATGACTTGGCATGTGACAGGATGACTTGGCATGTGACAGGATGACTTGGCATGTGACCGGATGACTTGGAATGTGACAGGATGACTTGGCATGTGACAGGATGACTTGGCATGTGTTTGTTGAAGGCCTATGCTCTTTGGGATTTTAAAGGGTATTGACTTATTGATTGATTTACAATTGATTACTGTTGGTGGTGAAAATTTACTTTAGAATTGTTTGTTTGTTTATTTCTTGACTATTTAGTGTACAACATTTTGTTATAGGTAGTTTTCACGTGTCTCGTGTTGTTTGTACTACTTTATAGTTTTTCGTTACTTAAGATTTGTTAATAGTGTTCGTTACGAGGTTATTTATCTTTTTAAATTATGTTGTTTCTTTTAAAATAACATAACAGCTTCTATGATAGCATTTTTAACTTACAACATAAGCCCAATTTACACGGGAACAACATCTACATCTACAAGATAGACACAGTATAACATTCGAAACAAAAAAGCTGTGTTTAAAACTCTTGTGTTAAGAGATATTCCTAACATTATTGTCTTCGAATAATTTCATTTGCTCTTGTCAGAACGACCAGCTCGGTTCGTGAATCAATTGTCTCCTCCTGTCTTGACCATTTGATTGCTTCGATTAGAGTTGTTTCCCTGTTACGGATAACCCCGTTTCCTGTCGGAAATTTTGTCTTTAAAACTCAGAGATTATGGTATCTTTAAGTGTTTTCGCGCGTGGCTGTACGGAGATTAGAAGTACGGCTAGATGAATTAATGCAGATGGCAGATATAGCACAGTTATTGAATCATGACTTAGGACTTTATAAACAGACGTGCATTAAAAGATAAAGTTGGGAGAGTCATTTTTGTTACTTCTGCTGTGGCTGTTATTACTTCTGCTGTGGCTGTTATTACTTCTCTTGTGTCTGTTATTACTTCCTGTGGCTGTTATTACTTCTCCTGTGGCTGTTATTACTTCTCCTGTGGCTGTTATTACTTCTCCTGTGGCTGTTATTACTTCTCCTGTGGCTGTTATTACTTCTCCTGTGGCTGTTATTACTTCTGCTGTGGCTGTTATTACTTCTCCTGTGGCTGTTATTACTTCTGCTGTGGCTGTTATTACTTCTCCTGTGGCTGTTATTACTTCTGCTGTGGCTGTTATTACTTCTCCTGTGGCTGTTATTACTTCTGCTGTGGCTGTTATTACTTCTCTTGTGTCTGTTATTACTTCTCCTGTGGCTGTTATTACTTCTCCTGTGGCTGTTATTACTTCTCCTGTGGCTGTTATTACTCTCTTTATATCCCGTATTGTGGCATTATTACTTCTCCTGTGGCTGTTTTTACTTCTCCTGTGGCTGTTATTACTTCTCCTGGGGCTGTTATTACTTCTGTTGTGGCTGCTATTACTTCTCCTGTGGCTGTTATTACTTCTGCTGTGGCTGTTATTACTTCTCCTGTGGCTGTTATTACTTCTCCCGTGGCTGTTATTACTTCTGCTGTGGCTGTTATTACTTCTCCTGTGGATATTATTGCTTCTCCTGGGGCTGTTATTACTTCTCCTGGAGCTGTTATTACTTCTGCTGTGGCTGTTATTACTTCTCTTGTGTCTGTTATTACTTCCTGTGGCTGTTATTACTACTCCTGTGGCTGTTATTACTACTCCTGTAGCTGTTATTACTTCTCCTGTGGCTGTTATTACTTCTCCTGTAGCTGTTATTACTTCTCTTGTGTCTGTTATTACTTCCTGTGGCTGTTATTACTTCTGCTGTTGCTGTTATTACTTCTCCTGTAAGGTTCCGTCATAATCCTTCACCCATGTCAAGAACACTTTTCAATAAAAATACCGTACACCAATGGTCTGTTAATAGTATAATAAATAAATATATATTATGCTATTTAATATCTGCCCTACTCAAGTCAATAATATATAAAATGCCTCAATAGTGTCTTGGATTACTATACTTCTCCTGTGGCTGTTATTACTTCTGCTGCAATTTATTTATATCCCGTATTGTTCCCCGTGGTTCGTCAACTTCTGCTGCACCGATACATAATGGTAAGGATAAAAAAGGATTACAGACCGTTACAGATCACGTATTGAAAACTTTGCAAATTGGGTAATTGTAAAGGTAGTTAGGAGATTTCGTCATTTTGTTTGAAGGACCATACGACACACGTACGAGTGGGGTTGTTTTAGTTTGTTGTCAGTATCACGTTTTACGGCCCCTGCCAAAGCTGTTTCTAAAATTCTTCTCACTCAGAGTTCTTGTTCTGGTACCAAGAACTGTTGACATGAGACTTGTATTGAGTCCACGGAGTCCGTTTTATTGGTACAAAATTATCCCACCTCAACTGGGGATCGAATCATGGACCACCGAGCGTAGGAAGCCAGTCCCCGTCACTAAAACTGTATAGACGACCGCGGTTGGGGATTCCAATACGTAATGGTGCTGTCATTAAAATAAGGATTACAGATACTACTATTACAGTCACGACTACTACAACTTAAAGTACACCAACACTTTATTGTAAAATGTACGGTATAGGACGCGTCCAGCACAGATAACTAAAAAGGGTCAAGATGACCTATCTTAACGCTTTCACTATAAATCGAGTGAGGCTTCTGCCAAGCTGTTTTTAAAGTTTCTAAATGTACTAATTTGACACGTCTGAACTTCAATAGTGAACGAAGAAGGCAGAATGTGGTCAAACGATTAATCTTTCCAGAGTGTTCTGGTATGTGGCAGGGTCTACCGGCGCCGTAATACGGTCTAAATATCCCACCTCAATGGGGATCGATACATCCACCGTAAAATATGGATTGGCAGTTAATGAAATTGCATTACTAAGTAAAATGTTGTTTGGAGTTGGCCAGATGTAAGGTATCATTGTTGGATTGTTAAACCAGCATTCTAGGCAACGAAGAGGCAGATAAATTTGCTACGGAAAGAAGGAAGAGCGCTACGGCAAAATGAAAGAGGAACAACTTATGAAATGGCAAAAACAACTATAAAAGTCACACTCAAATCCAAATGGGGAAAAAAAAACACCCAGGACATATAACAAATGATGTATATCATCAGCTATCTAGGCGAGACCAGGTCATCATTTTCCAGCTACGCACTGGACACAACAATTAAGGGAGCCATCTATACCACAAGTAAAGGATTGCTACAACAGATCCTTGCATTTGTGGCATCAGCCCCATGACAGTCGAACGTCTGCTGCAGACCTGCCCATTTTGCAGCAGTGAACGGAGTAAAATATGGCAACAACCTACTTCTCTACATGAAAAACTGTTTGGAGATGTCACTGATCTTGAGCTGACTACTGCCTTTATTAGAGTTATTAATGTGGAAGTCTGAAGGCGAACAAGGAAGAAGAAGAAGAAGAAGAAATCAGAAACATAGCCTGTGTTCGACCGGCTCCTTTAAGACATAGATAGTCGGAAGTTTACTAAGGCTATAGTCAAATGAGCGTATGTATCAACTACACTTACTAACAAATGATAAAAGCACTTTATTTTATTTTTTAACTGTGATTAATTTTGTCCTTTCAAGATGTGAACTTATATACACATATATCTTCGCAGTAGTATCGACGGCGTTGGAGGAACAGACAAGAAATATCAACAACAGAAAATACATACTGCAAGAGGAGCTTTCCTTGCATTGGGAAATGTATGGTGATCAAGAGAAATCAAGTCCTACACCAAATTTAGAATTTTCAACATAGATGTCCAAGCGTTCTTTCTGTATAGCTGTGAAGCGTGGAGAGCAATCAAAGTTACAAACACGTTGTTGCAGACATTCATAAATGGGCGCTTGCATATAACAGATGTTCACCAAAGTGGCACTAATGGAAAGAATCAGATATATTGGTGGAACAAGGGGTTGAAGGAAATACATAAGCGTGGTATATGACAAACATTGAGAAAACTAGCAGATAGTATTACATAACAGTCCTTGTTCTGGAAATCCCAGGATCACAGAAATAGTGGAAGACCCAAAAAGACATGGATGTGGAAATTATAGACAGTCGTCTAGGGAATAAAGAAGACATGTAAAAACCGTGAACGGATGGCACAGAATAGTAAAAAATTTGATGAATTTTTGTTGAAGGCCTATGCTCTTCACGTAGCTGAAAAGCTACGGTCGGAATCAACACCCTTAGCTCCCCAATGAGCATAGGCCTTCAACAAACACCTGAATTTGAGACAGGTGTGCACGGGTAACATACGACATAGAAACTTCTTGAAATGATGGCTCAAGACATGAGGAACTGGCGTGACATTTTGTTGAAGTTCCACGCGCAGCTGAAAAGTTGCTGTTGTAATCAACATCATTTAGCTCCCCAATGAGCATAGGTCTTCAACAAACACATGTCACGTCCCCTTGTCACGTGCCATCAGCTCAAGTTCTTTCCACATCTTCCTAATCATTTTCACTTCTGTCTCTAGCTGTCTTCTCCATGTGTTTTGTGGACTACGTCTGTCTCTCTTACCTTGGAGATTCCGGGACAAAGTTTCCCTTGGCTGTAATGAAGGTGGTTATTACATTTATGATTTAATGACAGTCATTTGAGAAAAAACTAACACCAGAAATACAAGCTCAAATCAGGATGCAGTACAATATAGAGATTCACACAAAGAAAAAGAAAGATAAAGAGAGAAAAAAGCATCATATTAGTTACAATTGAAACATCACGCTGTAAATTTCCGAAAATCTATAACTCAAGGGAAATCATGGATTCCAGCAAATCAACACTTTTTTTATTTCCCACTGTGACACCATCATTTCATAAAAGCAAGACGCCTGGAATCTGTTATTTGAACGGGCAAGCACTTAATAAACATGTGAATTGGGCGGTTTGTTGTTGTCTAAATCGTGTTAGGGAGATGTCGCCGTGAGCTGGGTACGTGATTTTATTGGCGGGATGGAAGCGGTTGCGGTGATTCAACACCAATTTGGAGCAAACTAACTTATACCGTGATTGTCGTTTATCTCCCATTATTATGTCACAAAATTGTAGCGGGTTTGCGTTTGTTGTGTGTGCTTGTTAGATTAAAATCGGGAGTTGTCCGTCACTAAAACGGTTGGAAAATGATCATCGGTAAAGAGTGTTCACCGTTGGTATGCAATAAATCAGTATGACAAGTGGTCGAAATGATCACTGCATTAGCCATGCCACCAAGGAGAAGTCTCAGCACTGCAGACCGTGGTCGAGCCATTGTCACCGTAGGGTTTGCCCAAGCATTGTTTATGCTTCTGGCAAGGTTATATGAACGCTTAAAGTATGTCACCGTAGGGTTTGCCCAGGCATTATAAATACATTGCCAAGGTTGAGTGAACGTTTAAAACAGTTCACGAGAAAGAAAATAGAGTGAGGATTAAAAATAACAGACAACGGTTCACTAACTTCGCTTGCGTTAGTAAAACGTGAGTATTTTTCTGGTGAGTAATAAATAAAGCTCGACCAATAGTTTGAGCTGGAAAACAGATTAGGGAACGAATCAGAGGTAGCGAAAGAAACGCACCAGGTAACAATGACTAGAGGTCAGAAAGGTGTGCGAGTTTCTGAAGCGCAGTCGGGTTTCAGAAGTTGAAGAAGCAAGAAGTGCTTTTGGCGGTTGCCACCAGTTTTAACAGATTCTGTGGTTATACAGATAAGTTCAGAAGTTATACAGAAAATGCATAAGCTGTAGAGATAACTCAGAAGATTAACAGATTCTGTGGTTAGACAGAAATAGCATAAGTTTTAGAAGGTTCAGAGGATGTGATAGCTCTAGTCAGTAACTATACAAGATAACTAAGAAGTTTCGTATAGACAGAGTAGAAGATGATTAAGAAAGTTCTTATAGTCACAGTAGAGAGTGTATTTCGGGAGAGATTCAGGGAATTGCCTGTAAGTATGGTTTTGAACTTATCATTCATATTGATGAAAAATTGCAGGAGAAGTAAATCAGAAATCCCAAGTCGACATGTCAAACAAATGTTGACTACTTTGTTGACTAAGCAACCTTAAGAAGAGAAGTATTTGAATGATACATTGATGGTCAAGCTTGGTACTGTTATATACGAATAGATGGTAAGAATGAATTCCAAGAGGAAAACCATATTTGTATCAGAGTGAGTTCATAGAGAGTGAACCAATGAGTCGTCTACAGAAATAGTTACGACAAGTAAGCGACTTGGAGAGTCGACTTCTTTAAGAACTACCTGTATGCTCTCGCATGTAAGTATGGAGTATAGAAGACTTGTTACATGTATAAGAATTATAGTATGCTTTTCAGGACCGGAAATAGAGGCAGGTCTGACCAAATTTGGTCAGGAGGAATAAAAAAGCACGAGACAATGAGTTGGAAGTGCTGATCAGGAGTATTGAGGCATATTAAGCAAACTGAGGTAGAGTTTGAAGAGGCTAAACAAGTAAATGGAGATTATAGAAGAACAAAGGGAGATTAAGTATATATATATATACGAGATAAAAAGTTTATGTATGAAGCAACTATGATACAACTGTATGTGAGCTCTATGAAGAATTACCTGCGTTATTGAAGAATATTACATGTAAATAAATGTTTTTGCAAGAGAGAAAACATATGTTTGAGTCTATCCTTGAGGGTTGTTGTATGTATGCCAGGTCAATAATCATTATAAAATCCACTATACGATCAGTCACTATAATAACAACGGAGAAGGAAGAGAACAAGTCGAGGGTTGAACAAAGGAGGAAAAAAGTAGTTCATCCAGGAATCACCAACTCTGGCGGAGATGGCCAGTACTTATACACAATAGCATTAACTTGGAAGATAAACAAAAGAGACTTGTGTGTGTAAAAACTTGAAATACTTCACTAGGCCTGCCATCTGCCACCTGGTGAAAGCACACGCCACGGTCACACACACTTTGAAGTGGTAACCAGTTAGTCCACTCCCTGCTACATTAGGTGAATTGGCGCCGAGACCAGTCCTTCTCAAGTGACATCATGGCTACATCACGGCATGGATTCAGGATGGTCAATCTGTTCGTCATGTTGCAAGACGTTTAGCAGTGTCCCACTCTACCATTCAAAGACTTCTTGAGAGATTTCAAGCTACCGGACAGTTGGAAAATCGACCCTGCTCACTAAGAATTATATAAACCTTGTCTAAACTGAATGGCGGCCCTTAACTTTTGTCCAGTAGTATATAATTCGGTTGTCATCCTCGTGCAATTCACATTAGTCGCCTTTTACGACGATTGCTTCTGGGAGCAGAAGTCCTATTTTGTTTGGTCTCCTCATGTATCTTGAGGAACATTACGGGCCTTCAGCCCAGTGTGGAACAAAAGCCTTCGGTAATTTCTCGCCACCCCATTCTGTGTTGTATCATTCTTTAAGTCTTTCCATGTCTTATTCATCTGTTTCTCGGACCGTTCATCGTCATCATCATCATCATAATCACTTCATCATTATAATTATTTCAACATTATTATTTTATCACTATTATCATTTCATCATTATCATCATAATCAACATGACCAAAATCCTTATCATTTCATCATTTCATCCTCATCATCATAATTTCATCATCATCATTTCATAATCATCATCATCATTCATCATCATCATCATCAACAACATGACCATAATTATCATCATTTTATCATTCTGATCATTTCATCATCATGACCATCATTATCACCCCTATGACCATTATCAGCATCACCATGATCATTATTATCATCACTATGACATCATCATCACCATGACCATCATTATTATCCCCATGACCATCATTATCATCACCATGACCATCATTATCATCACCATGACCATCATTATCATTACCATCATTATCATCACCATGACCATCATTATCATCATCATTATCACCATGACCATCATCATCATCACAATGACAATCATTATCATCATCATTATCAGCACTATGACCACCATCATAATCATCATGACCATCATCATTATCAGCACTATGACCATCATCATCATCACCATGACCATCATCATAATAATCACCACGACCAGCATTATCATCACCATGACCATCTTTATCATCATCATTATTACCATGACCATCATCATCATCACCATGACAATCATTATTGTCACACAACGGTTTCCTCTGGGTGAATGATGGAGTGAATGTAAGTAAGGGTCACTGAGGTAGTCAACACATGTTTAAGTTTAACTCAGGGATTGAGTTCAAGTTTGACTTCACGTCAGCATTTGTGACTTGTGCGTGCGCATGGAGAAAGCGTGTTTGGTGAAGACAAGTCTGGAGTACTGCGAGAGGTCCCGGGTTCATATCCCGGACGAGCCCTCATTATTGACACGAGCTAGTTCCCACCGAACTATGGCATAAGGCATATAATAATTATAGAAGCACAAACATAGCTGAATGCCTTCCATGTCAGATTCGTAATCATCACAATAACATCGAGACGCACAAGTAATAATCAGACATTATAACTGCGAGTCAATCTCCAGATAATTTAATGCACCAAAACGTTACACTAATACAAAGATAGCGTGAATAGCTGGTACAAAAGGTATTGTACACATATCACTGGTTCACTAGCACTACTGCTACTATCAGAATAACCCATGACTTCACAAATTCACATCTTTCAACAATTCATCATCGGCAGACTCTACACACTGCCTTTCCTCTAGAGTTTTCCTCACAACTTCTTTACCCAATCTCACTTTCTACATCCCCTGGCAATGTCCTGACATTCCCTTACACTGTCACGTATCTCCGCTTGATCATACACGAAAAGTTCACAACAACTCATATAAACATCATGTCAGTTTCACACAAATACTCTTTAACTGTTCGTGACAATTATCATCATCATTATCATCATTATCATCCCCATGACCATCATCATCATCAGCTTTCAGGTCCCTGTGAAGCACGAGACCTCGACAAAAAACATAACAAATCTTCCTACACTGTAGCACGTTCATATACGTTTGTCTTCTGTATTTCTATCATGTCTGTTTCTAGTTCTCTTCTCCATGTTTTTTTTTTCTTCTTCCCCTAACTCAATGCATTCCAGTTCAAAGACTGCCTTGTAATGCTGTCATCAAGTTTCCTCGGTTTGCGTCCAAGACCTGGTCCAACGCTAGCTCACTTTGGTAGAATTTTCTTATTGTTGGGGACTTTTTTGGCTTAAATCTTCAGACTGGATGCGGCAGCCGACTATACCGAACACCGTAGTCTTTATCACTCTTAGCTCTTTTTCTAGTCTTCTTAATTACCGTCTCAGCCTTTCTTTGCGTTTTTGTATTGGTTAGCTACGTTCTAAGCTTCTTTCTTGTTCAATATGTTTCTTTACGGCGAATCCCTTTTTTTTCTCGTATTAATTTATCTTTTTCCCATCTATTTCTCTCAAACTCAATCTTTCATTTTTACGTCAATATTTTTAGTAACTTCGCAGAACGTAAACATTTTGCAATGGTCTCTTCCTGCCAACATCCATTTTCAGTTTTATAGATTTAAATATATATATATATATATATATATATATATATATATATATATATATATATATATATATATATATATATATATATATATATATATATATATATATATATATATATATAGATATATATGTTCTAAATCTTATTATTTGTTTGTTCACCTTAAGATTCACAAAAAATTATGTATATATATATATATATATATATATATATATATATATATATATATATATATATATATATATATATATATATATATATATATATATATATATATATATATATATATATATATATATAAATGATGGTGGTGATGGTGATGATGATGACGACGACGATGATGATGATGATTGCGACGATGATGAGATGATGATGATGAAGCACACACATTGTTATGTATTTCTTTACTACCCCGTGTCGGTCCCGGGGGTCTCTATGGAGAGAAAGACAAAATAGGGCTACTTCCTCAGAGATGTCATTAAAGGAGACTAATATGGGGTTGGTCATGGGACAGGTAACGTAACGCATAAGAACAACTTGCTACTGAAACCAATGGTGAAACAGCACGCATATGCTTTGTTGGAGGTTTCCAGTAAGCCGGCCAGCTAGAATGGTGACTCCCTGCTCCATTTGGAGCGTACAGGAACACAATAATGATAATATTTCTTGTACTGTCTAGTAGTCCTAGCACTGAGATAAAGGTAGTCCTACCACTGAGATATAGGTAGTCCAATAGAAGATACAGCAGTAAAGGGTTGAAGCATTCGAGGATGCACTATACTGAATCCAGCTTCGAGAGGTGGGGTGAGCAGTTCCCTTGCTCGCTGCCTTTGCCTTCCATAACTCAAGAGCAGAGTTAGGTAAACATTTAAAGCTGGGTAGACTGGAGCGTGACTACACATGGTTTCATAGCTATGCCACCAGAGATCAGCACTCTAACTCCTCAACCAATCGGACGCTCGAGTTCTTCCATTATTGAACATGTATAAATATTGTCATTATCTTCCTTTGCGATCCCCATAAAATATGGAGCCACCACTGGTTTTGTAATTGAGCTGTCAGTGGATTTGTTTCGTTATTTTAAATAAACTTATTGCATCAATTATTTTACTTTATTTGTAATCATTCCTTTATTTATTATTAATTTATTAATGTATTTGTGAAATCCTTCGCACTACTTTCCTTATGTAACCTCCGAATGCCAACTTCGAAATTACACTTTTTGTTTGAACGTACAAGTATTAATACGCTGAAATGGATTGGACTAAATAGCGTTCTCTGATACACACTTCTCATGAACATAGTCGATAGCACACTTTTCATAGTCACAAATTAAACCTTACAACAAATATTATAATTCTGTTAATATAACTTTTGTAAAACATACATTAAAAGTAATATTTACCTAATTTACACTGTTCAAACACAGTTTATAACAAAATCCTGAATAACGTATTAGGGTATTTGTCATTATTAGATTTGCAAGTACAGTAATGTGTTTACCTAATCTACAGCCAAACATTTTAAACACGATTCTGATCTTTGGTAGGGGAAGAAAAAGTTACTCGGTAATGGTGGCCGTTCGTTCAGGGTTTGGTTAAAGATGGTAATGTGAATTTGAAAGATCGCTTTGTTGGCAAGCAGAATTGGCACCAATTCAGTAGGTCCAGGCGAGGAAACTCACATCCTGCCAGATGACATCCTTGAGAAGATCCATTAATCTTACCAGGGAAACAGAATGAGACATTATGACCGTCGAAAAATTGTAGGAACCACGGCCTGCTTAAAATATATAGAGAGACAGCAAAATAAAGTGGTTTGTCAGTCTCATAAGAATTGTGAACGACGAGTTACAACAACGCGCCTACAACAGAAGAAGACATAAAGGTTTAGAGAGCGCTAAGAAGACCAAGAGCAAGTGGATTGACACGTTTGATTTTGGTTTTAAGGACCATATTCATTGCACACCGACAACTCCATCAGTACTCGCATCTCCTCCCTTAAATCACACAAGGAGAATCTCAGTACAGTGTACGAACTCCGTAGCACCGGCGAGAATCTCAATGTGTGTATACAGGAATCACATATTCTAGAATTATTTTTGTGGTGAGTAAGTTTCCTCATTTTTAAATTTTGCCAGGGCAACGGTCGTATGGCCTATTCTTTACGATTTCCAACTGCCGAGGGATTTTTAACGTGCGCAAATTGCACACAGGACCTCCTATTTTTTCGCCCTTATCCGAGAAGGCTGGACACCCGATCTCACTACCCAGAGATCTCACTACCCACGAGATCTCACTAACCACGAGATCTCACTACCCAGAGATCTCACTACCCACGAGATCTCACTACCCACGAGATCTGGGCGGAGTATGTTTTCATTAGGAACCACTGGTTCTGAAAACAAAATTTCCATAAATTATATTCCCTGTGCAGGGAGCGAACCCGGTACCTTTAGAATTAGAGGCGGACGCCATACCCCTGAGCCACATCGACCCCCCTATATTACAGAAATTCTACAACACGGGCTCACTTCGGCGAAAGCGACTCACTTGGGCACAAGAATGGAAACTTCAGCTCACCATGGCGCTTCACCGCAAGAGTTGACCGCAAGAGTTGACCGCAAGAGTTGACCGCAAGAGTTGACCGCAAAAGTAAAATTAAAAAGTAAGTACTGAACGAGTTGATCATACATGAAACAACACAGTGTTTGCAGAGGCGCATCTACTATGAAGCTAGAATAGGTCTAATAAGCAGATTATATGGTTATGTCTTTTTGTTGCTTTTCTGTTTATGAAGTTTCAAGTTTTCTCTATGATATGTTTCTTTCCAATCCACTAAAGGTTTTTTTTTTTTTAAATAAAGAGGCCCCTCCAAGAGTTCAAGCTTCAGGGCCCCCAAAATATAGATTCGCCACTGACTGTTTGCATGTACAAGGTATAAATGACACCAACTCAAATATAACAGCAGTTAAAATAATTCAAAGGCAACAGAAGCTTTCATTAAATTCGGAAATACTATATGATGAGTACATGATGACCTCATTGGAAAAACCTGACATATCACATTTTTAGAAAACAAAACCGAGTTATTGCCCTAAGACATTAAACATATTCCAAAAAAGGTGTAGAATTTAAAATTATATTTGAAAACGCATTCATCTTCAAGAAAATGAAGCATAAAAACAGACAATCCTTATTTGTGTCAATGCGCTGACAATGTTGAAGTTCAGTTTTCTTGCATTTCATTTTTTGTGACATGTCAGGTTTGTCTATTGAGTTCTTCATGTGGTAATCAAAAGAAACCAGTCCATTATAACAGAAAATAAGAATTTTCAACATAAATGGCAAGTCTATCCTATTGTATGGCTCTGAAACATGGAGATGGAATTATTACAACAATTAATAAGTTACATTCATCGATGAGTTTGTGCGTAGAATAGAAGTACTGACATTGTACAACAAGATCACCAAAGTGGAAATGGTGACAAAGGGGCGGATTAGCAGTAATCATGACCCCTGGTGAAAAAAAAGGGATTATAGATTCCACGTAGAGAAGTTAGGAGAGCGTGAACCCCTCTATTGATTCGGGCTCTGGGGCAGTGCCCGATTGCCTATCTCTCAGTCCGCCCTTTGATGACAATAACCAGACACGTCATAGAGGAACAAGACATGAGAAGACGCTGGCGATTAATAGGATACAAACTGAGAAAATTATTGGCAGCGTTACCATGCAGTTCTAATTCTGGAATACCCCAGGGTATGAGAAATAGTGATAGACAGAAAAACTCACGGACAAGAGGAGGCAGAAATGAAAATAAGAAGATTCTGATTTAACTCTTAAAGGACGAAATGGTTTTCCCATATTTGATACAAAGAATATTTTTTATCACTTTGAGATTTCATATAATGTTAAAGGTTAAGTGTCGGTTATCTCAATTTTTTTTTTTTTTTTTAAAGTATGGTAATGTTATAAATAGTTGTAGTGGAAACTGAATTAGGATTTATAAAACTATAAAATTGGACCAATATGAAATAAAAACTCAGTTCAAACAGCCTGGCTTTGAATACTGCCCTCCCGTCACATGCTCCTGGGATAATCAGCCCCAAAAACTGGCCTCCCGTCACAAACGCCTGGGATAATCGGCCACCAAAACTGGCTTCTCTTCTCAAGCGCCTGGGAGAATCGGTCCCCAAAATTGGCCTCCCATCCAATAAGAGTTTAAAAAAACTGTCTGTTTTCGATACAAGGCCAAATGTGTACTATCAGGATAAATAAGGGAAGGATAATTCCATAGCAGATACTTCCATATGGCCAGTTTTTTGGGGTAGTGTCTCCCAGGGAGTTAAAGACTTCACTATATTAGATCCAGCTTTATGATGTCCGGCTGATCAGTTCCCTTTCTTGTTACCGTTGCCGTTCCTAACTCAGCAGCAGAGTCATTTACCCATTTACAGCTGGGTAGACTGGAGCGTGACGCTACCAGGTTTAGAACTGGTAACTTTGCTTCAACAGGCAAGTGCATTAACCACTCAGTAAATCTCGTCAGTTCTTGTTGTTGATCTTGTTGTTGTTGTTGTTAATGTTGTTGTTGTTGTTGATCTTGTTGTTGGTGTTGTTAATGTTGTTGTTGATCTTGTTGTTGGTGCTGTTAATGTTGTTGTTGATCTTGTTGTTGGTGTTGTTAATGTTGTTGTTGATCTTGTTGTTGTTGATCTTGTTGTTGTTGTTGTTGTTGTTGTTGTTGTTGTTGTTGTTGTTGTTGATCTTGTTGTTGTTCTTGTTATTGTTGATCTTGTTGTTGTTGTTGTTGTTGTTGTTGTTATTATTATTGATCTTGTTATTGTTGTTGATGTTGTTGTTGTTATTGTTGTTGTTGTTGATCTTGTTGTTGCTGATGTTGTTGTTGTTATTGTTGATCTTGTTGTTGTTGATCTTGTTGTTGTTGATCTTGTTGTTGTTGTTGTTGTTGTTGTTATTGTTGTTGTTGATCTTGTTGTTGTTGTTGTTGATGTTGTTTGTGTTGCTGTTGATCTAGTTGTTGTTATTATTGTTGTTGTTGTTGTTGTTATTGTTGTTGTTGTTGTTGATCTTGTTGTTGTTGTTAATGTTGTTGTTGTTGTTGATCTTGTTGTTGTTATTGTTGTTGTTGTTTTTGATCTTGTTGTTGTTGTTGTTGTTGTTGTTGTTGTTGTTGTTGTTGTTGTTGATGTTGTTATTGTTGTTGATCTTGTTGTTGTTATTGTTGTTGTTGATGTTGTTATTGTTGTTGATTTTGTTGTACTTGTTGTTGTTGATGTTGTTATTGTTGTTGTTGTTGTTGATCTTGTTGTTGTTGTTGTTATTGTTGTTGATCTTGTTGTTGTTATTGTTGTTGTTGTTGTTGTTGTTATTGTTGTTGATTTTGTTGTTGTTGTTGTTGATGATGTTGTTATTGTTGTTGTTGTTGTTGATCTTGTTGTTGTTGTTATTGTTCAAAGTGAAGAGAGTCTGTAGGTGCCCCACAATGCGCAACTAGACTATGCGTGATGGTCAGTGAATGCTTTGTCCGCCAGTGGCTATGGATTCTAGAAGAAGAGAACACATTTTCCGAAATTCCGCATTATTATTTAACAATTCTTCTTTATTCTTCCTATTGCTGTTATTTATATGAATAAGTTCATGCTTCAAAAGCTTTTGTTTTCTTGTTTCCGGGCTGGAATTGGCATTTTTGTCTATTTACCCTGGGAGCGATGAACAGATCAACAAACCTGGCACCATATTCTGCATTTTTGTAGTTTTGTTACAAAGCTAGCCTCTTTGGGGAATTAATAAAATAATAAACTTTCTGCTAAGCGAATCAGCATTTTCCCGATGGGTTTGAATACAATTAACTCGGCCAATCCGAATATTCCTGTGACAAAAATGAAACATTATCATCGCCAACCGAAAATACCTTACCGCTCACTATGGAGTAACGGGCCACTGTTGTAGCTGACCGCCTGGCAAGCTTCCTGCACCAAATTATTCGTGTGATTTTCATCGGTAGTTTTAAAAGCAATTTGTTTTTCCATGATGAGTCTGTCAGCCCTAAGCACTATCTTTTTTGCATGATGAGTCTGTCAGCCATAAGTACTATCTGTTTTTCCATGATGAGTCTGTCAGCCATAAGTACTATCTGTTTTTCCATGATGAGTCTGTCAACCCTAAGCATTTTCTGTTTTTCCATGATGAGTCTGTCAACCCTAAGCACTTCTTACATTAGTCACCTCCTGCGATATATCTTTAGGTATCAGCAGACATATTCTTACTTTGCTCAGAATTCCCCGAGAACTTCACGGGTCAACATAGCCAGACTTACATTGTTTTTAAAAAAACACAAAGTAGGAAAGTAATCGAAACCTGCGTCAGTAGCTTTATGTAAGACACGAACGACTTGAGTGAGTTCGCTTGAAATAAATTACAGTGTAGTAGTAGCTTCTTTATTGAATTGCCAGAATTATGCAACATACGTTGTTGAACTAACATTACATAGGATGACATAGGATGACCTAAGAGTAACACTCCAAAAACTATGTCAGCAGTTCAAAAGAGTTGTGATACAGTGGATCTCATCTCACTGCAACATCCACGGCAATGAAGAGGCTGACAGATTGGCAAAGGAAGGCGGAAAGCTGCCTCAACTTGACACAAGCATAATTTATGAAGAGGTCAAGAGTTGTATCAAGAACAGATGCAGGAGCAAGTGAGAAACAAAGCACCCGGGCCACACACACACAAAATGATGCATATTATCAGCTCAGCAGAAGTGAACAAGTGGTAATCTTCAGACTTCTCACAGGCCACAACAGATTGGGATACCATCTTTTCAACAAGCTAAAGATAGGAGCTACCGATAAGTGTAATTGTGGCACCGATAAAATGACTGCTAAACATCTACTTCAAAGGTGCGCAACACATGAGGAACAAAGAAAGCACGGTACCATTCATGACGATCTCAACGGAGATACAAATAGCCTCAAGCTGACCGCTGCTTTCTTTGAACATATTAAGTCGATGTCTGAAAGTGAACGAAGAAGAACTAACATTATTACACATCTTTCATTGTTGAACTAAGCGAATATTTATTTATTTTCTCATGTTTCTTACTTAGCTCTCGCTTTCCTTCCTTCCCCTGACGAAGGCGTTATGGTCGACACGTTGGCTATTTTCTTTTTCCGAAAAAAAAAAAAATTCGTATCCATTGTTGAACTAACACTATTATACAACATTCATTGTTGAACTAACAGTATTATACGACATTCATTGTTGAAATAACACTATTATACAACATTCATTGTTGAACTAACAGTATTATGCAACATTCATTGTTGAACTAACAGTATTATACAACATTCATGGTTGAACTAACAGTATTATACAACATTCATGGTTGAACTAACAGTATTATACAACATTCATTATTAGGTTACAGGGAAAGGCCTTGAGCTGATGGCACGAGACAGGAAGATTTGGCATAAGTTTGTTGAAGGACTATACTCCTGGGGGAGCTGAAAGTTGATGAATGAATGAATGACAAGCTTCTCGTACCCCCCACCCCACCCTCTTCCACCGCCCCTGTTTGCAAGTATGTGTATCCCAGGAAAGGAACCCCAGCCTTAAACTGTGGGGAAAGGTTTGTAGCTAATTTGATGAAGACAATATTGGCGAAATGCGTACAATCTTATCTACTGTAGCATGTTAAAGCAAAATAAACCATTTGCACGTTCTCATCTATTTTAAAGGAAAGACCAGACTTTTCTGTTTCAGTAAAGACAAAAGGAGAAGTCAAGAGTCACGTGAGGGAGACAATCTTCTGTGATTTGAATGTCAACGCGTAATTGTCTATCCCGTGATATTCTCTCCAGAAACCGGGACTCTCGTGGCACGCGCTATCGGAAAAGACTCTTCTTACAAGATGAGTATGTTTGTTCCGGCATATATCAAATTTAACTTGGGCTAAAGTTAAAAAAAAAAAAAAATAAAGAAAAAAAAAAGTCATGCGACTTCTGTAAAACCACTTTCTTGATTAGAAAGTTCGTGAAGTGTTTGTTTAAAACATAAAGAATTAAGTATAGACCAGCAGTCGAACCAGTACTTAACCAACAAAAGTTCAGATTTAGAACCAAAAAATTCTACAGTGATATTTAATTTCCTCTTTGTTTCACATGGAGAATGGAGCACTTTACGACAGAACGCTGTATCAGAACATGCATGTGGTTCCTGTAGTGATTAGTTTTACAAGATGAGAATGCCAGCTCAATGCTTAACCTCATATCAGTAGCCTCTTATACATGCTAGAGAGAGCATGGATGATTTCTAGTTGGCATTTAGTCCACACTGGAATCGGCAAATGCAATACCGGATATTTCCATTTTCGGGTTGTTCAATTGTTATTCATTTTTATGTATTTAGCAGTTTGTAAGTGTGCCTCCGGATTCCCTTCCCCGCGAACTTTTAGGCATACCTCTTTTTTTTTCTTACTCTATGGATTCCAGAACAGTACTACCTTGTAATGCAATCAATGGATTTTCTCAATAAAAGTATTCTTCTTCTTCCATCCTTAGCCATCAACCGGCAAAGCAGTATGTGGCCAGTACGCCTAGTGGCGTCTTAGGGCAACAACAAATTGATCAATCTATCGCTGTTTCCACCACGACTAGTGGCGTCTTTGTGGAACAAAAACAGACCAAACAATCTATCATTGTTTCCGTAATCAGATTGGTTGGCAAGCAGGTGATCAGCCCACTGTGCGAAGTTTTTACGGGATGGGGTAAACAGCCCCATGCCCATACCCTCCTTAGTCGCCTTTTACGACATGCGTGGTAGGGTGCAGTGTTACTATTCTTTGCTCCCCTTTCGGGCCCCGGTAACACACGGGTGAATAAAAGTATGAATTACCATAATTCCATTTGTAACAAATTGACAGAACGTGAGCCACTCAAAGAACTTGTAGACTGGGACTGCCACGAACTGGCAATGGTGTGAAGGGAGACAGGAAAGAAAACTTATTCTTTCGCCGGGAGCTCAGAAATGCCAGCAAAACTACAGGAAGTATTCTCCGGGGTTCAAACATAACACCATTCCTATTTTCATCACTTCTACATCCACAAATTACGTTATATCTACACAGTGTGTCCAGTAAGTTCTTGTGCACTTTGATTCGTTAATAACTATTCGTCTATATCATCATCATCATCATCAGTTGCCATCTCCACAACGAAGGTTGGCTGTAATGGATCTCCAACGTCTTCTGTCTCTTGTCTTGGTGGTACACTCTGATAGACTCTTTCCCGTCCATCTCTTGATGTTATCTTCCCACTTATAGTGCTGTCTTCCCCTTGCACGTTTGCCTTCAACTCTCCCTTCTGTTATGGTCTTCTGCAAGGTGTTATGCCTTTTTATGTGGCCAAAGTATTTTAGCTGCCGAACTTTGACCTCTCTCATTAGTTCTCTTTTTATACCTAGATTTTCTAGGACCTCCTTATTTGTTTTCATCTCTTTCCATGAGATACGCCCCATTCTTCTATATATCCACATTTCAAGAGCCTCAATTCTTTCTTCCAAATGCTTATTCATCGTCCATGTTTCTGCACCATAGAGAAATGCAGAATATATATAACACTTTATGATTCTCAGTTTTAATTTATGAGATAACCGTTTGGATGTCAGTATATGTTTCATGTTGTTGAATGTAGCTTTGGCCATTCCTATATAAGGCATACCATATAAGGTACAATAAAGCGTCGATTATCCAAACTAATTGAGACCAAGGTTGGTTCGGTTAGTTAAAAAGTTCGGATAATCAAACATACATGAGATTACCCAGTTTATACGAAACGAAGTGTAATTAGGCCTACAATAAAATTAGTGTACGCAAGGTTGAGCTCATGTATTTTGAAAGATGAAGTATTATTAAAGATAAATGAATTAGGAAATCGTTAGTATATAATAAACACAATCGATAAAGAAACAACATACTATATAATATTTATTTTGAAATTAATTAATTGTTTTATATGATTTCAGGGACCCAAAGATGCAGCAATAGAGAATGCAGTCAGCGACCCATAGCTTGACTGCTTGTGTCAGGGTCAGCGAACTAGAGCTGACCAAGACCCTACTCCACCTCCACGTGGTGGTCCTGGAAACAGGCTGCATCACTGCAATCTGGCTGAGAGAGTAGGGATCGAAGAGGGAAGGCAAACCCGGTCCCCAAAAATGCCGTGCTGAAGTCGGATGTGAAAGGCGCTGATATCGCAGCTCCGGTGTAAACAGACACAACGCAACCAACGTCCTTTTAAGGACGAACGAGGAAGAAGAAGATAGGGTTTCAATAATAGATCACACTTATTTTTAACATAAACAAAAATAAACAAACACAAGTAATTGTAAAGAAAGAAAATTATAATGAACCTCGGGAAAGTTTTTATTTTATTTTAAAATATGTTTGTAATATTGAAGTTTTCTTTTGAACAATGTGAGATTGTCTTTTTTTCACAGCGGTCTCTCATCCTCTACAATATCAGTATCTCCGTAGAACTGCATTCTGACTGTCACTCACACCACACCGTAGCAGTTTCAAAGGCAGTGAAGGCTTCCGCGTGAGTGGGCCCGCTTTCCGTTTTCCCTTCTTCTACGTCATCAGAATTACCTTCGTTAGTGCACTAAAAATAGATAACGTAAATTTTTATTTTTTTTTTGGCTGCGGTGGTTCGGATAATTGACGGGTCGGATTATCGACGTTCTACTATATAAACAAAGTAAAATTAACAGAAGGGAATTTATTCACGATTACTATTACTTTATTTCATCGTTCAACTCGTGCACCGAAGTGTATTGTAGGAACTGAAGCTTACGTGCTTGAGCAAATGTGTCGTACTGGCTGCGGTGAGCCCTTGTATGTTATGTGGTCTTCTCATCTGTCACTTGGTTTTCCCCGTGCTACGAAACCAGATCTTCTACGGGTTGTAGGCGAGTAGTTGTAACTTATCTTCTACGGGTTGTAGGCGCGTAGTTGTAACTTATCTTCTACTGTTGTAGGCGCGTAGTTGTAACTTATCTTCTACTGGTTGTAGGCGCGTAGTTGTAACTTATCTTCTACTGTTGTAGGCGCGTAGTTGTAACTTATCTTCTACTGTTGTAGGCGCGTAGTTGTAACTTATCTTCTACTGGTTGTAGGCGCGTAGTTGTAACTTATCTTCTACTGTTGTAGGCGCGTAGTTGTAACTTATCTTCTACTGGTTGTAGGCGCGTAGTTGTAACTTAGCTTCTACTGTTGTTGTAGGCGCGTAGTTGTAACTTATCTTCTACTGTTGTAGGCGTAGTTGTACTGGTTGTAGGCGCGTAGTTGTAACTTATCTTCTACTGTTGTAGGCGCGTAGTTGTGATTTATCTTCTTCTGTGGTGGGCGCGTAGTTGTAAGTTATCCTCCAAGGGTTGTAGGCGCGTAGTTGTAACTTATCTTCTACTGGTTGTAGGCGCGTAGTTGTAACTTATCTTCTACTGTTGTAGGCGCGTAGTTGTAACTTATCTTCTACTGGTTGTAGGCGCGTAGTTGTAACTTATCTTCTACTGGTTGTAGGCGCGTAGTTGTAACTTATCTTCTACTGTTGCGCGTAGTTGTAACTTATCTTCTACTGTTGTAGGCGCGTAGTTGTAACTTATCTTCTACTGGTTGTAGGCGCGTAGTTGTAACTTATCTTCTACTGTTGCGCGTAGTTGTAACTTATCTTCTACTGTTGTAGGCGCGTAGTTGTAACTTATCTTCTACTGTTGTAGGCGCGTAGTTGTAACTTATCTTCTACTGGTTGTAGGCGCGTAGTTGTAACTTATCTTCTACTGTTGTAGGCGCATAATTGTAATTTATCGGGCTTCGGTCTCTGAGATGACCAAACCACTTAATTTATTCAAGATTTAATTTTAAGAATGTTAACTTAAAAAATATCCACAAACATTTTGGATACAAAGCCAAATGCAATTTTGAATTTCTCTAAAGTGAAGTCTAGTGTGCTTTGTGCTACGATGAAAGGAAGGTAGTTACATTGAAAGTTAACATTCTTACAATTCTTCTTCAGCTTTCAACTCTTCAAGGAGAATAGGACGTCAACAAACATATGCCAAGTCTTCCTGTCCCGTGCCATCAGCTCAAGGTCTTTCCATGTTTTCTTCATGTCTGTCTCCAGTTCTCTTCTCTATGTGTTCTTTGATCTTCCTTTATCTCTCTTACTGTGGGGGTTCCAGAACAAGGACTACCTTGTAATGCTATCAACATTCCCACGACGTCACCTGACAAGTAATGATGGCGATAGGTGAGTCCTTGCAAATAAGGTTTGGATTCGTTTTTGTCATTCACATGAGTAAACATTCCAGAAGTGATAGCATGTCAAAGTAAGAGTTTTATTTAAACAAATTAAACTAAGCAAAGTATGGGGAAAAAAATAAAATAAATAAAAAACATAAATACACGCTTTGTAAAAACTGTCCGTGCATACACATTTCAGAAGTGGTAACAACTTTCACATTTTAAACTGATCAAAGATCAAAATAAACAAAAAACAAACCTAGAAACATTAGCTTTGTGACAACTTTCCATGCATAGACATTTTAGAAGTGATGACATTTCAAAGTAACAGTTGTTACATATAAAACCAGTGCTTCTTAACCAGGGGAACATGCATCCCCCGGGAGTACGAAACATGCCTTCAGGGGGTACGAGACATGTCAGTTATTTTAGAAGGCGAATCATCATTGACATTATATAATACACAGAACTCTAATGTATAAGTAGAAAAAGAACATTGACAACGTGAACTCAATGCCACAACTTAGCCACATTTTGTAAATAATATTTTCTCAAGACACACTTGTTTTTCAGTTCTATTTTTTGTGTGTGCATATTTTGTGAGCTAGAAGATAATAGTGTGCGAAGCTTCTTAAGATGCTGTAAAAGGGTGCGAGGATTCTTAAGATGCTTTAAAGGGGTGTGAGGATTCTTAAGATGCTCTAAAGTGGTGCCAGGCTTTTTAAGATTCTGTAGAGGAGTGCGGGACCTCTAAAAGGTTCAGAAACACTGTATTAAACTGAGCAAGAAATGAAAACAAAACAAAATAAAAACAAGAAACAAGTTTTGTGAAAACTTGTGCACGGGTTATTAACTTGGGCAGGTTTAATCTAAGTGCACAACGGGTAGTTCTAAGGTTAATCAAGGTATGTTTTCTGAGTCCTTACAAAAAAATGTTCGTGTTTCTTTCCATTAAAAAGCCATTTCAGAAGTGATAAGCATTCAAAACAAAACAGACAAAACCATAAACATAAGATTTGTTAAAGCTTTTCATGCTTAAACATTTCATAAGTGGTGCCATTTCAAAGTAACAACTACCACATATTAAACCGAGCAAATTATGATCAAAACCACACAAATAAAATCATTTAAAAACCTAGAAACACAAGCGTTGTGAAAACTTTTTCACGGGTTATCAACTCCATAACCAGGACTTCGATCATTTTCCCGCCTAGAAACAGACGACATATGCATTCTCCGGAAAAAGCTCATCTCGGCCATGGACCGGTACCAGACCCAGAATTGTCCCCCTTTGTCGGGACAAAAATCAATACAATCGCACAGATCACCGATATCCAGACGCTGAAATCTAACGGACCGTTGACAACTGACACAATTAATACACCACCCCAGCAATTCCTAGTATTACGTTATTCCAAACGCTTAAGCTATTTTCCACCTCAGCTCTAGTGAATGGCGAAACGAATTAGTGAGGTATATTAATTGATCCATAACAATAGAAGGTGACTTTCAGAACGAACACGGAATGCAAATTACTACACTAAAGTGTTGCACCATCACCTGCAGTTTCTGATTTTAATATTAACATTGCAACATATTCTTCTCTTTTCATGTAATCTTTCATAATATCAATTCATCTCTCATATTTACATCAAGGTATCACTGATTTGAAAACTATGTCATCGCTTCTACTAAAAACGTCGTCTCTTCTTGGACATTGTCATCTCTTATCCTAATAAATATCAAGTCATCTATTCTTCTGAAAAATATCAAGTCACCTCTTCTTCTAATATGAAGTCTCTGCTTCCTCTAATGTCAAGTTATCTCTTCCTGTAATATCAAATCATCGTTTCCTTTAATATCAAGTCATCGCTTCCTCTAATATCCAATCATCTGCTTCCTCTAATATCAAGTCATCTCTTCCTTTAATATCAAGTCATCTCTTCCTTTAATATCGTCATCTCTTCCGTTAATATCAAGTTATCTCTACCTTTAATATCAAGTTATCTCTACCTTTAATATCGTCATCTCTTCCTTTAATAGCAAGTTATCTCTACCTTTAATATCAAGTTATCTCTACCTTTAATATCAAGTTATCTCTACCTTTAATATCAAGTTATCTCTACCTTTAATATCAAGTTATCTCTACCTTTAATATCAAGTTATCTCTACCTTTAATATCAAGTTATCTCTACCTTTAATATCATGTCATATCTTCCTTTAATATCAATTCATCTCTTCATCAATATCAAGTCATCTCTTCATTTAATATCAAATCAGCTGCTTCCTCTAATATCAAGTCATCTGTTCGTCTAATATCATGTCATCTCTTCCTTTAACGTGAAGTCATCTCTTCCTCTAATATCAAGTCATTGCTTCCTCTAATATCAAATCATCTGCTTCCTCTAATATCAAGTTATCTGTTCGTCTAATATCATATCATCTCTTCCTTTAATATCAAGTCATCTCTTCCTCTAATATCAAGTCATCTGTTCGTCTAATATCATGTCATCTCTTCCTTTAATTTCAAGTCATCTCTTCCTCTAATATCAAGTCATCTGTTCGTCTAATATCATGTCATTTCTTCCCTTAATATCATGTCATCTCTTCCTTTAATATCATGTCATCTCTGTGTTTAATATCCAGTCATCTCTTCCGCTTATATCAAGTCATCTCTTCCTCTAATATCAAGTCATCTCTTCCTCTGATATCCAATCATCTTTTCCTTGAATATAAAGTCATCTCTTCCTTGAATATCAAGTAATCTCCTTGCATGAAATATCATGTCGTTTCTTCCTCTAATCTCCTCCTCTAATATCATGTCATCTCCGCCTCTAATATCAATTCGTCCCTTCTTATGATAAACATAAAGTCATCTCTGCTTGTAATAAATATCAAGTCATCTCTTATTCTAATATAATGTCATCTCTGATTCTAATATAAAGTCATCTCTGATTCTAATATAAAGTCATCTCTGCTTATATAAAGTCATCTCTGATTTCAATATAAAGTCATCTCTGATTCTAATATAAAGTCATCTCTGATTCTAATATAAAGTCATCTCTGATTCTAATATAAAGTCATCTCTGCTTATATAAAGTTATCTCTAATTCCTATACGACTATAATTTAGTGTAAGACAATCTTTCAACCCCTTATATCTAGAAATATAAGTTAAACTAAACACACCCACACACAATTATGTGACGACAAGACACGCAAACGTGAAAAACTATGGTTAATTGGGTATGGGTCTGACCAACACACAAAGTTAAGTTCTTTTTGTTGTTTATTATCATTAACTTTTTACAACATCAAACATATAGAGAAATCAATAAATCATGTTTACAGACATATGAAAATAACCGAATAAGTGCCCTCTCCCTTGTTGAGAAATGATCCCAAAAGAAGTTAATAACCCAAAGGTCAAAGATAAACACTAGGTTACAGAACAGACTATGAAGAACAAGTTCCCCACTAAATTACTACTCAGTAAAGTACACAAGTTTAGCGAAATAGAATAAATGTTAGTACAATGATTGTAACAAAGGAAAATACTCTCTCTCTCTCTCTCTCTCTCTCTCTCTCTCTGTCATACTTGGCCACAAACAATCTCGCTTACCCGCTCGTGGTGTTGAATCCCTTTAAAAAATTTCAATAGTTCCTGAACCTATACTGTCAGGTGGGTTGCCCAAATATGGCCCCAGTCCAGCCTATATATCGAATAATAATTACAAGGTAAACGCCAAATTTGGTGGTTTAATATTCCCTGGATGAAACAAGTGTCACCGCGAATAGTTACTGAAGCAAGACGTGCTCTGGACGTTTACAGTTGCAAAAGGAGAAAAGTAATTCCAGTATTGCGAAGCATCTGGTTGCTAAGACAAATGTTACAATATGTAAAAATGATGATGATGGTAAATCCTATCGGATGGCTCTATAGTGAGTGCCAATTTTGAAACAGCGTAGTTTTCTGGATCACTCCGTTGCTACGGCTGTCAGTTGTCAGGAATATATGTTCTTTCGTATGCCCAGTGGGCTGGAAAGATTAAATAAATAATTCTAGGTAAGGTACAGTCCAGTTAAGATTTAATATTAATGTTTATTTGCCTCTTGGGCCCAACCGGTTCACGAAAGAACTTGAGACTTGTAGCCACGAAGAAGACACCATTAATCCTTCACTGAATGAAGAAAGAGGACCGAACTAGCCCAAAAACTCGAAGACCTAAAATAATAATAAGACTAAGACCGCTGGCCGCTGGTTTTGATCAGGTGCTATATTAGGAAGAAAAGAACAGTTATGAAAAACTGCTACTATCCTATCCACCCGTAAGTTTTCCGCTATGGCATGTCGGGAAAAAGGGTATGCGCCCTCACCCGTTCTTGCCCGCGAGAAAAGGAATAGCGCACAAAGTCAATTATTATTTACTTTATTCATACGCGCACTTTAACAAAAATCGCCTGTCACTACTAGCTATTTGTCGGCGTCTGTTGTTTTGTCACATGATATTAACACTTGTCACTTCTATAATTTCACACAATGAAATATAATGTTCTATTCTGTCACTCATCCGTCATGCGTAATAATCTCAGTCAGCTAAACCGTATCTTCTTGTGTAAGAAAGTGGGGGTGATGGAATTTACATTACTGAACAACTGGCAAGAAAATATCTACGCGTTATGTTATTTCACTAGTTTTAAACGCTAGGGAATTACAGTGAATTAAAATGGTAAACTTAACACATTTTAACACTTAAGCACAATTTCTATTATCAGCTCGCGTGAGAAACTCAGGTAAACAAACGTGATTCTCTCCCCTGTTAAGACTGGCAGGTTGCGAAAAGTTGGTAAACAACTCTGTTGTTATGTTCCCAGAAAAAGGGTGTGGATTCAAAGGTGAGTCATACAAACAGAAAATTGCGTGGTTTGGCTTAGCCAATGGTAGACACTAAATGGGAAAGCAAAGGCTGTCAGATTACTATATCTATATTTTCATTACACGTCACATAATATAAAGTCATCTCTTTCTCTAATATAAAGTCATCTCTGATTATAATATAAAGTCATCTCTGATTATAATATAAAATCATCTCTGATTCTAATATAAAGTAATCTCTGATAATATAAAGTCATCTTATCTTCAGTTTGTCATCATAATTTCCCTTTGCTCTCCCTACGGAGGATGGAGCCACCACAACAGTTGATCCCCTTGCCGGAGGCCTGCACCTTCAGTCACACGCTTTTGTAGCGGTGGATTCTGTAGCAATGTGTTTCGCATGATGAGCTATGTACACAAACTCATATTAGTTGCCTTGTACGGCGAGCCTGAGGCTACAGTAATTCTATTCCTTGTTTGTCATTTCAGAAACACGCGCTGTTCTTGCTCTGATATCAAATTATTTTGTCTTCTTATGTCACGTGATTCAGACTGCAGATATTAAGTAAAATCATCATTCCATCATGATGTCATGTTATGTCATGTTACCACACTGCGCTGGCGATCGGGTGATCCGGTTCAAGCCCGGGCGATGACATTTGAGGAAGTAGATGTGTGTTGAGACAGTAGAGAATGGACAGTAGAGAAAGTTGTACGTAGCTAGTGAGTAGAGCAGAGTAGAGTGGTGTACGATCAGAGGACCAGTGATGTCGTGAAGTAGCAGAAATCATGAAGTAGCTGTTGATGTAGAGGAGCTGTGTATCACTGTGCTTTGCCTATGTTCTTTATGATTGTAATTGGCCTACGAGCATTGTGAATTGGTTAATATAAATATTTCTGGAGATTGAACTAGTCGTTTGAGTTATTTCATTACCTAGACATCGAGTCTGACGGTGGTGTATGTTTGCTGTGTGAGCTACCACGCACCTATAGTTCCACCGAGATACACCCTTACCGTTACAGTCACCTAACATATTACTTACTGACTTGCATTACTTTTCGTTCCACTGATGTAGTGAAGTGTTGTAGGTAGTTAAAGTTGACGTTCGTGGGCCAAGTGTGTCGAATTGGCCGCTGTGAGCTCGCGTTGGTGTAGGGCAATAGTTCCCAAACGGCGTAGCGCGAGAGGATGGCAGGTGTGGTAGGAACATTCAAAGACAATCAAAGATTTAGAGAGATTTTCAAAAAATTCTTCTGCCAAAAATTATTATGAAGGTTCTTTTCTTTTTCATTTCATTTATTTTGTTACCTGTTACATAAAATGGCAAATATTTTTATAGAAACACATTTAATTATCCAGAATTTTTCAGATTTTATTCAGTAATAAAATTAATTTTATATCAAATTGACATATCAGAGATTGCTGGAGTTTGGCATTAGGCGTGGGACTCGCAGGAATGAACGCATGAGAGGATGCATCCACCGTATGTACAATCAGCGCGCAACAGGAACTGTTAGCATTCATACCCTTCGACATTTGCTGAGGGAGACTGAGCACCTATGGGTTTGCCTTGAGTGCAATAATGTCGATTCTGAACAGTAATAATAATAACAATATCAAATAGATACAGTTCTCCACAACATATTGTTGTCAACAAGGATTTTCAGCTGTGACAAACACCAAAGACCAGACAAGAGAAGGATTCTTTGTGTTGATAAGGAGATGAGAGTTTGTTTGTCTCAAATAAGACCTAATATAAATGAGATAAACCGATTAAAAACAAGCTCACACCTCTCATTGAATATGTATATTTTGTGATTGAATCATTTTTTTATGTAGCTATCAATCAATCAATCAATCAATCAATACCCTTTAGCTCCCCAAGGAGCATAGGCCTTCAACAAACACATGCCAAGTCTTCCTGTCCTGTGCCATCTGCTCAAGTTCTTTCCATGTTTTCCTCATCATTTTCACCTCTGTATCCAGTTCTCTTCTCCATGTGTTTTTTTTTTTTGTCTGCCTCTCTTTACCTGTGGATTCCAGAACAAGGACTGCTTTGTGATACTATTAAGAGGTTTCCTCATTGTGTGTTCTATCCATCGCCAGCGTCTTCTTCTCAACTCTTGTTCAGCTAGCACTTGTCTGGTTCTTGTCATCAATTCCACATTTGTGACTTTCAGTCCTTCTATTCTACGCAAGCACCCGTTTATAAAAATCTGTAGCGTTTTGGTTGTTGTTTTTGTTGCTCTCCATGTCTCAGAGCCATACAATAGGACTGACTTGACATTTGAGTTGAAGACATTTATTTAGCTGTATTTGTTTATATTTTCTGGATATCTCATCATCATTAACTAGTTGTGTTCTAAATTATGAATAAAGCATTGTTGTTACAAGTTGATCTTTTGAAGGTATTTCTTATCAATAAAAAGTTAGATGTGGCGCGAGGAAATTTTCATTCCGAAAGTGTGGCAGAGAGAAAAAGTGTGAGAACCACTGTTCTGGTGTTACTGTGATGTCTATGAAGTACACGATCTTAATCTCAAGAAAGGCGTCCAGAAATCAATGCTGAGGCAGAATTAAGTCTTTGTTTTAATTCTGTCACATGTTTCTTTCTGAATCTTCATTTTTTTATACTTTGCTTGTTTGTTTGTTTGTTTTTGGTGTGTCTGTTCAAACACGAGCTGTTGTTGTACCAAGCCACTTGTAGCTCCCCGGAGGTGTCTGAAGAAAGGATATGACTTGCACCAACAGGCATGTCGTACACGGCAGCAGAGTTAACGGGTTCTTTGTTCGAAGCATGGTATCGTCACGTTTGTCTACCCAGCTGTAAATGGGTACCTGATTTTGCTTTGTGAAGTGTTAGAAACTGAACGTATACTATGTCAGCTTTATGAGATGTAGGTGACAGGTTCCCTTCCTCGCTGCCTTTATTTAAAAAAAATTATGTTTATGTGAAAGTGGGTGCACGATGTGTACAGGTCAAAGGTAATGGTAGTCCCACATCCGAAACTGACGTAGGGGAGTGAAGTGTTAGAGATATCACCATGCTAGGTCCCGTTTTTGTATGAAGGGGGGGGGGGGGGGGGGGCTGGTTCCATTCCTCGCTACCTTTACCTTTTCTTAACTCAAAAGCGGAGGCAGGTACCCATTTACAGCTAGGCAGACCACAGCGTCTGGATAGGACACACATTGAGAAAACCTGTTGATAGCATTACCAGACAATCTCTGTTCTGGAATCCCGAGGGTCGAGAGGTAGAGGAAGACAAAATAACACGTGGAAAAGAGAACTGGAGACAGACTTGATGAGGTAGAAGAAGTCATAGATAGACATTTAGTTGATGGCACGTGACAAGAAGTCATAGATAGACATTTAGTTGATGGCACGGGACAAGAAGTCATATATAGATATTTAGTTGATGGCACGGGACAAGAAGTCATAGACAGACATTTAGTTGATGGCACGTGACAAGAAGTCATAGATAGATATTTAGTTGATGCCACGTGACAAGAAGTCATAGATAGACATTTAGTTGATGGCACGGGACAAGAAGTCATAGATAGACATTTAGTTGATGGCCCGTGACAAGAAGTCATAGATAGACATTTAGTTGATGGCACGTGACAAGAAGTCATAGATAGACATTTAGTTGATGGCACGGGACAAGAAGTCATAGATAGACATTTAGTTGATGGCACGGGACAAGAAGTCATAGATAGACATTTAGTTGATGGCACGTGACAAGAAGTCATAGATAGATATTTAGTTGATGGCACGGGACAAGAAGTCATAGATAGACATTTAGTTGATGGCACGTGACAAGAAGTCATAGATAGATATTTAGTTGATGGCACGGGACAAGAAGTCATAGATACAAGAAGTCATAGATAGATATTTAGTTGATGGCACGGTACAAGAAGTCATAGAGAGACATTTAGTTGATGGCACGGGACAAGAAGTCATAGATAGACATCTAGTTGATGGCACGGGACAAGAAGTCATAGATAGACATTTAGTTGATGGCACGGGACAAGAAGTCATAGATAGATATTTAGTTGATGGCATGTGACAAGAAGTCATAGATAGATATTTAGTTGATGGCACGTGACAAGAAGTCATAGATAGATATTTAGTTTTTGGCACGTGACAAGAAGTCATAGATAGATATTTAGTTGATGGCACGTGACAAGAAGTCATAGATAGATATTTAGTTGATGGCACGTGACAAGAAGTCATAGATAGATATTTAGTTGATGGCACGTGACAAGAAGTCATAGATAGATATTTAGTTGATGGCACGGGACAAGAAGTCATAGATAGACATTTAGTTGATGGCACATGACAAGAAGTCATAGATAGACATTTAGTTGATGGCACGTGACAAGAAGTCATAGATAGATATTTAGTTGATGGCACGGGACAAGAAGTCATAGACAGACATTTAGTTGATGGCACGGGACAAGAAGTCATAGATAGACATTTAGTTGATGGCACGTGACAAGAAGTCACAGATAGATATTTAGTTGATGGCACGGGACAAGAAGTCATAGACAGACATTTAGTTGATGGCACGGGACAAGATGTCATAGATAGACATTTAGTTGATGGCACGTGACAAGAAGTCATAGATAGATATTTAGTTGATGGCACGTGACAAGAAGACATAGATAGACATTTAGTTGATGGCACGGGACAAGAAGTCATAGATAGACATTTAGTTGATGGCACGTGACAAGAAGTCATAGATAGACATTTAGTTGATGGCACGGGACAAGAAGTCATAGATAGACATTTAGTTGATGGCACGTGACAAGAAGACATAGGTAGATATTTAGTTGATGCCACGTGACAAGAAGTCATAGATAGACATTTAGTTGATGGCACGGGACAAGAAGTCATAGATAGACATTTAGTTGATGGCACGTGACAAGAAATCATAGACATTTAGTTGATGGCACGGGACAAGAAGTCATAGATAGACATTTAGTTGATGGCACGTGACAAGAAGTCATAGATAGACATTTAGTTGATGGCACGTGACAAGAAGTCATAGATAGACATTTAGTTGATGGCACGGGACAAGAAGTCATAGATAGACATTTAGTTGATGGCACGTGACAAGAAGTCATAGACATTTAGTTGATGGCACGGGACAAGAAGTCATAGATAGACATTTAGTTGATGGCACGTGACAAGAAGTCATAGATAGATATTTAGTTGATGGCACGTGACAAGAAGTCATAGACATTTAGTTGATGGCACGGGACAAGAAGTCATAGATAGACATTTAGTTGATGGCACGTGACAAGAATTCATAGATAGACATTTAGTTGATGTCACGTGACAAGAAGTCATAGATAGACATTTAGTTGATGGCACGGGACAAGAAGTCATAGATAGACATTTAGTTGATGGCACGTGAAAAGAAGACATAGATAGATATTTAGTTGATGCCACGTGACAAGAAGTCATAGATAGACATTTAGTTGATGGCACGGTACAAGAAGTCATAGATAGACATTTAGTTGATGGCACGTGACAAGAAGTCATAGACATTTAGTTGATGGCACGGGACAAGAAGTCATAGATAGACATTTAGTTGATGGCACGTGACAAGAAGTCATAGATAGACATTTAGTTGATGGCACGTGACAAGAAGTCATAGATAGATATTTAGTTTTTGGCACGTGACAAGAAGTCATAGATAGATATTTAGTTGATGGCACGTGACAAGAAGTCATAGATAGATATTTAGTTGATGGCACGTGACAAGAAGTCATAGATAGACATTTAGTTGATGGCACGTGACAAGAAGTCATAGATAGACATTTAGTTGATGGCACGGGACAAGAAGTCATAGATAGACATTTAGTTGATGGCACGTGACAAGAAGTCATAGATAGACATTTAGTTGATGGCACGTGACAAGAAGTCATAGATAGACATTTAGTTGATGGCACGGGACAAGAAGACTTGGCAGACATTTGTTGAAGGCCTATGCTCCTTTGGGAACAGAAAGGGGAAAGAAAAAGAAGACTGGAGCGTGACGATACAAAGTTTCGAACCCAGTTACTCTGTCATGAGAAGCAAGTTGGCGGTCTGTCTCAGGCATCTGTCACGGCCATACTTTTTTTTCCTTCAACAGGAGTCGATGAAAGCTATGCTGCCAACCTGCGCTCCTCTGGTGGAGTTAACATTCCAAGCAGACGTATGTTACGTGGAGTTAACATTCCATGCAGACGTATGTTATACTTTCAGCTTCATATGAATACAAGTAATATTACCTGTAACACTTCACGGAATAAGCAGCACATAAAAGAAGTAGCGTATTTCAGGATTTCGTTGACAAATAGTGTTATTGTTATTTGTTACGCTTGGGCTCTGAACCGTAAACTCCTTTGTTCGATATGCTTAGTTTTCGTTTGGAATTCCGATGGTGTTATTTTGAATGCAGAATGGGGGAAAAGGCGGGTGGTGTGGTTAATGGGTCGACATTCATGAAAATAAACATAGAGAAGGAAAGAGAAATTTGAAGAGTGGAGATGTGTTCTACCTGGACGCAGGTACATGTAAAGGTAGTCATAAAGAAACTGCAGATGGGGAGTGAAATGTTATAGACTGCACATATGCAAAGTTTCAGCTAAATGAGCAGGGGTGATCAGCTGCTTTCCTTGCCTTCCCTAACTAAAGAGTCAGACACCAATTTTTACGGCTGAGAAGAATGGAATGTGGTGCCACTTTGGCCAGGAGAAGCAAAAGCTCTATACCACTTTGCCACGCGGACGCTAAAAGGGACACAGAGGAATAATAAACTATTTATAAACCCAGTAAGACGTCATTCATTCTTTTGTTAAATTTTTTTCTCATAATCGCATTTCTTGTTTAACTCTTTCTTAGACCTCTGATATTTCCATGTGGTAGTCTTTCTCATTTCCTCAATTTATTTCTCACTCGTCTTTTTCCTCATTTTTCTCCTTCACTTTCATTTTAAGCGTTATCTCGCCTTTCTCATTCACTCAGTGTTTTTCTCACTCAGCTCGTTTTTATTATGTCAGTTCTAACTACACTCGTTTTTTTTTAAATTCTGACAGTTCTGTTTTCACTCATTTTTATTCTGACAGTTCTGTTTTCACTCACTTTTATTCTGTCAGTTCTGTTTTCACTCGGTTTTATTCTGTCAGTTTTGTCTTCACTGGTTCTTTTTTCATATCTGTTATCACTCTTTTTTTATTCTGTCAGTTCTGTTTTCACTCGTATTTTATTACTTTAATTCTTTAATACTACTTTAATTCATGTTCTCAGTTTTCTTTCATTTACTAATTTCTGGTTTCACTCGTTTTCATTCCCTTAGTTCTTGCTTTCACTAGTTTTTTGTTTGTTTGTTTTTTCCCCCCCCTGATTTCTTGACTCACTCTGCCTTTTCACGCTTTATGTTGATCATCATTTGTTTTTTACTCACGCAACAACAGAGCTACATCTTCATACTTACCACCCCGCACGTACTCACCCTCACAGTTAACGACACTCTCTTCACTTCTTATCTTTTTTTTCCCCCGTGACATTATCCCTCTCACATTGTCACCTCACACAAACCCACCCTCTTTGTCTCGTTCTCTTCTATACACAACTTTTATTCTCCGCGTGAAAACCCATAGTTACTCGTCCGTCACTTTTCCCACCCAGTCTCCAAAAGTCAGCACTTACATCCAGTAGAATGCACTCTTTCTAGCACGAACCAGGGGACATCTGCGCGTCCTCTGCCAAATCTAGTACAAATTTCACAGCGACAACAAGCGGATTCCAGGTACTGTAAAAAAATAAACGGGCCGCGACAAGCGATCTATACAATGCCGCTCTGCAAGCTCTGGCGCCTCTTATCGGGGACAGTCAGTGCGCTTGGTCGAGGAACCGCTGGCAGTCGCTACTGAAAATATTTCTGCATTAGCGCTATAGACACCCAGAGAGTGTACACGCTCTTTCTGAACGCTGGTATTAACCGATGTAAAATTCCTGTTTTGATTATTTCTTGCCACGCCAGCTTGTAAGTCTATTTAAGAGATATAAAGCGTTATATATTATTAAAGAGTATAAATATAGTAGTAACAGACGAAATCCTGCTTTAATACGCTTAGATGTTTCAGATGTGAGACATTTATTAACAATACAGTAGGATTTGTATTATCATAGAGGACAGTATTATCGTGTGGATGACACTGAATGGACGGAAAAGTTAATGGGTAAGCTACTTTTACGGCGGTTGTCAAAGGCGACTGTGTGATATGTGTATGTGTATACATCATTATTGTTACATTTTGGTTAGTTGAGAAGCACAGAGCTACAATGATGTTGTATGGCCGCGTTAGAGGCTCCATTTGTGAGCAATTTTCAAAACTTGGGTTGGAGATTAGGATACTTGTACTTTCGTTGTAGTTTATGTAGCATCCTATGTTTATAGGTATCACTTCTTTATTTATCACGAGTGCTTGAAACATAGCTTTGTGTGTGTATTATTTATTTATAGTTTATAGATACGATGGCCGTTAGATAAGGAAGCGAACAGCCGTTTGATAGAATTAAAGTTGCTACTTTCGGGTGAAAATAGTTTCCGCACAAAAATGGTAATTATTTCTTCTTTCTTGCTGTTATTTGACTTCATCATCTTTCAGATCCCATCATGGGTGTCTTATCCTTTTGTGTGTGTGTGTGTGTGTACCATGGACAACTTTGATTGACCATTGAAGGCTTTGGACCCCTTTGATTGTCCAATGAAGGCTTTGGACTCCTTTGATTGTCCGACTTCATACATACCACCTTTGATTGTCCGACTTCATGCATACCACCTTTGATTGTCCGATGAAAGTTATGGACCACTTCTTGGTATAAAATGAACATACAACGATAAATTTTTTTTTAAAAACACACTTAACGTTTTAAATTTTAGGTTATGTACACGGACCCCAAGAATCCATTCATAAGCCCCTAAGGGGTTCGTGGACCACTGTAGCGAAAGGTTTTCCTAGTATGATAGTAGTGGTAGAGCAGAAGTAGAATCTCTCTCCAGAAAGTATGAAGTTCCAGTGCCCGAGAAGTACACTGGTATCACAAGTGAGTTACAGCTGTGAATACTCTGAGCTGGACAATAGATTTAGGCTTCAGAAGTATAAGATGCTACTTCGCTATCGTAACCCTATGTGATATTATAATTAAATTAGAAAAAGTAACTCAAAATTTAACAGTTAAAAATTTAACAAGTCAAATGAGTACAATTATCCAATTTATTATGTACATCTATATATTCTTGTAATGATAAATGGGTGTTGGAAGATGGTAAAATGTATGATTATTTACAGTTACAAATTAAAATAACTAATAGAAAAAGTCTTGGATTTATCTTCCACTGAATTTATAAAACAAGTTTGTCACATTATCTCTTGCCATCTAGTTTTCATCATTAGAAAGTCGTTTTAGAACTGCTCACAGGATTTGTGTGATGGTAATATATAAACTCAACTTTATCCACGTCTGCTCGAGGTTCCTCCGACACACTGGAGTACGGAAGACTTTCCTTCAGCCCGCCCTATAACTACGGGGGACTAAGGTGTTGAAGTTTGGTTGACCTCTAGGCTTCAGTGAGCTGGATCAACTTCTTCAAGTCTTTAGTTTCTCGATCAGGAATGATCATAAACATTGATCATAAAAACCTGGAACAAGAAGTAATAGGTGGCCATTGTTCTAACAATCTCACCACCCTCTGCTGTTCATGATGCGACCATGTCTTCAGTGTTTGTATGTAAATGAATGAATCATGGTAGTATATTACAGAGATAGCATGATAAGATAATGTATAAGGTGCAGAATTAACAATATACATGAATAAATCACATGTTATGATACATGGGTACGATATAACCTTTGCCTTCCACTTATGGATGTCAAGTCACTTATGTACTTGCTGGTATGTCGTAAGCTTCCAGGCAAGAATTAGCCATAATATATTTGGCTAACCAATTAATGGTTATGCTTCCTGACAATGCCGGTGAAGGTTATCTCTGGTTAGCGTCATTCCCTTTTTTATTATATCTGCTACAATCAATCAGAAATAAAATCTGAAATAAAATGATATTAGTAATACATATATTTTTAATAAACTTACATACCCTCTTAGGATTAATAAGCTCACGGTGAGACTGTATTGGCTTAACTTAATCTGCCCTGCATGCAGCGTGAAAATAGAACTTTTCTTGCAGAGGCTGTCCTCCAGTTTCTCACTCTGGCTTCTGGATTTGGTGTGTGATTTACAATGCGCCGCTCTGTCCTTATATTTCAGTCTCTCGCGCGTACGAGAAAGCAGCTCCCAAATTCCCCAAAAGATTTTAGTTTCATCTCCTGTTTTGAAGCTATTTGAAACAATCTGTGCTTTTCCTGTACTCGTTTTTTTCTTCTGTCACTCACACACTTATCTCCTTCCTTCCTTCCTATATATCATTTCCTTTTCCCCATATGGGGCTTTCATTACATATAAGTTTTATACAATTCCGTTGAGGCTTGTTAGTGTAATAAATTTTTAAAGATTATTAGCTAACTTTTAGCCGATGTGATGAAGGTGAAAAATATTAATTATCTTTAAAACTATTTATATTTGAATAATATCCTTTTGGATATAATTCCTAGCCTATCTCCTTTGTTGAGTTATATTTATTTAATATTATTCCAACCATGCGTTCTCCTGTAGTGAATAATTTAATGTCCAGTAAATGCAAACTTTTAAAGTCGGCCATACATTCCTATATAGCTATTTCCTCATTCTTCAGTAATACTGTATGGCTTTTAACCGTAAGTCACATTTCCGCTGTCTACCAACTTCAAAGAAAGACCGCAGCGCTGACCTTGCGCTGGTGTGTGTGGGTGTCGCGTGGGCGTGTCGCGCTACAACCAAGCAAGTGTTTACCAAATCTCGCTACAGAGCCCTCTTCTTTAAAACAGTGCCTGCACGGTTAACTTTTTGGTAACACATGCTGCAGTTCCTCCTTAATTTTCTGTTTCTCTATATCTCCTTTGATAGGATGCCTACTTAAAAAATCGGGTCCAAGATTGTCCCGTCCTGGTATGTATCTCACATTGAACGAATATGGAGATAACAGTAAACTCCACCTTAAAAGTCGTGAATTTAATTTTTTAGACACTGCTAAAAACATCAAAGGCTGGTGATCACTTCCACAATGAAGTGTTTCCCGTAAAGAAAAGGGGCGAATTTGTTGATCGACCAGACCAAAGCGAGGCATTCACGTTCAACGGTAGAATAATTTCTCTCAGCTGTATTTAACTTTCTACTGGCAAAAGCTACTGGTAATAGCATATGTGGCGGTGTGTCTGCCCGCTGTAGTAATGTTGCTCCGATGCCTACATTGCTAGCATCCGTTCTTAGTACGAATTCTTGTGTGAGATCGGGAAGGGCAAGGATAGGTTTATTTGTCAGCTTATTTTTCAACTCTGTATAAGCCTGTTCACACTCCACAGTCCATTGTATTTTATCCGGCTGACCTTTTTTGGTTAAGTCGGTTAATGGCGCGCACAATGAGTTAAAATGGGGTATATATTTCTGATAAAAACCGCACAGTGACACAAAGGATCTTACATCCTTCTTAGTTTGTGGTCTTGGTGCTTTTCTCATTTTCTCTACATTCTTTGGGTCCGGAGACATTTGCCCTGTAGAGATAGTGTGACCTAAAAATTCCAATGTCTCACATCCAATATGACACTTAGTTGGGCGTGCTGTCAATCCAGTTTCTCTTAATCTACCTAACAACATGGAGAGTGCTACTACGTGTTCCTCGAATGTAGTGGTAGCAATCAGAATATCATCCATGAAGTTGGTGATATGAGGATTTTGTAATGGTTCCAACAATTTCCTCATCATTCTGGTGAAGATACTTGGAGCATTCTTTAAACCAAATGGGAGTACATTGAACTCGTAATGTCCATCCGGTGTACTAAAGGCTAACAGTTTCCTAACTTCTGGTTTCACTGGTATTTGGTAGTATCCCTTGCTTAGATCTACTTTTGAAAAATACCGAGCCTTACTCAATGTAGCAAAACAACTGATTGGTGTCAGGTAATGGGTCTACCTGAGATTCAGTGATAGCATTTAGTTTCCTATAATCAATGCATAACCTGTGTTCACCACTAGGCTTCCTTAATAGCACCACACTTGAGCTGTAGGGAGATTCAGACTTTGAAATAATTTGCTCTTTTAAGAGATAATCAATCTCATCCTTGAGTGCCTGTCCTTTAGCATAAGGTATAGGGTATGTCCGCATACAAACTGGTGTAGGGTCAGTAATCGTCATGTCATACTCTAACAGATTAGTACACCCCGGCTTATCTGTGAGTACATCAGCATGGATTTCTAACACCTCCTGAACCTTTTTCCTCTGCTCAAGAGTTAAATGTTCACTCACATTAACCTGAGCATAGCTTTCCGTAGTTGATAGGGGGTATTCCATGGAGGAAATTGGTTCATCCTGCATTTCTGTTGCAATGGCCAGGGTCATGATATGGGCAACTTCTGATGCTTCCCTGTCATAATACTTTTTAAGAAGGTTGACATGATACACCTTCTCCTTTCCTTTCTTGTCAATCTTATAGTTGGTCCGGGAAAGTTTTTCCAATATGACGTAGGGTCCCTGCCATCCAATTTGCAATTTATTATTGCTGCTGGGCAACAGTAACAGAACCTTGTCGACCACCTCAAGGTCCCTATCTTTTGCTGTTTTATTGTAGTAAGCAGCCTGCTTCCTCCTGGCCTGTCTCAAGTTATCATTTGCCATTTTCCAACTTGTTTTCAATCGAGATGTCAACTCGTTGACGTATTGGTATGAAGAAGTCACGGTTTCTTCTGCTTTTTCATCAGTCCATGTCCGCAACAATGCTTCCAGTGGACCTTTGATTGGTCGTCCAAACAACAATGTAGCTGGAGCCAATCCTGTGGAGTTATGTGGGACTTCCCTATAGGCAAATAGTGCTGAGGGTAAGTATGTGTCCCAAGTTTCAGGTTTCTCACTAGCCAACTTTCTAAGGATTGAAATGAGCGTGCCATTGAACCGCTCTACTTGACCATTCCCTTGGGCGTGGTACGGGCTACAGTGATAATGTCTAGCTTGAAATAACCTGAATACTTCTTGTGTGAGCTTTCCCCTAAACTGAGAACCATTGTCAGTCAATATTTGATGTGGGAAACCTAATCGGGTGAATATTGTTAACAGTGCCTCTGCCACATGTTTCGAATCTATCGATGACATTGCTACTGCCTCTCCCCACATAGAGCAAGTATCGACCAAGGTTAAGATATATGCATTTCTCTTCTTGGTCCTACTGAGGGGTCCAACAATATCCGCGGCAACACGTTCGAAGGGCGTTCCCATGATGGGCATTTCTCCCAGTGTTGCTGGTGCAGTCCTATGTTTAGGAGCTACTCTTTGGCATTCTGGACAGGATCTCACATACCTCTTTATGTCCTCTGTGATCCCTGGCCAAAAGTAGTGACAGCTATCCGTTGTCCAGTGGCCCCTATTCCCATATGTCCACTGAAGGGTATAGCATGTCCTAGCTTCATAACCTGCTCCCTGTATGATTTTGGCACTACAAGCTGTCCATGTCCTTTTGGTCCTGTTCCAGCTTTTCTATATAGTAGGCCTTTTTTCATATATAAGTCTCCTTTCTCTGGAGGGTTATGGCTTTTAGGTAATTTGCCAAAGCAAGGCTTCAATGTACTGTCAGCAGTTTGAGCCTTTCTCATCTCTTCTGGATGAGTATTGATGATAGTGTCCTCCTCTTTCTTAGAGCTTGCCCTGGTCTGGACTGTTGCCATCACTATGGGTCTTATAGGTTCTCCTAGAAAGACATATCTACATCCCAGTATTAATGGGTAGATAGGGTTGTCCATCACTGCTGCTTTGATCTCTCCTTCCACATAGCGAGATCTTATGTTGATTCGGGCTATGGGCAGTGTCATGGTTCCTGCTCCCTTGACTGGTCCTCTGATTTCCACTGTTTCTGTGGTTATCTGTTCCGGACTCACCAGAGAAGAGCACACTACTGAGTCAAAGTCCAAGCCTGTATCATATAAGCACAGTACTTGGGTGCCATTCAAGGTCACTTCCTCACAGACAGGGGGATGATGGAGGTCATTCTGACTATCTGCCAGGTCCTTCCTTCCCTTGTTCTCTGTTGTAAGGCATGCAGCGTGATGAGGAGGGTTTTTTCCGTCTGCATTCCGCAGTATTGTGGTTACTCATTTGGCAAGATTTACACCACTTTCCTTCCTTTCTTGGAGGTTTCTTTTCTGATCCTAGAGGGTTTTTGTCTTTATAATCAGTTCTGTGTTTGTTCTTGTTGGAATTGTCCCTGTGTTCATAGTTGGTACAGTTTTGTGAAGGTTTGAAGTTCTCACCCTGCTTCTTCTTATTTCCTGATACTTCTGACTGAGCTGCTTGATATCTTTCAGCCATGGTTAAAATATCTTCCAATCTCTCAGCTCCTTGTTCCATAAGAAATTTTCTCATTTCTTGAGGCATGGATTCTCTCAGTTGCTCCATCATGACCATTTCTTTTATATCTTGACACTTTCCTAAGCTAATCCATTTTGTCAGATAAGTTTCCAATCTGGCAGAAAACTGGTGATAGTTTTCTCCTGGAAGTAGCTTAGCAGTTCGGAATCTCTTTCTATAAGATTCAGAATTCTTTTCGTACCTGACCAGTAAAGCTTGTTTTAAGATTTCATAATCTTCCTGGTCTTCTTTTGAGAGTTTTAAATAAACATCGTATGAAACTCCCCTCAACCCCTGAGATAGCTTAAGGCTCCATTTTTCCTTTTCCAATCCATAGGTAGAGGCCAGTCTCTCATATCTATCCAGGTACGACTCAATGGCGTCCTCTTTTTCAATAAATGGATCCAGGTGGAAACTCATGGCTCCATTTGCCGCGCTATGGTTGGAGCTACTCTCAGAGTGAGGTGAGCTAGCACCATGATTGCTAGCTGCTCCCTGGAGTTCAAGTTCCTTTAAACTTAACTCATGCGCTCTTTGTAACCTTCTTTCTTCAGCTTCCAAAATTAGTCTCTTTTCTTCTCTTTCCAGTCTTTTGGCTTCTCTCTCTGCTTCTAATTTCTTAGCTTCAGTCTCAACTTCCATTCTTTTAGTCTCTCTTTCTGCCTCTAATTTCTTAGCTTCAGCCTCAACTTCCATTCTTTTGGTCTCTCTTTCTGCTCTAATTTCTTAGCTTCAGCCTCAACTTCCATTCTTTTGGTCTCTCTATCTAAATATTTATCCACTTCAGTTGTGATATATCGAATTAGAGCATCTCCTGTCATACCCAAGTCTTTTCCTTCCTGCATAATCGCAGCTCTAAACTTCACCAATTCAGCCATGATGCTTACTTACCAGAGGGTATATAATTTTATCTTCACTAACAAACTAACTTAATTAAAATCAATTAATTACTTTGAACAAGACAAATCCTTAAAACCTTGTGAGCGTTTCCTATTTACTTCGTACTCAATGGTACTACTATTACAAACAAATTTCTAAGTTTTTAGAATTTTTTCCAAAAAAAAAATTTATTTTTACAAACTATTTGTGGCTCAAGATAGAAGAATACATAGATAGTGGCCCAGGATACAAAATAATATCCCGGACGAGCCCCCAATGTAGCGAAAGGTTTTCCTAGTATGATAGTAGTGGTAGAGCAGAAGTAGAATCTCTCTCCAGAAAGTATGAAGTTCCAGTGCCCGAGAAGTACACTGGTATCACAAGTGAGTTACAGCTGTGAATACTCTGAGCTGGACAATAGATTTAGGCTTCAGAAGTATAAGATGCTACTTCTCTATCGTAACCCTATGTGATATTATAATTAAATTAGAAAAAGTAACTCAAAATTTAACAGTTAAAAATTTAACAAGTCAAATGAGTACAATTATCCAATTTATTATGTACATCTATATATTCTTGTAATGATAAATGGGTGTTGGAAGATGGTAAAATGTATGATTATTTACAGTTACAAATTAAAATAACTAATAGAAAAAGTCTTGGATTTATCTTCCACTGAATTTATAAAACAAGTTTGTCACATTATCTCTTGCCATCTAGTTTTCATCATTAGAAAGTCGTTTTAGAACTGCTCACAGGATTTGTTGGATGGAAATATATAAACTCAACTTTATCCACGTCTGCTCGAGGTTCCTCCGACACACTGGAGTACGGAAGACTTTCCTTCAGCCCGCCCTATAACTACGGGGGACTAAGGTGTTGAAGTTTGGTTGACCTCTAGGCTTCAGTGAGCTGGATCAACTTCTTCAAGTCTTTAGTTTCTCGATCAGGAATGATCATAAACATTGATCATAAAAACCTGGAACAAGAAGTAATAGGTGGCCATTGTTCTAACAATCTCACCACCCTCTGCTGTTCATGATGCGACCATGTCTTCAGTGTTTGTATGTAAATGAATGAATCATGGTAGTATATTACAGAGATAGCATGATAAGATAATGTATAAGGTGCAGAATTAACAATATACATGAATAAATCACATGTTATGATACATGGGTTACGAGATAACCTTTGCCTTCCACTTATGGATGTCAAGTCACTTATGTACTTGCTGGTATGTCGTAAGCTTCCAGGCAAGAATTAGCCATAATATATTTGGCTAACCAATTAATGGTTATGCTTCCTGACAATGCCGGTGAAGGTTATCTCTGGTTAGCGTCATTCCCTTTTTTATTATATCTGCTACAATCAATCAGAAATAAAATCTGAAATAAAATGATATTAGTAATACATATATTTTTAATAAACTTACATACCCTCTTAGGATTAATAAGCTCACGGTGAGACTGTATTGGCTTAACTTAATCTGCCCTGCATGCAGCGTGAAAATAGAACTTTCTCTGCAGAGGCTGTCCTCCCAGTTTCTCACTCTGGCTTCTGGATTTGGTGTGTGATTTACAATGCGCCGCTCTGTCCTTATATTTCAGTCTCTCGCGCGTACGAGAAAGCAGCTCCCAAATTCCCCAAAAGATTTTAGTTTCATCTCCTGTTTCACAATTCAAGCAATGCCCCACCTGTCCTGTGGCATAGGTTCAAGATCTTTACTTATCTTCTTTATCTCCCTCCTGTTTATGTCTGTTTACCCTCCCCATCGCCCGTTTCGCCATCCTCTAATCCTTTTACCCTGGCGATACCAGAACAAGGACTGCCTTGTAATTTTATCAACGAGGTTATTTTTCTTTTAATATGTGTCCTTCCAGCGCTGTCGTCTTCATCTCACTTCTCTTTCCGCTGGCACTTGTCTGATTCTCAACATCAGTTACTTACTTACTTACTTAGTTGTTCCCCTTCTACCGTGAGGTGTAGAGGTTTGGAAGAGAGAGCGCCAGACTATCCTATCGGCTGTTACACAACATCAGTTACACACTGGTGATTTTCTCATGCTATGTTTGTCAATCCTCTTCTTTTACGTATGCATCCATTTATGAATATCTGTGTCCTCCTCGCTATAGTGACGATATGTATGTCACTCTTTATAGAGACGATTTATAAATGACTCTTTATAGTTACGATTTATATCTTACTCTTTATAGTGACGATTATATCTTACTCTTTGTAGTGACGATTTATAGCTTACTCTTTATAGTGACGATTTATATCTTATTCTTTATAGTGTCGATTTATATATTACTCTTTATAGTGACGATTTATATCTTACTCTTTATAGTGACGATTTATTTCGACTCTTTATAGTTACAATTTAAATCTTACTCTTTATAGTGACGATTTATATCGTACTCTTTATGGTGATGATTTATATCTTACTCTTTTTTGCGACGATCTATATCCTACTCTTTATAGTGACGAATTATTTTTTTTTAGTTCAGCTGATGAGAGTAAGACACACGACGTCTCTGTATGTTAAAGATGCCACTTTTATCCAGAAACTGTAAATATTATGTGAGACGTGAGTCATATTGATAATTTTCTCACCGGCAATCTGTGGTAGTGATCAGCGCGAAATTTTTTAGAAGTTATCACAGCTCGCACCATTTAAATATTGATCAACGAACGTTCAAACAATGAAGAAATGATTTCGGTTCATTGACTTAACACAGTGACTTCACTCAGGTTAATTAACTGTTGAACTTAATGTTCACAGTTCTTATGATTTCTCACTTCTTCTTTTAAGTTATCTCCAGGCTTGTCACTATTTTCATAATAATCGTCAGCATCGTTATCGTTGTCATCGTTATCGTCGTCATAATCATCACCACCATCATCATCATCATAGTCATCACCATAATCATTGTTAGCATCATCACCATTATCATCCTCGTTAGCATCGTCATCATGGTGATCAACATCATCGCCAGCATCATCATCATAATACTCCAACCACTATCATCATTGTCATGGATTGACTCCCCTTTGCTCTGCAGTGATGGTCCAACAATGGCCAAAAAAAATAAATGAAATAAATAAAGACATAAATGGATAGTTGCAGAGAGAGAAAAATGAGAAAAGGCGAACGGCCAATTCTGTGACAATCATCATCGTCACCATCATCACCATCAATACCCCCACCACCATCATCGTCATCATCATCGTCAACATTATCATCACCATTAGCTCCACCCCCACCATGATCATCATCATTATCCCCACCACCAATATCATCATTATAAACCTTACCTTCACCACCATCATCATCATTACCCAACCACGACCATCATCATCATTTTCCCCACCACCATCATCATCATTACCCCCACAACCATCATCATCATTACTCCCACCGCCATCATCATAATTACCCCCACCACAATCATCATCATTACCCCAACCACCATTTTCGTCAGCGTCAACACCGTCCTCAATACCCCACCACCATCTTCATCACCGTCCGGATCATCATCATCATCGGCAGCATCATTATCATCATCTTTACCCCCACCACCATCATCATCATTACCCCCACCACCATCATCATCATTACCCCCACCATCATCATCATCATTACCCCCACCACCATCATAATCATTACCCCCACCACCATCATCATCATTACCCCCACCACCATCATCATCGTCTGCACCATCATCATCATCATTACCCCCACAACCATTATCGTCATCATCATCTTCAGCATCATTACCCCCACCACCATCATTACCCCCACCACCATTATCATCATTATCCCCACCACCACCATCATTACCCCACCACCATCATCATTACCCCACCACCATCATCATCATTACCCCCACCACCATCATCATCATTACCCCCACCACCATCATCATCGTCTGCACATCATCATCATCATTACCCCCACAACCATTATCGTCATCATCATCGTCAGCATCATCATCATTACCCCCACCACCATCATCATCATCATCAGTATCCATCAAATCCTGAGGAGCATAGGTCTTTATCAAATTCCTCCCATACTCTCATTACCTGTGCTGTCCTGTCAAAGTGGTTCTATCTTTCTTTCTCCCTATCATGTTTGTCTACAATTATCTTCTCCCTGTGTTTGTCTCCTTCTTCCTCCCTAACCTGGGGGTTCCAGTAGATGGACAGTCTTGTAATGTTATCAACAGGTTTTCTTCTTACGTTTAACATCCAATGCCAGATCATTCTTCTCACGTATTGTTCCACTATGTCATGGCTGGTTCTTGCCATCAGTTCTACATTGGAGAACTTGTTAAACCCTTTGAATCATTCAGTTCACTAGTGTGGGTGAATTAAATAAAATGTTAAAATGCACGATTAATTGCAATTAAGTGAGAAATGACTTTTCCAAATGTCCGGTAGCTTGAAATCTCGCAAGAAGTCTCTGAATGGTAGAGTGGGACACTGCTAAACGTCTTGCAACATGACGAACAGATTGACCATCCTGAATCCATGACATGGCTCGACCACGGTCTACAGTGCTGAGACTTCTCCTTGGTGGCATGGCTAATGCAGTGATCATTTCGACCACTTGTCATACTGATTAATTGCATACCAACGGTGAACACTCTTTACCGATGATCATTTTCCACGTGCATTCAAATTCAACTCACTTTTTCACCTTTTGAACAAGTGGGGCGTGTTGCACAAACCACGAGTTTTTGCAGCAACAATATCAATTTTCACGTGCGGGTTAAAGTGACCCAGTTTTTGGATATTTAAAAAAAATTAACCTAGTGCACACAGAAATGTATACACATTTCTCTGAGCTGAGTTTTAATGACATTTTCAATTGTCTTTACAGTTTGCCAATCAATTATATAAACCTTGTCTAAACTGAATGGTGACCCTTAACTTTTGTCCAGTAGTATATATGAAGAGTACAAGTTGTAATCTTCAGACTCCGGACGGGTCAGAACAGATTGCAATACCATCTATTTAACAATCAAATGATAGAAACTATCTATGAGTGTAACTGTGGCACTGATAAGATGACTGCTGAACATCTGCTTAAAGATGCCCAACATATGTGGAACAGAGAAAACACATATGGTCGTCACCAGAATCATTCCCAGAAAAAAAAACTATCCAGATGCAAATAGCCTCAAGCTGACTACTGCTTTCTCTGAAAACATTCAAGTAGACGTCTGAGAGTGTATAAAGAAGAACAGAAGTCAAGTCTACCACAAAATAAGAATCTTCAACTCAAATGTCAAATCAGTCTTATTTTATGACAGTAAAACATGGAGAACAAAGCAAACCAAAACAAAACCATCACGAAGTTGCAGACTTTCTTTAACGGGTGCTTGTGTACGGAAGATTGAAATGATGCAGTGGCTGTCACCGGCGTGAAGCTCATGAAAAGATCCAGACAAGTACAGGAAAGAAGAAGACGTTGGAAACCTGTTGATAGTATTACAAGGCAGTCCTTATTCTGGGATCCCTCAGGGTACGAGAAGTAAAGATAAGTTGGAAAACACACGGAGAAGACAACTGGAGATAGACATGAAAATGACGAAGAAGACATTGAGTTTCATGGTACGGGACATAAGGACTTGGCACATGTTTGTGAAAGGACTATGCTCCTGTGGGAGCCGACGGGTGATGAATGATGAATTAATTAAATCCATCTCTTTGTTAAGATTCCAATACTACAAGAACAACTTCAATTGTTATTGTTATTCAGAATTGACATGTTTGCACTCCGGGCAAACCCATAGGTGCTCAGTCTCCATCAGTATATGTCGAAGAGTGTGAATGCTAACTGTTCCTGTAGCTCGTTGTTTGTAAACACGACGGATGCATCCTCTCATACGTCCATCTCCACTAGCCTTACGTTTGATGCCAAATTCCAACAGTCTTAACCTTGATGATTCATCTTTTGCAGTGTCATTCTCTAACAGGCGATCATTAATTCTTCTCAGTATATCTCCCTTATCCATATCTAGTGTCCCCACTATGCGTGCTCTTGATGCTAGTCTGTCAGCTCTTTCATTACCACACACCCCAGCATGACCAGGACAGTATACCACCGCCAGCTCTTGTAGACTGGAAGCTTCTATGAATGTTTTCTATTCATGCCGCAACCAACCACTTTGAACCTTCCGAAGCATGGACTGTGAGTCTGACACAATGATAGCCTTTGTTAATGAAATTTCAGTTATCCACCTTAAGGCTGCAGTAACAGCCTCGACCTCCATTCTCATGCTGGAAGTTGTTATCTTGTCAACCCCGCTATGTTCGGCGACGATTCTGCCTGTACCCGAGCAGAGAAGCTCCAACCGGATTTCTCACCACGGATCACAGACCCATCTGTATACACAATGGCATCATCATCCCAGGAATGATCATGTATCAGTTGATTAATTTCCAATTCTGCTTTTCCATTCCACCAATTTCTACACTCTCTGCCAAGGCTGATGATGACCTGCTGGTAGTTAATCCTATTCTCATCTGACATACTCCACTCTTCCCCCTTGAATATATTGTCGACTGTGGCCACCTGTTTGATCGTCGTCTCTGCCTTAGTCATCCATTACATTCCTCTCTTTATTCTTGCTCCCTTAATGTCAGCTAAGTTAACATGCAGAGGGTGCTGTTGGTCCGTGGATACTCGCATACTTGTATAGGCTTTTGCTTGGGCCATGGCATTTCTGGATTTAATCGACAGCACTCCAAGGATATACCTCATTGTCACAATGGAGCTATCTCGCGTACATCCCAAGATTATGCGCATCCCTTCATTCTGAATGCGTTCTAGTCGTTTATATTGTGTAACTGATAGCGTGAGTATTCCCAGCCCATACTCAATGACCAATATGACTAGCTGTTGATAAAGAAGAAATAGTAATCTCTGCTCCAGACGCGCCGCGGCCATTATTTTCAGGGCCGCTAGACCTCTCCTGCATTTCTGTGTGATCTGCTCAACATGGTACTTGTACGAGAGCCCGCGATCAAATGTAACTCCGAGGTATTTCAGCTTTTCTTGCCTTTCAATTTTCTGTCCATTGAGAGTAATATCTGGGAGGTCTGCTTTCACAATGGAGTTGTTCAAAGAGCACCACATCACGCAGGCCTTGTTGGAATTGACTTTGGAGCCAGCTTCCTCGCATCATTTAGACACCTCCTGTAGTGTCCCTTGTATGCTATTAACCATTTCTTGTCGGTCAGAGCCAGTTCTGTAAATGAGTATATCATCAGCAAATGTCAGTGTTCGTCCCAACTCAGTTGGTTGAATGGTGGCTACTTTTGCTGTATAGATATTAAACAGCACCGGTGATAGTGGAGAACCCTGGGGTAGTCCCGGGCCAATGAGCATTTGATCCAATGTCCATGTTCCCAAGCGAAATGCCACTGACCTCTCAGTTAAGGTAGCTGATATCCATCTTGAAAGCCAAGGGTTAACACCGCAAGCCATTGCACAGTTTATTAATGTTGCAAAGTTCACACTGTTATAAGCATCCTCTAGGTCAGTTGCTACAGCAACCGTTTCTCTCATATCCTGGAACCCCTCATATACATCATAAGCAAATGTTCCGGCGTTACCCCACGTTACTTTCATGGACCTATAGCTGCCGAGAGTATCAGGTAGGATCTGTGCAGTTTCGAGGTGATTCATTATTTTTCGTGCTACTATCTTTTCTATATATTTGTGACATGAAAATTGAGGCAACCCTGATCGATCACTTTATTATCATCGGGGCCCCTCACTATTTGGGTTCAAGCAACGATCGAACGTGGATTTCCCTCGCTGGCTAATTAAGCATGCACAATTAAACACGTGGAAGCCAGGTCTCTTTATTGCCAACTGTCCGATTCTTAGTTTAGCCACGCCTCCTGTCTTTGTTTCAAGCACTAATAATCCAACTATTCATAATTAACTGTTTTCTCTTTAAAAAAAGGACGTTTACCTGCTGTTAGATTACGCCATCACGTCAGCGCTTGATCCCTGAAACACGGGGAGAGCGAGGCCACGGGTTTTGTAGTTTCTAAAGAGAGAACGGTTCGTTAATTGCAGTATCAAGGGGCGTGTCATGGAGCAGTCTATCATTTCTCTTCCACATTCCTTTACTCAGTCCATCCTGACACTGTTTTCTAGTCTTCCATATAAGACCCCTTTTTTTCCCCCGAGAACGCTAGATCAGATGAAGTGCTTGTATTAAATTTCGTTAAGTAGGCAATATACCCCTTACTGATTATTGCATATCCCATCGTTAAAATTGATCTCTCTTTGGGTTAATTACACTAGTCAACAAATTTTCAAAAGTTATTTGCACCAGAAATTAAATTTACCATTTCTTATTAATTTTGACATGCTGATTTCAAATATCATAATGAAATTCACCAACTGGCTCTGGGTTTTTTTTTTAAATGATGAATTTACATTACATTAATACAAATAATGTATGCTTGTTTAATTCTCTGGGGTGAACAGCTAGTCTTTCTACTTTAGCATTATAAAAATTGTGGTTACATACTCAATTAATTGATATTTCAACATAAAATGATAGAAAAAATAAAAACATTATTTAAAGTTCACATATCATGTTTTTAAAAGGCACATTTGAACCCATTCCGTCATTATTCAGTCGCTGTTCGAGCTCTCTTTGCTTGCTTCTTGTAGTCAATCGATGAGGTGTCTCTTGTCACAGTCCAACAGTAATCAGCAAGCATTGAAGGGCTCCAATTGCCTTGATACCTTGTCTCCATAGCAGCAATGTCCTGGTGAAATCGTCCACCATGCTCATCACTGACCGCTCCACAGTTTGACGTAAAGAAATCCAGATGAGAATCCAGAAAATTAATTTTCAAAGACGTGTTGCAGCCAAGACTCTTATACTTCAGAAGGAGATTTTCTACAATTTCATTGTAATTATCAGATCTGTTGTTTCCAAGAAAATTGTCCACCACTGACTTAAATGCTAGCCATGCTGCTTTTTCCTTGCCATGCCATACGCAAAGAAACTCGTCATCATGAAGAAGTTTTCGAATTTGCGGACCAACAAATACTCCCTCTCTTATTTTAGCTTCACTCAGTCTTGGAAATTTTCTGATGAGGTATTTGAAAGCCTCATCTGTTTTCTCCATTGTCTTGACAAAGTTTTTCATGAGACCCAGCTTAATGTGTAAGGGTGGCAACAAAATCTTGCTGGTGTCGACAAGTGCTGGGTTCTCAACGTTCTTACTGCCAGGCTACAATGACTGCCTGATTGGCCAATGTCTTCTGATGTAATGGTCACTTCGTGCACGGCTATCCCACTCACACAGAAAGTAACAGTACTTGGTGTATCCACCCTGTAGTCCAAGCAAAAGAGCAACCACTTTTAAGTCACCGCAAAGTGACCAATGATGATGATCGTAGTTTATACACTTCAAAAGCTGCTTAATGTTTTCATAAGTTTCTTTCATATGAACTGCGTGACCATCTGGAATTGACGGTAACACGTTACCATTATTCAACAAAACAGCTTTAAGACTCGTCTTGGATGAATCAATGAAAAGCCTCCACTCTTCCGGTATGTAATTGATTTTGAGGGCTGCCATTAAACCAGAAATGTTGTGGCACGCAGAAACGGTCACCCTCTTTGAAAAAGAATGTAATAAGCGGCTTCTGGCGGTTCCTATACACATAAATTGTAACATCTTCTGCCAGGAGATTCCACTGTTGCAATCTGGAACCCAAAAGCTCCGCCTTGTTCTTCGGTAAATTCAGATCTCTTACAAGATCATTCAGTTCACCTTGGGTTATTAAGTGTGGTTTTGTGGATGTAGTTTGCTCAAAATCTGTGTCGCTTGAGGTTGATGGTTCAGGACCACCAATGTCCTCTTCTTCATCAGTGGAAGCAGCTGAAAATGATTCTGGCACTTTGGAAACTGGTAGGTCATCGCTATGTGGTACCGGACGTATTGCAGAGAGGATGTTTGGATATTCCAGAGTCCATTTTTTCTTCTTTGATATGCCTTTCCCAATTGGAGGGACCATGCAAAAGTAACAGTTGTTGAGATGATCAGTGGGCTCTCTCCAAATCAATGGGACTGCAAAAGGCATAGCTTGCCTTTTGCCAGTCAACCACAGTTTAAGATGTGCTGCACGTGTATTGCAGCATATGTGTGGCGCCCAGCTCTTATCTTGATCTCCTATTCTGCAGCCAAAATACAAACTGTACGCCTTCTTAATCACTTTAGCTATATTTCGTTTTCGTGATAGAAATGTCACCTCGCCATATATATAACAGAAATTATTAGCTCTGTTCACACATGTCCTAGGCATTTCTAACTACGATACTTTTGATAAGGACAAATGCACTAACTAATGGCAAAATTTTATCAGAGATAAGATATTTATACATAAAGGTGATGGTAATCATAGGTAGGATTGCATCATCAACGTCTAGTTACATTTTTATTGGTCATTAGAAAAAATTATGCAATTGCCAACAACAGTTGCGTCATATATATAAATTGACCGTAATTAAATAAACTAGTAGCATATATCTTGAAAACTAGAGCCAATCAACATTTTTTTGTTATTTTCGTTTTCAGCACACCAAAATTAGTTAAAATCAGCTATTTTCATTTCTGATACATTTTGGTTGTTGACTAGTGTTACCTCTGATAGTAATTTTCTTCGGGTTGTTTTCCTTTACAAGAGGGGAGGGCCTATTGAGATACTATTTTTTCCACCTTGTCTGTAACTATGCTTTATAAATGTAACATGATTGATGTTGTGCTTTTTGTTCAGTGATAATAAACATAATAAACCTTTACTTACCGTGTTGGTCAACCCCATTGTCCCATTATATGTTATACGTAGGTTGTATTCACGTCTGTGCATTTGTGTCACCAAATTGGTGTGTGTACATGAGTGTAGGGTAACTTGTAAAAAAATTGTTTAGCAAGGAGAGTAAGGGCGTCTGCAGTTAAATTAATGTCGTACGATAGGCTGAATTAGAGCAACTACTCGATTCAGAGACTGTCCTTCCTCTTACCCTATCACCCTCGTGAAACAGCAATCTATTTCTTACCCCTTATTCTCACAGAGTTATCACTATCACCTCTGCTCGGACGGGACCATACATTTCTTAGACCTATCTCATAAAAAATTACGACAATGTTCTATATATTTTTATATCTTTTCTATATACAACTTCAATATGCCGGAACAGGGTATGAACGCATTCTAAAGAAGTATTTTTGGAACATCAGGAAATGTTAATCTTTGCCAACTTCGCTTATTCTGAATGACTTCTTGAGAACCGAAGGAAAACCCATGTTTCCCTAAGGGCTTTCAAAACTATTCACCAAATAACTATTCTCCAAAATTACTGTCATCAGAGTTCCATCTGGTGTCAAGTAATAAAAATGTTAATGTGTGGAATACTTAACCACCCTCCTTCCCCCCCCCCCCCCCCCCCCCCCCCCCCCCCCCAAATGTCAATGATTTTCGATGATACTAACCTTTGACTTGTAAATTGGTTTTACATTTGTATGCATCATGTACAAGCTTTCACATACACATAATGTTATTAGAATTCTCTCATATCTCTTCGAACATATTTCTTTCTTTCTTTTTTTAATAAAGTAATTATGAATAAACCCACAAACATTACTAACAAAAATAACACCGTGACAACTACCTAAACATCGGAACATCCGTTTGGAAACTAAACGACAATTAATAAATAGTAAATTACTAACGGTTATGGGACAGAAGAATCGAGTCATCGGTAAAGTCCAGATCATCAAGCTGTTTGATGAGTAGTGTCTGTTGAAGTTTGGTTATTACTAACCCTTTCTATCGGTGTTAAATATTGTCCCTGACGCGCGTAAGAAGACAATCACATGAGTACCGTGGACATAGCTCACATGCTGATAACACTAGTCAACAACCAAAATGTACCAGAAATGAAAATAGCTGATCTTAACTAATTTTGGTGTGCTGAAAACGAAAATGACATTCAAAAATGTTGATTGGCTCTAGTTTTCAAGATATATGCTACTAGTTTATTTAATTACGGTCAATTTATATATATGACGCAACTGTTGTGGGCAATTGCATAATTTTTTCTAACGACCAATAAAAATGTAACTAGAAGTTGATGATGCAATCCTACCTATGATTACATCACCTTTGTGTATAAATATCTTATCTCTGATAAAATTTTGCCATTAGTTAGTGCATTTGTCCTTACCAAAAGTATCGTAGTTAGAAATGCCTAGGACATGTGTGAACAGTGCTAATAATTTCTGTTATATATGTGGTGAGGTGACATTTCTATCACAAAAACGAAATATAACTAAAGTGATTAAGAAGGCGTACAGTTTGTATTTTGGCTGCAGAATAGGAGATCAAGATAAGAGCTGGGCGCCACACATATGCTGCAATACATGTGCCACACATATGCTGCAATACATGTGCAGCACATCTTAAACTGTGGTTGACAGGCAAAAGGCAAGCTATGCCTTTTGCAGTCCCAATGATTTGGAGAGAGCCCACTGATCATCTCAACAACTGTTACTTTTGCATGGTCCCTCCAATTGGGAAAGGCATATCAAAGAAGAAAAATTGGACTCTGGAATATCCAAACATCCCCTCTGCAATACGTCCGGTACCACATAGCGATGACCTACCAGTTCCCAAAGTGCCAGAATCATTTTCTGCTGCTTCCACTGATGAAGAAGAGGACATTGGTGGTCCGGAACCATCAACCTCAAGCGACCCAGATTTTGAGCAAACTACATCCACTAAACCACACTTAATAACCCAAGGTGAACTGAATGATCATGTAAGAGATCTGAATTTACCAAAGAACAAGGCGGAGCTTTTCGGTTCCAGATTGCAACAGTGGAATCTCCTGGCAGAAGATGTTACACTTTCTGTGTATAGGAACTGCCAGAAGCCGCTTATTACATTCTTTTTCAAAGAGGGTGACCTTTCTGCGTGCCACAACATTTCTGGTTTAATGGCAGCCCTCAAAATCAATTACATACCGGAAGAGTGGAGGCTTTTCATTGATTCATCCAAGACGAGTCTTAAAGCTGTTTTGTTGAATAATGGTAATGTGTTACCGTCAATTCCAGTTGGTCACGCAGTTCATATGAAAGAAATTATGAAAACATTAAGCAGCTTTTGAAGTGTATAAACTACGATCATCATCATTGGTCACTTTGCTGTGACTTAAAAGTGGTCGCTCTTTTGCTTGGACTACAGGGTGGATACACCAAGTACTGTTGCTTTCTCTGTGGGTGGGATAGCCGTGCACGAAGTGACCATTACATCAGAAGACATTGGCCAATCAGGCAGTCATTGCAGCCTGGCAGTAAGAACGTTGAGAACCCAGCACTTGTCGACACCAGCAAGATTTTGTTGCCACCCCTGCACATTAAGCTGGGTCTCATGAAAAACTTTGTCAAGGCAATGGAGAAAACAGATGAGGCTTTCAAATACCTCATCAGAAAAAATTTCCAAGACTGAGTGAAGCTAAAATAAGAGAGGGAGTATTAGTTGGTCCGCAAATTCGAAAACTTCTTTATGATGACGAGTTTCTTTGCGTGTTGCATGGCAAGGAAAAAGCAGCATGGCTAGCATTTAAGTCAGTGGTGGACAATTTTCTTGGAAACAACAGATCTGATAATTAATTACAATGAAATTGTAGAAAATCTCCTTCTGAAGTATAAGAGTCTTGGCTGCAACATGTCTTTGAAAATTCATTTTCTGGATTCTCATCTGGATTTCTTTACGTCAAACTGTGGAGCGGTCAGTGATGAGCATGGTGAACGATTTCACCAGGACATTGCTGCTATGGAGACAAGGTATCAAGGCAATTGGAGCCCTTCAATGCTTGCTGATTACTGTTGGACTGTGACAAGAGACACCTCAAGCAAAGAGAGCTCGAACAGTGACTGAATAATGATGGAATGGGTTCAAATGTGCCTTTTTAAAACATGATATGTGAACTTTAAATAATGTTTTTATTTTTTCTATCATTTTATGTTGAAATATCAATTAATTGAGTATGTAACCACAATTTTTATAATGCTAAAGTAGAAAGACTAGCTGTTCACCCCAGAGAATTAAACAAGCATACATTATTTGAATGACTGTAATGTAAATTCATCATTTAAAAAAAAAAACCAGAGCCAATTGGTGAATTTCATTATGATATTTGAAATCAGCATGTCAAAATCAATAAGAAATGGTATATTTAATTTCTGGTACAAATAACTTTTGAAAATTTGGGACGTAAGTTACAGGCACCAGCAGCAAACATAACAAAATAGACAACAAGTGAGAACGAACGAACGAACGAACTTTATTTTCAAAGGGTTGAGAATTGGGCACACAGGCCCGTCTAACATTCTGCCCTTCCTTTCGCTCACCTTTCGTACTGAATTCATTTATTCTCATATGCATGTTACATATCAATTTCAAGAAATTCAACGTAAAGTAAAATAATAATATAGTACACTCATATTAACATTAATTACTTATAAGCATGACATAACATATGTTGAAAAGTACAAACATCGTCATTAGAACCTACAGTTGATGTTATAAGAAAAGATAATCCGATTAGGGGGGCATGTAATCAGAATTCAGAAAGTATTCAAAAAGTCTATGATTGTATGAATAGGGACTGAGGTTGTTTCTTAGGTTATGTGGAAGACAATTCCAAAGATGAGCAGCAGAGTACGCTAAGCTTTTCTTGAATACGTCAAGCCTAGGCTTGGGCACTTGCAATCTGTTAAAGCGTTGACTGCGTCTTTCGTTGTATTTGAACATTGGCCAGAGATTATGCTGGAGCATTGTGTGACAGGATTTTGTGAACAAATTTAGCTTTGTTAAACAGAAGGCGCTTTCTTAAGGGCAGTATTCGGAGGTTTTTATAGAAATCTACACACTGAGTTAGGCAGTTGTCAGAGACTAAACGCACTGCACGCTTTTGTAGAAAGAGCAGTAATCATTTAATCATGTCTTTTATCACTCCATATGGATCAGGTGACCACTACTGAAGCTGGCTTCGTTGTAGTAAGCTTGCACCAAAGCGTGTGTGTGCTCTTGAGGCGGTTTTTTCTGTAGGTGTGCGTTTTACATGATGAGGCTGCCAGCCTCATGCACAACCTTATATTAGTCTCTCCTTACAAGTGACTGCGACAGCAGTATTCCTATTCTTTATTTCTCTCTTGATATCTCTCTAGGAGCTACACAGAGTAAAGAGTACTATTAGGAAGCAAGTAAATTATAGCCCTATTTAGGCCAAACCTCGAAATACCTTCGGCTAAAAGAAGGAATGGGGGAGCCTCGACACCTTCGGGGAAAAGAAGAATGAAATCGCAATTAGAAGAGCTGGAACTGAACCAGAAAGGACTAATGGTTTCATAGCAATTTAAGGCAATCCAGAGGACAAGTTCGTAAACAACATGCCAATCACCTGTTTTTTGTATATGTTCTACCTGAAGCCATTGCGCTCCAGGGATACTTCTACACCGATTGGTAGATGAGGTAGAGTATGAGATGAAATGAGATGAGGAACAAATGCCTGGTACGTTATACACTGAGCAGTAGGAATCACGTACAGTAGTAATTCAAGCACTTGAAATAATTGAATGCCGCATGGTGATTGGTTAATAGGTACAAAGGAAATCTGATGTCAGAACAGTGCAAAAGTAATTCATTTTGAGGTCTGAAGGCAGAGAGTACAAAGTTCAAGCTGTTATCTCGAGACTAGACGATGTACGATGATATTCTACAGAAACAAAAATTGACATGACAATTATGCATGAAAATGAGTTGCTACATATTGAAGTTTTTAAGACCTCATCAACTCGATAGCTTGTAATCTCCCAGTGACACATTCAGGTTTCAAACTGTTTAATAGATTTATGTTAAAGCTAATGTTGGCATATATTCTCATAAAATTCAAGGAAAGCGACCGTATGTATCCCTACATTGTTGTTGTTGTTATAGATACAGTGACGTTCTGGGTTCTCCCGCTTCGGCCCAGTGCCATGTAATGGTATCTGCATGTTTTTGCAAGCTGTTGTTTTGTTTCATATAAAGTGTTCCATTTATCTGACCTTGCTGTGCACGCAAAGAGGCGGTGGTCAACAGTTTCATGTCCTTCATATTTAAGAGAGCGCAAGATGCTACCGACTGTAGTGACCTGTGAGATCATTGATCACTTCACAATATTATTTCATGAGCTGGTCAGGGATATTCCCATCTGGTCGTGTTATTAGCCTCAATCCAACGCGTGTAGCTTTGATCGATACCAGACACTTGGAAGTTCTGAGAATAATCCAGATGATAATAGTAGACATTGAGTCACAAAGATAGTTCTTTGTTAATACAAGTAGAAAATGTAGTCCTCTGGAAATAGAACAAGATGAGAATCAATGGAAGTAAGAGAGTTCTTTGTCAGTGGAAGTAAGAAAGAGATTTCTATGTCAGTAGAAGTAAGAACGAGATTTCTTTGTCAGTGGAAATCTCGTTCTTACTTCCACTGACAAAGAAATCTCGTTCTTACTTCCACTGACAAAGAAATCTCGTTCTTACTTCCACTGACAAAGAAATCTCGTTCTTACTTCCACTGACAAAGAAATCTCGTTCTTACTTCCACTGACAAAGAAATCTCGTTCTTAATTCCACTGATCAATGGAAGCAAGAAAGAAAATTCTGTGTCAATGGAAGAGGAATAAGAGGTAGAAGAGGTAGAAGAGGTAGAAGAGGAATAAGAGGTAGAAGAGGTAGAAGAGGTAGAAGAGGAATAAGAGGTAGAAGAGGTAGAAGAAGAGGAACAAGAAGAAAGGAACATGAAGAGGAGGAAGAATAATAGGGACAGGAAAAAGACTGAACACGTGTTAACTCTGAAAGTCAAATTTGTTAGATTTCTTCTAGTGACGGGTGTGAATTACAAGGTGCTCTCTCAGGGGCATTTCCTGATGACCGTCCTATTTCTCTGTCTGTCCTTTCATTACTACACATTCCATTTCACAGTTTGAATTCTATTCATCATCCATTGCTAAGTATAAATCTGAGATAAAGATACATTTTCGCATTTACCCGCAAGACATTTCGCGAAGAAATCTGCATAATATAAATGGGAAAGAATTTGAGCGGATGGGACAGGACGGGAAAGTTTGGCATAAATTTGTTGAAGGACTTTGCTCCTAGGGACGCTGAAGTGTGCTGAATGAATGAATGAATCTAAGTTATAATTGCTTAGTTATACTTACCCAGAATGCATTTATCGAGGAACTCTGCGTAATATGAACAGGAAATCCCGACATTTGGCCCCAAAAACAAAACTGTTATGAGTATTTCTAACACATCCACCATGGAAAGATTGAAAGACATGCGCGTTATTTCACAGGTCAGCAATTTAGCTTCCACGACGTAACACATTGCTTTTCCTCACCTTCCCGAAAATGCACCACGAAAATATTGCAAGGCCTGCGTTTTTAATGTAATGGGTGTACAATTTAGATTTGTGCAATGCGTGACTTTGACTGCTCTTCCCCCGCCCCTCCGCCCCCCCCTTCCCCCCCCCCCCCCCCCCCCAACCCTTCCCGAATTTGCATGGAAAATTGTTTCAGTGCTACATTTTACTGAGAAAATTAGGAGGTTTAATAACCATTGTAAAAAATAGTCTTAGCCACTGTACATATCTACAGGTTGGTTGATAAGTTATATCCTATTTTAAAATCTTTATATCCTGACTTGTATCCTCACTTGTATCCTCACTTGTATCCTCACTTGTATCCTCACTTGTATCCTCACGTGTATCCTCACTTGTATCCTGACTTGTATCCTCACTTGTATCCTCACGTGTATCCTCACTTGTATCCTGACTTGTATCCTCACTTGTATCCTCACTTGTATCCTCACTTGTATCCTCACTTGTATCAATTGTATATAAATGAAACGAATGAAACGACAATGAGCAATAGCTAGCATTTCATTAATATGTTTTTTTTTCTATTTCCACAAACGAAGTAACATCAAATCTAAAATGGCCAGTTTAATAAATATAACTCGCTGTAAGTACCCGGCGTTGCCCATATTTGTCTAATTACGGTTTAGGAAACTTACGAAAATGCAAGAATCAAACTATGATATTGTTATATTCGTATGAAAATTGATTTCGTTAAAGTTAATGACTGCTGCTTTAAGTGACTATCATTGAGCCTTGTTTACAGTAATTGCAAATGCAAGCTGCACACAACATTATTATTCCCGATGGTTCAACCGGAAGAACGATTTCATTCTGTTTCCAAGTTTTTTTTTCCCCAAGAAGCACATTAAAAAGATACATTTTCTTATTCGATCTGGCGCACCAAGAAAGAATAGTCAACTATTTCTTTTTTTTACGAGTTAACTACTTCTCTTCATAGTACGCCTCTTTCAAAGATTTAAATTGTTTCTTAAATCTAAACGTTTATTATTGTCTGTGATATTTTTCTTGATTGCGTATATTCTATGTGCTGCACTGTAATATTCCTCTCAATAACATATTTATATTTTAGTTATTATTCAGATTGCTTTGCCTCGTTCAAACATATACATCTTTGCTTGTAAAAGGACGTTTATTATTGTATGTGATTTTTTTTTCTTATTGTATATGTTCCGTGTGCTGTACAATATTATTCCACTCGAATATGTTTTTTTACATTTTTAACTACGAGTATTATTGTCTATACTAGCATGCATTCAGTAACGGTTGGACCTTTGTTTATGTCAATCTGTGACTTTCTGGGGGAGTCTGCTACAGTAATATTACTGGAATAACAAGAGAGTCTGCAAAGTTTTGTGAGCATCGTTATTTTCAAATGTTTTGTTCATTTCTGACACAATGTCGATAGGTTATATTAGGGTATGTGTAACATTTACTTCTTATATAAAAGATCTAGTGCTTGTGTTGAGCTGTTTTTTTTTTAAATAAAAGTTTACCTTATTTTGGCGACCCATTCAACCGGTCACGTCGGTTATATTAAGACACATGTCCAAATACAAAAGGGCTTCCAGTCTTGTGCATTGTTTAGTTTTGAGTTGTATTTTTTTAAATAACATTTTGGAGATACGTGCAACGTATAATGTTTAACATTCACTAATCTATTTTGTTAAATTGAGTTTAAAATAAAATCGGTTCTTCAAAATTAACCTTACTAAATTTATATAGTCAAATAAACAGAAAAGCTACATAAAACTAATTTTTGTGTGTTTTTTTTTTCATTTAAAATACAAGATTAAAATAAACAATTTGGCGAGGCTTGCATAATTCACCCTAGACACTGGGTCCAGAGCTTGCGGTCTGAATTAACTTGATACTAAACGCCTTCTTGTTATAATACTGTCGTAGATTTGTGATAGGTGAATTAAGACTTGGTTTGGTTCCTTCTGAATAGCAATAGAAATAATTGATAGCTCAGTGGGAGATGATAAAATAGAAATAGATTTCACGAGTGAGATTGAGGAAATATATTAGAGTCGGTCTCTGACCCTCGAGATGATTTAACTAACTATATCGCCACCTAACTTTTAAATAAAATGTTGCCTCCTTTTGGCAAGGCACGCCCCGTTCAACCTAGAAACAGGGTACGTCAGTTATAATAGGTGCATTTAATGTTTGGACGCATGTACAAAAAAAAAAGACCTTACGGTCAGAGTATAATGTTTATCATCTAAGAATCGACTTTGTTAATTTAAGTTTGAATTAAAATCTGCTTTTCAAAATTAATCCTATTAAATGTATACACTCAAGTAAACAGAAAAGCTACACAAAATTAAACTTCTTTTTTAAACTCTCACTTAAATTATAAGTGTATAATACACAATTTTAAATCGCGTTGTAAAATAATAAAGACTGACTGTATTAAATCCAAACATAAAAGACTGTTTTTTATCATTTTGATTTTTTAGCCTTAAAAAAAAAAAAAACAGAAAATTCTTTAATTTTTTTTTTCGTCAAAACCAAAAACAATCTGGTCAAAAATAACTTCACGGCGTTATCCAGCAGAATCTAAAGAGTAACTCTGCCTAATTGCCTTAAAGGCATAAATAATTGTATAAAGTACAAACAAACCAACATCCACTGCCTTTTATATTTTAGATATATATACACATACTTACATACACACACTCATATATATATATATATATATATATATATATTGTTGCGTGTGAAATTCTCGCAACATCGTTTTATGTACAATATATATTTTGTAATGTAAGGGAAATAATCATGTGGAATTTATAGTCACTTTTCATTGTAAGCAGTTGTCTTCTCGCGTTGGTGTCGATGGTTGTTAAATTTGTTAAGCGTTCTTGAATCGTGCCCATGTATGGACTTGCTAGGCCGCCTTTTAAGAAAACGGTTGGCAACCTGTTGGGTTATCCTTATAAGGTAATCATTCTTAAGCTGGTTCTTAGTAAAGGTCCTTGTGTCTTAAGTTATCTGAGCTGTGGTCGATTCGCGCTGGACTGCGCATGTCTAAGTCTTGGGTCTTTGTCGAGCGGTTTCCGCCCAGCAGTCAGTGAGCGAAGATTTGGGATAGCAAGCAAGACGTCTTTGTGAGCGTCTATGCTTTTCTTGTTCTTCAGGAATATGAAGTCCTCTTATGGATATTTCGTTTATTCGAGATGATACCTCTAGTGTATTTCCACACGCCGGGAGGCGTATTATTTCTGTGGTTATTTCCTGAAGGCAAGGTAAATTACATTTACATTAACTTTATCGATTTCTGTTCGTGAGTGACATTTGATTCGTAGCCTGTCTTTGAAAGTCGTCATCACGAGATGTTTTCTCAGCTCACATATTGCTACATTGTACCGCATCGGGTTGATGCATGTCCCAAGGACTATTACTTGCTACTTCGCTACATGAACTGGGTTTGAAACCTTTTGTTATCTAGAGGATGTTTTGAGGACATTATTTATACTTCAGAAGACGTGTCGGTCTTGCTGAAGTCAGATTAAGGAGAGTGAACTGATCTCATACATCTGGTTATCTCCTGGCTAAGATAGAAAGGGATGGAGAATTTTCCCGACTACATTACAGCCTTATAATGTATTGACATGCCTGTGAATCATCTTTATTATGATGCTGTCTACCGTCCATTGCTGTACTGACTATGTTGCTGTGATAATGACTGTCTGATGTACCTACATATTCGCGTATACATTTTGTCACTGTAGCATCCACAATAAATGATACAGAAAAACGTCACTAGCTGTTACAAGCATCATTGACTTTATACGTCGTGAGTTAACTGACGTCCTTGTGTGGATTGCCCTGTTTTGCATGATCATTGTTTGACTGTACATCATCTACACACTACACAAAACCAGACCACGGGCACCATCATCTCCCATATGGTGTCACGCATCATTTGGTGGCCAGTCCAAAGGCATTCGATAAGCCCACCACGACGCATCATTTGGTGGCCATAAGCTGGTTTGCTCTGGTACCAGCATACACGGGGTCCCTTACCCACTTCATTTTCAACAAGAATTCATCAGCATCCTTCAAGAAATCAACATTCTTCAAGACAGTCAACATCTTCAAAATTTTCCAATTACTCGGCGTTGCCCGGTAAATGTCAAAATTGCAATTTTTTGACTGAAACAGGAATTTGACAGTACCCGGCGTTGTTGCATATTGCCGGATAACACGGACTGCTGTTGTCTTTAACGCAAGTCAAACAAGTTGCTGCTGTCAAGGTTCCAGTGCTGTCGTTTTTTGAGAAGGTCAAGTGCCGATTCTTACTAGTTCTTGTGCTAAGAAGGCCAAGTACCGAGTGAAACTGGTGGCTGTGATATTTAAGAAGGACAAGTGCCGTAACAACGCTACCTGTATATTCAGAAGCTCAAATACCATCGTGTTAGCAGTGGAAGCAGTTCAGATATGCATCATCGTTGGAGCTTCGCTCTTTAGGACGTTGATGGACATCTGTTTTTTCTGCTGTTCTACGATTGGAAGCCTATAAGTTAAGTGGCCTGTTTGTACGTAAACTGTGCCCTTATACTTCTGCTGAGTCTTCTGTGTATCATCTCATTCTATTGTTATATGTTATTTGTTTATATGTTATTTGTATATTTATATGTTTATATTTCGCGGGTCTGGCTGGGTGGCGACTCCTATAGATCATACCACATAGCAGAGGTTTTCTATTGAGAGTGTTCTATAGGGTGTGCAAATTTCCAATACTGGAATTTGCTAAGCGACTTTTGTTGCTATTTTTGTTAGTTGTGACGATATGGTCAGTGCTGTTTTCGGTATTTTCTTCACATTCTTTAGTTTTGTTTTGATTTGTTTGTATTTGTAGGTCTACTCTTTCCTATTATTTAGTTTTTTACAAAATTTTTGTTTATACACTGTGGTGTCTTGTATTTGTATTATCTTCTCGTAGATATCATCACATTTTTTGTGATATTTCTTTAATTTTCGCTTTATTTTTTGTTGATTTCTACGAATGTTTTTGTATTGTTGCTGATCTTTGTTATTGTTTACATTGTTATTGTTTACATTGTTCACATTGTTTACATTTTCAATGTTTACATTCTGCTTGTGTTTACATAGTCATTGTTTACAGTTATAGTAATTAGTTAATGGGCTATGCTAATGCACTGTTACTACTACACTGATGATAAATGAATGATGAATAGTGTCGTGCACTATTGAATGAGAAGTGCACTTATGATCAAGAATTGATTATTGACATTTTATATACAAGGTCTTTGATTGGAGACTTGTTTTCCCACAGAGACTGGGATAATATAATGTGATGTGAATATACAAGTGCTTAATTAAGACTTGTTACACTTAGGTTTGAAATAAATTAGTTAATTATTTCAGGTTGTGGACTCATATGTTAGACAACATGTCTACACTTGAGTACTTTATTGAGCAGGGTAAATCGCTTGGGAAGACTGGTGATAAGTTAGAAGAATTTGCAACTGCTCAATATGATAAAGCAATGGAAGCTGAACAAAAGAAACTGCAGATGCAGGTGGATGAAAAAAAGATTCCAAATGGAAATGGAAAAACAGAAAAGGGAATCAGAAGCTGAGGAGAGAAAACTCCAGCTACAACTAGAAGCTGAAAATAAAAAACTTGAAATAGAGGCTGAAAATAAAAGACTTGAAAAAGAGGCTGAAAATAAAAGACTTGAAAAAGAGGCTGAGAATAAAAGACTGGAGAACGAAGCTGAGAATAAAAGACTTGAAAAAGAAGATGAGAATAAAAGACTAGAAATGCAGGCTCAGGCTGAGGAAAGAAGATTACAGAGAGAGTCTGATGAGAGGAAAGAAAAAGCAAAAATGGAACATGAAGAAAAACGCTTAGCTTTAGAGTTGGAGAAGTTGAAATTGACGAGCATGAGTAATGCTAATGATGCAAACAAGGGTTCATCTTCTGATAAGGCTAATAACAATACTTTTAAGATTAAGTTACAAACATTTAGTCCTTCCAGTGATGACATAATGTTCTATCTGGACAGATTTGAACAAGCATGTAAAGCTCATAACATAGACAAAGCAAAATATGTTTATCAGTTATCAGGGATACTGACAGGTAAAGCTCTAAGTATGTTAAATATGGTGGATGAACCTGACAAGAACAATTATGAGGTTGTCAGGGCCGCTTTGTTAAAGAAATATCAGCTTAACGAAGACGGCTATCGTCTACAATTTAAAAACATGTTGCCTGAAACTGGAGTTGAATTCTCCGAGTTTATTGCAAGAATACGCATTACTTTCTCACGATGGGTTGAACTATCTAAGACGGAAAAAACTTATGAAGCACTTATGGACTTAATACTTAGAGACAAAGTCATGTCTTCTGTCAATGAGTCTTTCCTTGCTTTCCTTCATGAACGTAAACCTAAAACAATAAAAGAAATGGAAGATTTCTGTTGCCAGTATGTAACTGCGCACCCACACATAACCATTAGTAACTCTAAGGTGAAAGAAGGTTTACCAGTTGCTTCGGCAGCACCGTATGGTCAAAACTTTGCTCGTAGATCCCAACAAAATTTTGATAGAAAGAGTAACGGTAATTACTTTCAAAATCATGGAAATCAATTTCATGGTGATTCTTCTTCGAAGAATTGGAGACAACCTGATAGTGCTCGTTACTATCACCCTAATAATTATAGGCATTTCAAAAGAGGATATGGTAATAGAGGTTATTCCTCCCGAAGACCTCAAAACCAAACAAATAGATGTTCGCATCAATGTGGACATGATAGTAATCGTGGAAACTGGAATTCGAACCAGGATAACAATTACAATAGAGACAACAATAACTTCAGAGATAATAATAACTCTGATAACTTCAGAGGTAATAATAGTCGCGGTAGATCTCAACACAAAAAAAAGAGATATCAGCAGGCTAATTCTGTACAACAGGAAACTCAGGGAGCCTGTAATCAGGTTGTTGATAATAAAAACTTTGACGCTGTCACTGGTTCTGCTTTTGACTTTGAGAGAGCAAACAAATGCCCCCAATGCAGTACTTTATTCGAACCGAGTACCATAACTACTTTGAGTTGTGGTCACCCTCTTCCCGCTCTTCCTGCTGCTGTTGCGCATGACGGGAGGGGTTCTTTAATCCTACATAAGGGTCTTGTTAATGATACTCCGGTCTCACTACTTTTCGATTCCGGATGCACCACTATTGGTATTAGACAATCGCTTGTAGATCCATCTTGTGCTACAGGAAAGGTTATTAAATGTGTCACATTTGGCGGCACTCTAGAAAAATACCCTACTGCTGTAATTCGCATTGCCACTCCTTTCTTTACTGGAGATGTGCATGCTTGTCTCTTACCTAATCCTATTGCGGACCTTATTATTGGTCGTATTCACGGAGTTAGGGAGTGTACCCCACAGCAGATTGCTGCTTGGGAAGATAATAATATGCAAGCTACCAATGCAGTGGTTACAACAGCACAAGCTCTACAAACACCCGAAACTTCACTGAATGGTGATAATGAAGTTCATAGCCAAGATAGTCACTTAGTCATAACTCGTGACTCTTTCATAAAATTGCAAGAAGAAGATCCTTCTCTAAAAAAATTCTTCATTCTTGCGAAGAAAGGTGATCCGAATCAGGATACAAATAGAAAATCTTGGATAGCAATGAGAAACGGCGTACTTGTACGTATGGTACAAGATTCGACTACGTCGGCACATTCGCAAATTCTTGTTCCCAAGAGCATGAGAGTGCAAATATTGCAACATGCTCATGACTCGCAATGTGCTGGACATATGGGTTTTTCCCGTACGAAGTCGAGAGTCCTTGCGGCTTTCTTTTGGCCTTTTGTCAACAAGGACATTCGTATTTACTGCCGATCATGCAAGGTATGTCAGGAGGTTAAATCTAGAGGACCACGACATGCTGCGCCTATCCAGGCTGCTGACATCCCTATTCGACCGTTTCAGAAAATGGCCATAGATATAATTGGCCCTTTTAAGGTCAAGTCGGTCAGAGGACATCAGTTTATCCTTACATGTGTCGATATGTGCACACGTTGGCCAGAGGCTATCCCTCTTAAGAGCATATCTACTACAGATATCGCAGATGCTCTTTGGCTGATATTTTCTCGCTTGGGGTTCCCCAGAGAAATATTGTCAGACCATGGCACTCAACTCATATCTGACACTATGTCACAGGTAATGTCTACCTTACATATTAAACGATCTCTCAGTAGTATCTATCATCCTATGTCTAATGGGTTAGTTGAGCGTCTGAATAGAACGCTCAAGACTTTGCTTGGTAAGATAACTGAAGATCATCCTCAAGATTGGGACAGGGTTTTACCCGCGGCTCTCTTTGCCTATAGAGAAGTCCCAAATGAACACACAGGATTTTCTCTCTTCGAACTTGTCTTTGGCGCGCGTCCACGCGGCCCTATGTCTTTATTACACGATCTCATCACTGCCGATGATATTAGCGATGAAACTCAATCCTCATATGAGTATGTCATTGCTCTTAGACAAAAGATCATTGAGGCATGTAAGCTAGCAACTGCTTCATCAGAAATTGCTAAAGAGAAGGCAAGGCAGTTTGCTAATAAGAATAGATGTCTACGACAACTTTGTCCAGGTGACAAAGCATTCGTCCTACTCCCCAGTAGGGAAAATAGACTTCTTATTGCATGGAAAGGTCCGTATGCAATAGTCTCTCGGATTTCCGATGTTGACTATGTGGTCGATATTGATGGAAAGCATAAAACTTTCCACATAAACATGCTTTCGGAATTTCACGAACGTCCGGACTATTTGCTGCCTATTTTCCAGGCAACGGATGATTCTCCTGCACCTCATGGTCATTACTCATCTCTGTCGGTCATACAGGATGAGGAATCTACCTTCTCGGATGTCAATCTTCCTCTTCCAGTGGTTCCGCTACATTCCACGGAATCTTGGAAAAACGTTTCTGTTTCTCCTAATCTTTCTGGTGAGGAACATCGACAAGTCTCGTCGATGTTACAAACATTTCAGGATGTTCTCACTGACATTCCTGGACACACAGATGTCATAGAACATGACATAATTCTTACCGACAGTAATCCAATTAGGGTTAGGCCTTATCCTATCCCTATACACTTTCAGTCGCAAGTGGAAAAGGAATTGGATGAAATGATTCAATTAAATATAATTGAACCATCGACTTCACCATATTCTTCTTCCATGGTTATTGTCCGGAAGAAAGATAAGAACATACGAATTTGCGTTGATTATCGCAAATTGAATCAAGTCACTAAGTTCGATGCTGAACCGATACCTTTGTTAGAAGATCTACTGATTAAACTTTCTAATTCTAGATTCTTCACTAAACTTGACTTGTCTAAAGGTTATTGGCAAGTGCCTTTAGCAGAGCATGCCAAACCTCTTACTGCTTTTTCTACACCTAGGGGTCTATTTCAATGGAATGTTATGCCCTTCGGTCTTATGAACGCCCCTGCTACTTTCGTTCGCATGATGCGTCGAATTCTTTCACATCGTTCAGATGTCATCGCATACTTAGATGATATCTGTCTCTTCAGTGATACCTGGGAAGATCACTATTTAGGGTTATATGACTTACTGTCCACTCTACGTGAGAATAGTTTGACAGCAAAACCTTCAAAAGCTTTTGTTGGTTTTGGTGAAATCTCTTTCCTGGGTCATCGTGTTGGTCATGGTCTCTTGAAGACAGAAGACCACAATACTTCCAAAATACTGAACATCTCTGTTCCTAAAACGAAGAAACAAGTTAGGAGTCTCTTAGGTTTAATTCAATTTTATGGGAGATTTATTCCAAATTTATCTTCGATCATGGCACCTCTCTCAACATTGTTGAAAAAAGGTTCGCCTAATCTGGTCCGTTGGTCTGAAGAATGCCAATCTTCCTTAGACCAGATCAAGAATATATTTTCATCTCCTCCCATCCTAAGATTACCTACTCTTGATAGGACTTTTGTTCTTCGGAGTGATGCTTCATCCACTGGGATTGGAGCAGCACTTATGCAAGAATATGCAAATACTCTGCATCCTGTTATGTACATTTCTAGAAAACTGAATGCGGCAGAGAGGAACTACTCGGTTTTAGACCGTGAGTTGTTAGCGATGGTTTGGTCAATTCTAAAACTACAAAGATTCCTCCTGGGCGCACATTTCATTCTAGAGACTGATCAGAAAGCTCTTACAGCTATTCAGACTAAGAATTTGAAGACTTCGAGATCCACTCGATATGCTATAGCTCTTCAACCTTTTCACTTCACGGTACGAGCTATCCGTGGTGCGGATAATGTGATGGCTGACATTTTGTCTAGATGCCCACATGACTCCAACTAATACTTCTGTCCTATATTTCTATATATATTACAGAGTCATAACACACCTATATTACTACAATAGATTAGCACATCTGTACTCACTTTATATGTACACATACTATCGTGCTTTGTTATCATCTTCTTCTGTTTCATTTTTTAAGATGATAGAGGAGGGCTGAGTAGTTAATATAAGGGCCGTAAGTTTACTAAACAGCCACAATTATTAATAATGTATTGTACCTTATGAAGCATATTAGTTGTTAATTAGCGTTATATTGCTTGTACTTTCTCAGAATGTCATTGATGAGCTGAGGACTTACCTTACTATTATCAAGCATGACGAGTTCTACATTGTGTACTTACCCTCGGAACGTCAGGGGATGTGTCCTGCATCGTCATGTACTTCAATTTCACTATGTACTAGGGTCATTACATGTCAAATAATGTACTATTTAAATTTTTCTATCAGATTTGTCCATCCATTTTAAAGACAATATTAGATTATGCTATTTAATGATGTCTATGGTAACTTGCATACGTATATTGTGTTTACATGCTAGCGTGATGTGTGTTGGTGACACCTCCCCAATATGAATATTTTTGAGACATATTTATTTTTCTGTTGAGATATATTCTCACCAGACACTCTATATTTAGCCTCATGTTAGGCAATTTAATTAATTATCCGCGCATAATTCGTGCGTTTTGAGCCGCTTATCGCATGCTCTTGGATATTTAAAAAAAAAAATATATGTTCCAGATTTTTTTTTATCGGGAGGTGGTGGTGATATGTTGCGTGTGAAATTCTCGCAACATCGTTTTATGTACAATATATATTTTGTAATGTAAGGGAAATAATCATGTGGAATTTATAGTCACTTTTCATTGTAAGCAGTTGTCTTCTCGCGTTGGTGTCGATGGTTGTTAAATTTGTTAAGCGTTCTTGAATCGTGCCCATGTATGGACTTGCTAGGCCGCCTTTTAAGAAAACGGTTGGCAACCTGTTGGGTTATCCTTATAAGGTAATCATTCTCAAGCTGGTTCTTAGTAAAGGTCCTTGTGTCTTAAGTTTTCTGAGCTGTGGTCGATTCGCGCTGGACTGCGCGTGTCTAAGTCTTGGGTCTTTGTCGAGCGGTTTCCGCCCAGCAGTCAGTGAGCGAAGATTTGGGATAGCAAGCAAGACGTCTTTGTGAGCGTCTATGCTTTTCTTGTTCTTCAGGAATATGAAGTCCTATTATGGATATTTCGTTTATTCGAGATGATACCTCTAGTGTATTTCCACACGCCGGGAGGCGTATTATTTCTGTGGTTATTTCCTGAAGGCAAGGTAAATTACATTTACATTAACTTTATCGATTTCTGTTCGTGAGTGACATTTGATTCGTAGCCTGTCTTTGAAAGTCGTCATCACGAGATGTTTTCTCAGCTCACATATTGCTACATTGTACCGCATCGGGTTGATGCATGTCCCAAGGACTATTACTTGCTACTTCGCTACATGAACTAGGTTTGAAACCTTTTGTTATCTACAGGATGTTTTGAGGACATTATTTATACTTCAGAAGACGTGTCGGTCTTGCTGAAGTCAGATTAAGGAGAGTGAACTGATCTCATACATCTGGTTATCTCCTGGCTAAGATAGAAAGGGATGGAGAATTTTCCCGACTACATTACAGCCTTATAATGTATTGACATGCCTGTGAATCATCTTTATTATGATGCTGTCTACCGTCCATTGCTGTACTGACTATGTTGCTGTGATAATGACTGTCTGATGTACCTACATATTCGCGTATACATTTTGTCACTGTGGCGTCCACAATAAATGATACAGAAAAACGTCACTAGCTGTTACAAGCATCATTGACTTTAGACGTCGTGAGTTAACTGACGTCCTTGTGTGGATTGCCCTGTTTTGCATGATCATTGTTTGACTGTACATCATCTACACACTACACAAAACCAGACCACGGGCACCATCATCTCCCATATGGTGTCACGCATCTCATATATATATATATATATATATATATATATATATATATATATATATATATTATATATATATATATATATATATATATATATATATATATATATATATATATATATATATATATATATATATATATATACGAGGGGCGTTCAGAAAGTAATGCACCACATCGTTTTTCTCAGGAGCTGTTTATTCAAAAGGCATGAAATTTATACACAATATACATGGATATGTCATGTAAACATCGGTATTATTCAACATAATCCCCATCAACTTGTACGGCTTTATGCCAGCGCGAAACAAGTGCATGTATTCCCTGCCCGTACCAGATTTTGTCTTGATCATGTAGCCATTTCTTCCCTGCATGAATCACTCCATCATCTTCAAACCTTGTCCCACGGAGTGCATCTTTAAGTGGACCAAATAGATGAAAATCAGAGGGTGCCAAATCGGGACTATAGGGTGGATGGGGTAGTACAGTCCAACCCAATTTGGTGATTGCTTCCCGTGTTGCCAGACTTGTGTGAGGGCGCGCATTGTCGTGAAGGAGAAGCAGGTCTGCTGGATTCTTGTGCGGCCAAACTCTGCGAAAACGTTGATTGAGTTTTTTCAATGTCTTAATGTAAGCATGCGAATTGATTGTCTCTCCTCTTGGCATAACGTCCACAAGAATCACACCTTCAATGTCCCAAAAGATAGTGATCATGACCTTTCCAGCAGAAGGAACTGTCTTGAATTTCTTTCTTCTTGGTGATTGCGGATGATGTCACTCTATTGACTGTCTTTTTGTCTCAGGTTCAAAATGATGTGCCCAGGTTTCGTCACCTGTACACCTGTAACGATCTTAGCCAAAATGTTCTCTCCATCAGCATTGAAACGCTCCAACAATTCAGAAGAAATTGCTTTCCTTTGCAATCGGTGGTCATTTTTGAGACTTCGAGGAACCCATCTTGCGCAAACCTTAGAAAATCCGAGAATTTTTATAACTGCATTTGCACTACCAATGCTGACTGACAGCTGTAAGGCCAATTGTTGAGTAGTGATTCGCCTATCAGTAAGAATAATGCCCTCAGCGCATTTCAACATTTCTGCGTTGGTGGCTGTGGCAGGAGTCCACAGCGCGGCCGATCAAGCAGCTCCGTATCTCCACTTCCTGATTCTTTGATTCTCTGAACCCAGCGACTGACTGTACTCCTGTCGACTGCAAAACTTCCATACACATCATATAGACGCTTGTGAATATTCACAACAGTTTCCTTCTCTGCAACGAGAAATTCTATCACAATTTGCTGTTTATAACGCAAGTTGCTAACACGCTCCATTTCAACTGTTTAGGGCAGCCGTATTATTTGGCCGGTTGCGGTGCAATTTGGTGAACACAATTGGCACATGCCATATTTGAAGTGTGCAAAATTTCATGCTTCTATCTTTATTATTAGCTGAGAAAAACGATGTGGTGCATTACTTTCTGAATGCCCCTCGTATATATATATATATATATATATATATATATATATATATATATATATATATATATGTGTGTGTGTGTGTGTGTGTGTCTTTAAAAACAAAACCAGCGCCATAAATTGTATTGGGAATAAACGGCGCGTTGTTTCAGCAGCCGCACAATTTAGTTTCCATCCCGTTAAACGCGCCACCAGAAAGATTGTAATTTTGGTGCGAACATAGGTGATTAAGGTGACGACGGGATAAGAGAATTCTTGATGTGGGGCAGAGGCGTCCCAAAAGTATTTGACACCCGGGGCGTATCCTACCTTTGGCCCCCCCCCCCCCCCCCCCAAACGAAACAAACATGCAAGTATATTTTTAACACTAAGCACTATCATAGTATGAGCCGCGGTTGCGGCGTGGTTAAAGCACCGGCTTGCTAACTCGGTCGTCCTTGGATTGATCTCCAGTTGAGGTGGAATTTTTGAGACCGCAAACGGCTCCAGGGTCGACCCAACCTTATGAATCCGGGTACTAGAGCAACTATGGGAAAGTTAAAGGTGGTCACCGTTATGCTGACCACATCACCACTAGTGTGCCGTATGGTCAATAAAATATGAGCCTAACACCATATTCCCAATATGCAACCTGGGGTGCTGAAGTGTAGTGTACACGTGTGTGGAGAAACTGTGTGAGGCAACGTTTGAAACAAACACTAATGTAAGGACCGGGAATGTGTGAGTCATTGAATGGGAAGGAACGACAACACTATAAAACATCAAAGAAATAATGGACGTGAAAGGGATAATGGAAAGACTTATTACAGATGGCACTGGACAATTTGTTAAAGCTATTTGCTTCTTTGTTGCTGGGTAGTAATGATGATGATAATAAACACCTGTTTTTCTTTTTAATACACTGTTGCTGGGGTAACGTGCTCTAATTTTATTCATTGTGATATCTCTATTCTCTCTCTCTCTCTCTCTCTCTCTCTCTCTCTCTCTCTCTATATATATATATATATATATATATATATATATATATATATATATATATATATATATATATATATATATATACATATCTCAACCCTTTTAAAGTAAAGTCTATTCGTTTCTTCGTTCTCTTCTCTCTTCTCCGTATGTTTTTGGTCTCCCTCTGTCTCTCTTCATAACACAGGATCTAGTATAATGAAGGCTGTTACAATTCACTCCCTACGACAGTATCTGCTATGGTACTTTAATCTGCCAATCTCTATCACAATTTTGCACACACACCGAACAGTGTACTCATTCAACAGCAGATTGTTAGAATACTTCATGAGTTCTGATTGTATGCCACCCTAACTTGATTTTGTTTCAAATCATTGTCTAATGCAGAGGTTTTCAAACTTTTTTGGTCCGCGGCTCCCTTGACCTGTGCATAAATCACCTCGGCTCCTCTCTATACTATATATTATATATAAGCAGCTGTTCGTAACATAGTCCAACACTTTTCCCAAGCCACCGCGACGCCCTTAGTTGAGGGCCACGACGCCCCTGGGAGCCGCGACGCACAGTTTGAAAACATCTGGTCTAATGTACTGTTTGTAGGGTTTGGATTGTATTTGTTTATTTGCTGTTTTAAAAATTAATTACCTTCTTTTAAACACACTAAATTTTGATTGCGATTGGATATTATAAACGTATGCTATTGTGTTACTATATCATGTATCATGCCTTTAAATTAATGCTTAACGTAACATGTGGGAATGAAAGGACACACTATGCAAGATGAAAGAGAGAGAGAAAAAAAAGAGATAGAGAGAGAATAAGAGGAAGGGCAGAAAGTTAGACTGGCCTGCGTGCCCAATTCTTAAGCCTTAAAGTTTGTTCGTTCTCTCTCTCTCTCTCTCTCTCTCTCTCTCTCTCTCTCTCTCTCTCTCTCTCTCTCTCTTTATCTCTGCCATTGTAAACTCAGCTCTTATACCATTTCTCTATCACCCGCTCATCCTTTCTCCTTCTCATTTTCCGTCACCTCATTTTTTGCACACTTATATTCCATTTCTGAAATTTACTCCTTTCATCCCCCCTCCCTCTCACCAACTTCCCACCTCTCACTCCCACTTAAACTCTCTCAACTGAAAACCCCGTAGTGTCTGCTGACTCCCAACAAATTAACCAGTGGGCGAGATGTCTGAAAAAGGCGTAGGACACGATAATAAGCCCAAGACAAAATCTTGAAAATTCATGCTGGAATAGCTGTGAAAACTTGGCACCTTTTTTTTTGGAGGGGGGGGGGGGGGGGGGGGGGGAAATCGAAAACGAAAAAAAACAGGATGTTTACTCATGAATTGGAGACTGCTAAAGGGTGTGTAGACAACTGAGGATTATTTGTTATGGGCTTTATCTGGCCTTGAGATAACCGTTAGTCTAAATCGTTATAGTAATTTTCCTGTTCCTACCATCTTAAATACAAACACAAATTTATCAACAGCATTGAATAATTAAACCCGAAGAGACAACCCGATACATGTAATATTCTATACACTGAACGGGCATAGGTGTTTGTAATAATAATGTATGTTCTTTAATTTCCGTGCATAAAGGGGGTCGAGTGGCTAAGAGGTAATGCGTCCTACTCTAATTCTAAAGGTACCGGGTTCGCTCCCAGTACAGAGAATATAACTGATGTAAATTTTTCAGAATCAATGGTTCCTAATGATGTCATACCCGCGGGTTTTCTCCCCCCCCCCCCCAATCTCCTGGGTAGTGACATCGGATGCCTAGTTTTCTCGGATACAGGCGAAAAAAAAGCAGGTCCCGTGTGTAATTTGCGCATGAAAAAAGTCCTTGGCAGTTGGAAAAAAAAGCAAGCTTCCCTGGCAAAATTTAAAAATTAGGAAACCTACCCAACGCAAAAGTATTTATAGAATGTGTGATTCCTGTATACACACACTGGGATCCTCGCCGGTGCTACGGAGTTTTTTCACTGTGCTGAAATCCTCCTTGTGTGATCTAAGAGAGGAGATCGGAGCACTGATGGAGTTGTCCGTGTGCAATGAAGATAGTCCTTAAAACCAAACCAAACCAATCCAATCCAAACCAAACCAATCCGTGCGTAAACTTCGCATACTCTGATCAGATTTGTTGGTCTATTTTCAAATGTCCATAACACAGCTGAGTCATAAGTTCACTTCCTGAACTACATAAGTTCTATCATATTGAAAAAGTTCTCATCTATTATTCTTCATGCTCAATAGCACATAACATAATTATCCTGGAGATAAGTTGAGTTAATTCATGTTAGGTCTACGACATCTTAAGAGCAGCATACATACTTATGGACCAACCTCTATTCGTCCTGATGTCACAGAGACGCTCTGCCGTGCATAAAACCTCAAAAAGAGGCAATTATGTTTATCCACCCAAAGCATCTATTAACATTGACATTGATAACGAACAACATATGGCGGGAAATAAATATGTTGTGCGCTTTCTGTTACATGCTCTGATTATGGCACTAAGTCTCCTGAGGTCATTTATCTGGGCGCATTGCTTATGAAATTGGACCAACACGTCAAAATAATGCCATGGCAAAGGTTAAAAAAAAAAATCCAGTGAATTGAAATTTGATTAATTAATTAACAATTATTTTATCACAACATGTGTTGTCAATGTATGGATATTTTGACTAAATCTTGCCTTGGTATGTATTAAAATAACAAAATAAACAATTCAAAGTAAACTATGATGAGGACTATGAGGGGAACTGCGGTACAATGGATGGGTATGAAAAAAGAATCGAAAAAAAAGTGATTCGTCTTACAAAAGACAAAGAAAATAGCCAACGTTGCGTCCACAAGGCCTTCGTCAGGGAAAGGAAAGAAAGAAAGTGAGGGCTAGATAGGACACATAAGAATCTAATTAAATATAAAAATATCAGAAGATCCTCTAATACTTGGTCCTGTCCTTCTGTTGGAATCCTGTTTTTATTCGTTATCCTTACGTCTGAAATGTCTTCCTGGCGAGATGGAAAAGCAGTAAAGCAGTCTCAAAATGTTTGCAGATTATAAGCGACATTTTCGTGAACACACTGTTGCATACATATTTTTGAATGCACAGATTACAAAAATGCGATATGTCTATTTAATAATTTATTTGTGTACGAAAATGCTTCCCTTGGGGAAAGCGAGATAATCCATGATTGATTTATACGTTTGATTCGGCGTATGAATATTGACGTCATGTCAGTTCTCGTTTGTTAGGGCCAGAAAATAGATTGATCTTGTTCAAGATGTGACTTCCGGTTCAAGATGTCCGACACAGTTTGTAATTCGAGATTTTGGAGTTTTTTCCCGCTTTACTGCAATTTTTCGTAAGTAATTGACTTGGTACGAGCCATTGGGTTCATGTGAGGAGACTTCCCCCATGTTTTGTGCTACATGCAATGTCTGCATGTTGCGTATATACCTGAATGAGGGCATGATTTTGGAATGTTCAGCTAACGACACTGTCAGCCATCTTGTCATGTCAGAAAATTCTGTTCACAAAAAGATTACGTGTACTTTCTTCACATGCTTTACTATAATGGCGTCATCAACAAATGTCTTCACTTCGTATAAAGCATGTAGTCTTGGTTGACAATCCACCTAAGAGAAGGACAACTTCACACAAACCCAGGTAGGAAAGACTCGTTAGTCCAGAAAGATAGCTCTCATAGGAGAGACAACTCTGATGTAAAACAACTGCTGCCTTGTAGGAAGGTCACGGAAAACCGGAGGCTAGGGAAGCAGTCCCGAACAAATGCATGCTGAAGACGGATGCACTGGGCCGCAAGGCGCACAACATAGTGCAACGCAAACCGCCATGAGATGACAGACACAGATATGACTCAACGAGATAGTGCTCGACCCAAGGAGTCCCGCCAGGTGGGAAGATTGCCGGACTCCCTGCCTCGAAGGGGTCCACCCAAGGCTACTGGTGGTCACTTATCTCTGCATCGTACAGCCAGGGCGCAGAATATTAGAGAAAATGAGACTGGACAAAACACCCAGGAAAGAACACTAAATATACTCCAATGGAATGCAGAAGGTGTCCTAAGGAAGAAACTACCGCTCACAAAAAAAAACTACATGATGAGCAAATTGATATAGCCTGCATACAGGAAACACACCTAAATACAAACCACAGATTTTCTGTAAGAGGATATGAAACCCTCCGGCTTGATAGAGAGGGACACAAGGGAGGAGTACTCATGTTAATCAGAAATTCCTTGCCTAGCAGAGAACTTTCTGTTGCTACAAAACGGTCAGGCGGAAATTATAGGAGCTGATATCACGATAGATGATCAGACCGTTAGAGTATACAACCTATATGCCCCCCAGATAAAGATCTTTCATTAGCCACAATGGAGATTAGGCGCACCAACTGCCTAGTTGTTGGTGATTTCAACAGCCATTCAGAAAGGTGGGGTTACACAAAGGCTGATACCCGTGGCATTGAGGTAGAGGACTGGGAGATTGACTCAAATCTACAACTCATCAATAGAGCAGATGATACACCCAGCTTCTACTCAAGAAGATGGCAATCGACCTCGACACCCGACCTTGCCTTCTCAACAGGAGACATCAACCATAAGATCGAACGCTTTGTGCTCAACCAATTGGCGGGCAGTGACCACAAACCGATCAAATTAACGATCAATATGGAACATACACTCCACCTCCATAAACCATTACCCCGCTGGAACTACAAAAAGGCCAACTGGAACAAGTTCTCAGCACTGACTGATGAATACTGTGGTTCCATAAACACCCAAAACAAAAGAATTGGAGAAATAGTTGACGGATTTAACAAAGCAGTTCTGAAAGCTGCCCTGGAATCAATACCAAGAGGGGCGAGGAAAGATTATAAGCCGTACTGGACAGAAGAACTCAATGAACTGGAAGAACAGGTAACAGAGGCCAGAGATGTAGCAGAACAGGTCAAAACAGTTGAGGCAAACATCGCCTACAAAGCTATCTCTGCAAAATACAGGAAAATGTTAAACTGTTCAGCCAAAAAATAGTTGGATCAAAACAACAGAAAGTCTTAACCTCGATAAAGATGGAAGAAAATTATGGAGGCTCGCCAAAGTCTTAAATAATGAGGAATGCAAAAATAAGGAAATAGCCCTACAACAAAATGAAAAAAATACTCACAAAGAAAGAGGCAGCTAATGTTTTTGCTCAAAAATTCTCACTTGAGAGCCAGATAAATATTCCACTGGACAGAAAACAGGAAATTTCCAAAGAGCAAGAAATTTACCACAATATACCAACTGTTCCAGAAGAGCATATGACAACAAACCTCACCATGAGAGAGCTAGAGGCAGCCATCGTATCCCTTAAGCAAAGAAAGTCACCTGGAAAAGACAGGGTAACAAATGACATGCTTAAAGAGCTAGGGCCTAAGGCCAAGAAAGTACTCCTCAAGATTATGAACTATAGCTGGAAGCGTGGAATAGTACCACAAGCCTGGAAAGAAGCAATACTAGTTCCAATCCCCAAAAAGGACAAAGACCGAATGGACCCCAACAGCTACAGACCCATCAGCCTTCTAAGCTGCACGGGAAAGCTTATGGAGAGAATGATCAATACCAGATTAAGCTGGCACCTCGAAGAAAAACAAATTTTACTGCACCAACAGGCAGGCTTCAGGCAACATAGGTCTACAGAGGACCAAGTCACCTACATTGCACAGGAAATCGAAGATGCTTTCCAAGAAAGAAAGCACACTTTAGCAGTCTGGGTAGATATGGAGAAAGCATTTGATAAAGTTTGGAAAGATGGGCTAAGAGTTAAAATGCTTAAATATGGAGTCTGTGGAAGAATGTATAACTGGATCAGCAACTATCTAACAAACAGAACAGCTAGAGTGCAGGTGCACGGGCAGTTAAGCAAAAAGACTACAATGGAACATGGAGTTCCACAGGGTGGGGTCCTTTCCCCAACACTCTTCCTCATATATATAAATGATATAACAGAAAACATCCACAAGAATGTCCACAACTCCCTCTACGCTAATGACCTGGCCATGTGGACTTCAGAACAATACATCTCCACAGCAAGAGTGCGCATGCAGGATTCACTGCTAGCCCTTGAAAGTTGGTCCAAAAAGTGGTTGCTCAAAATAAATGAACAAAAAACTACACACACTATTTTTACCTTGTCAAATAAACCACAGCAAGCAAAGCTGCAATTAAATGGACAGGCAGTACGAGGAGATGAAAACACCAACATACTTAGGAATCACACTAGACCGCCGAATGACATGGAAATCACAGATTAACAAAATACAGCTAAGGGCAAAACTTCGCATGGCCATCATGAAAAAGTTAGCAGGTACCACATGGGGTGCTGATGAGAATATCCTCAAAAAGCTGTACACAGGCAGAGTCAGACCTGCTATGGAATATGGCATCACAGCTTGGTCGACGGCAGCAAAGTCAAATTTTGACAGAGTAAACAGACTCCAAAACCAAGCAGCACGTATTATAACAGGGGCCCTAAAGTCTACACAAATCAACCATATGGAAAACATCACAGGGCTACAGTCAATGGAGGATAGACGTGACAGCAGAGTCTTAAAACAAGCTGAAAAATTTAAGAGGCTCGAAGGACACCCCATGTACCAAAGAATGAATAGGCTAGGAAGAGGCAGGCTCAAGCGAACTAACTTTGTCGCCCAAGCAAAAGAAAAAATTAACAATAATACCATACTAGCTAGCTCAGTTGCAAAGAAAATCCTAACAAGCTCAACTATCCCACTGTGGAAAATAAGATGCTTTCCTGAGTTAAAATCTGATATTCCAGGCATTGAAGGTAAGGGAACACAGACAGAAACACAAAGAAAGTGTATAGCAACCAAGTATATTGACCAAAGATTTCCAGCGAAGCTTTGGACACATGCATATACTGATGGTTCGGCAACAAATGCAGTTGAAAATGGGGGTGCCGGCATCCTCATAAAATTAAAGAATAGAATTCACTCTATGGCAATTGCCACTGGAAAATACTGCAACAACTTCTGTGCTGAAGCAGAAGCCCTGAAACAGGCAGCTGAAACTCTTATTGAATGCAAAGCACAGGCAGAAAAACAGATAGTAATCTTTTCAGATGCCCTCTCAATAATATCAGCGCTGAAGAGCCACCAAACTAAAGGATTGAAAGATCTGATAATCTCCCTTGAAAGACTGGCCGAATGCTTCAAGAAGTGCACTATCCAGTGGATACCAGCCCATTGCAACATACCAGGAAATGAAGAGGCAGATAGACTTGCTAAAGAAGGAGGTGCCTTACAGCAAAATGATATAGAGACAACTTACGCAACGGCAAAGACCACTATAAAGGCTACATTCAAGTCCAAATGGGAAAGAGAGCACCCGGGACATTTGAAAAATGACGCATATCATCAACTATCCAGAAAAGAACAGGTCATCATTTTTCGACTGCGCACTGGGCACAACAGATTGAGATACCATCTGTACCACAAATACAAAATTGGTGCAACAGATCTCTGCACCTGCGGTACCAGCCCGATGACAGTCGAACACCTGCTGCAGTACTGCCCAACCTACAGTAATGAACGGGGTAGCATATGGCAACAACTCACTTCTGTCAACGAAAAACTGTTTGGAGATGTCGGGAACCTTGAGCTGACTACTGCCTTTATTAGAGTCATAAATGTGGAAGTCTGAAGGCGAACGAGGAAGAAGAAGAAGAAGTTCAAGATGTTAATGGCCTGAATTTATATGTATTACTTGTCTAGTAGAAGAAGATTCAGTCTTATATTGTATATCTTCGTATGCAAAGGTCGGACTATAGCGAACTCTGGCGAAGGTATCCGTTGTCCTAGAGAGTGGTAGTGAGTTCCGAGATAGACGGTCGTAATGGCCGGGTGTGTTTTCAAGGGCTGGTCCTGTTAAAGGTTTAACGTGATTTATGGATGATTTTTCCATAAGGAAGGAATGTCTCTGCAAGAGTGTGATGTCAGAGACTCTTCTCATGTATTTCATTATGTTTAGATTCGGACTCCAGGTAAAGCCAGACCCGTTTTTCCTTTGATGATCTCCTTATGGTTAGACCTAGATGAAACGTCGCCATTTTGGTATTCCTGTCATCATTATGGATCACTGTCCAAAGAACGGATCATGAATCTTACTATTCAGACAGTGGCACGGAGATCTCATTAAGATGAAAACCCCTACTGTGGTTTAACTTTATTATTTAAATATTTGACATATACCGCTGGAGAACTTAGCCAAGGAAAAGGTTCCACCAGTGAACCCCTTTGTATGTTTACACACACATGCCCACTGATGCGTTCAGTCAGTTAGGGGATACGGCAATAGTACGCCAGAAACTGAATGACTTTATTATATTGAATGCTGCATGAAGTGTACTACTATTCTGCTACCTAATGATTTGCTATGTCAACATACTCATGACTGTATTCCGTGCTGTCCAAGTGTGTGCGTCATTATTAAAAGCATAGAAAACGTCAACAGCGGTTCCTAACATTTTTGACTTGCCTAAGAGTGTGAGTGAAATAGTATCAAGTGTCAACTACATCGAACAGTACACCATTCGCGTGTTTTCCACTCTCACTCCATACATACACAATCCTGCGTCGGTTGAGTTGACCTTTGTTGCACTTGCCTGTCTCATATGTAACGAGCAGGAAGAATACTCTACCCTTTTCATTGATGACCACCAGTACCACCTGAGGAACGATTACTTGACAGTAATCCCATAGCAGTCACTGCCTTGCTGTCTTTGCCTTCCCTAACTCAGGACTAGAGTGAGTTACCCATTTACAGCTGGGTAGACTGGAGCATGCCTGGTATCATCAACTCAGCACACTACAGTGGACTTTACAGTAGTGGCCAGTCAAACAACAATATTCTACAGTGGTAGGCCAGTTTCCTGGGTCCAGCCTTCGCAGTCTTGATGATTGAAGTCACCAAGTATAACAAGAACGTGTATTTTGGCAAAATGTGACACACATCAACACCAGTAGGAACTATACAGTCGATGTCAGCTTGACCTGTTCTGACAAGTGAAATGAATCTGGGTCAATGCTTGTTGACATTTGTTGCAGTACAGAGCTGTAAACTTTGAAGAACATAAACTGTTCAATTGTTACAGTGTGTGATTACCTTACTAAAGAAGAACATAAGTGTTGTTATTTCATCGGTGGATCTTCTCATGCTCAAAAAAATTGAACAATGTAATAAGATAGTTCAATAATTTAAGATTGATTAAAAGTGCCAGTTTATTTTGATTAAAAGCTGTGCCATTAAAGTGAAAGCTAAACATACCTTGGAACACATTCTATCCACAACACATATATTGTATTATATGCATTTATGTTTTACATGTATTTATGTTTACATGTTATTTGTTATGTATTAAGTTAGTTTATGTTCTGTGTGACTAGTACGAGGTATGCCGAGTGACATTGGTCTGGTACTAGTATTCTATAGGTACAAATTTTCTTAATTGGAAATTTGTTAGCAACAATTTGCTATTTCTGTTAGCTGTGATGACTGTGTTCATATTTGTTTTTGTAATATTTTTTCTGTTCTTTATTTTTGTTTGATTTGTTTGTATAATTTGTTGGTCTACTCTTTCCTATCATTTAGTTCTTATACACTGTATATATATGTTTATACACTGTGGCGTTATTTGTCTTGTTGATTTCATTGCAGTTATTATCAAAGATTCTGTGATTATTCTCTTTAGTTTCCTATTTAATTTAATTTGATTTCTGCAATTGTTTTCATATTGTCTTTTCTTGTTTGTCTTTGTTAATGTCTTTAGTTGACAGATGATATATGAGGTATAGTTGAATACACTTACATTATAGTACAGATCAGTACTTTATGATTATTATTGTCATAAAAGAAAGTGTACAAGACCTTTGTAAGGCTTGTCTCCCACAGTGATTGGGATAGAAAATATTATTTTCCACAGGTACTCAAGTGATCACTGATTACATTAAGGAGGTATACAAGACCTTTGTAAGGCTTGTCTCCCACAGTGTTTGGGATATACATATATTGTTTTCCACAGGTACTCAAGTTATCATTGGTTATATTATAAACAAGATAACCATACAAGGTTTTCACTAAGACTAAGTCTATAGTATAGACTTGTCTCCCATTAAAGTGGGATAAGGTAATTTATTTACTTTTTCAGGTTTCTGATTTAATAAGACAGGATGTCTACATTAGATTACTTTATTACACAAGGGAAATCCCTTGATAAGACTGGCAAAGAATTAGAAGAATGGGCAACTGCTCAATTCTCTGTGGTATTGAAGGCAGAAAAAAAAAAGATTAGAAGCTGCTGCTGAGGAAAGAAAAGCTGCTGCAGAAGAGAGAAAGCTTCAAAAAGAAGAAAAAAGATTAGAAGCTGCTGCTGCTGCTGCTGCTGCTGAACAAAAAAGATTAGAAGCTGCTGCTGCTGCTGAACAAAAAAGATTAGACAGAGAAGCTGAAGCTGCTGCTGAAAATAAAAGATTAGAAGCTGAACAAAAGAAATTGCAGATGCAGGTAGAAGAAAGGAGATTTGAGGCTGAACAAAAAAGAATAGACAGAGAAACTGAACAAAACAGAATAGACAGAGAAACTGAACAGAAAAGATTGGACAGAGAAGCTGAGGAGAGAAAAGCAATAAGAGAACATGAATTTGAGTTAGAGAAATTGAAATTGACAAGTATGAGTAATGTTAATCAGGCATCTAGTGGTAGTGGTAAACCCTTTGTTTACAAGGTCAAGGTACCAACGTTCAACTCTGCCAGTGACGATATAACATTCTGGCTTGAGAGATTTGAACGTGCTTGTCGAGCTCATAATGTGGATAAATCACAGTATGTGAATCAGTTGTCTGAAAATCTAAAAGGGGATTCTCTGAATAAGTTATGGTTGGTTGAAGAGACCGACAAGGATAACTATGATGTTATCAGGTCAGCCTTGATAAGGAAGTATCAGTTGTCAGAGGAAGGTTACCGTCTTTTGTTTAAAACAATGAGACCTGAGACAGGTGTAGAATTCTCAGAATTCATTGCAAATGCACGTCTTACGTTTTCACGTTGGATTGAATTATCCAAAACACAGAAAACATTTGAGGCTCTTACGGATTTATTACTTAGAGACAAGATCATGTCTTCAGTGAATAAACCATTCCTAGAATTTTTGCATGAGCGTAAACCCAGTACATTAAAACAAATGGAAGAATATTGTGACCAATACGTCACGGCACACCCTGACGTAACTCTTAGCAACACTAACATTAAAGAGGGTATGCCAGTTGCTTCAGCAACACAATACAATAACAATTACTCACACAAGTCCCAGGGAGCTCAAGATAAATCTCACAAAAAGGTTAATTGGAATGGTTATCAAAACCAACGTAACCACTCAAATCAAGGTTCTTCTTTGAAGAACTGGAATCGGGCTGATAGTCCTCGATACAGGGGTGCCCATAATTATAGAAATTTCCGCAAAGGGAGTAACTATAGGAACTACCCAAGTTCTTCATGGAAACAACAAAACCAACATTACAGGGATACTCATTATAATGAGTATGATGATTACGATCATGAATATTATGATTCAAACCCAAATAGGGGTTATAACAGAGGAAATAATAATTACAGAGGCAATTATAACCGAGGTAGATCACAACACAAAAGACATGGTAAATCTCATTACCAGGCTAACTCTGCACAACAACAGTTCAATGAAGCCGGTAATCAAAATAATGATAAAAAAGACTCTAGTAATGTAGGATGTTCTGCTTTTGATTTTAGTAGAGCATCTCAGTGCTCCAAATGCAAAACATTATTCGATCCAACCACAGTTTCTACTTTAAGCTGCGGTCATCCTCTTCCTGCTCTTCCTGCGTCAGTCGCGCATGATGGAAGAGGTGCTCTGGTCTTCAATAGAGGTCTAGTAGATGGTACTCCGGTATCAATTCTTTTCGATTCGGGGTGCACAACCATTGGAGTGAGGCAGTCACTCATAGATCCTTCTCGAGCCACTGGCAAAGTAATCAAATGCGTAACATTTGGTGGCACATTGGAGAAGTACTCTACTGCCATTGTCAGCATTGCTACTCCCTTCTTTACAGGAGATGTGCACGCATGTCTTCTGCCGAATCCGATCGCTGATCTTATCATCGGTTGCATTCATGGAGTGAGAAAATGCACTCCACAACAAATTTCTGATTGGGAAAATAACAATATGCAAACTGCTAATGCAGTAGTTACTAGGGCTCAAGCTCTTAACATTCTGCAATCTTCGCCTTCTGAAGATAATGATGCGCAGATCCAAGATGATCCCTTGGAAATTTCTCGTGATTCATTTATAAAAACAGCAGGAAGATGATCCTACTCTTAAAAGATTCTTCACGTTAGCAAACAAAAGGTATTGTCTATATCTGCAATGTTGTTTCTTGTATAATGAAGAACTGTCTTTTGTAGTTATGGTACAAGATATTTTCGAAGCTCCATAATTTTTTCTGTGCCGTCTTTTTTACTATTGACGCAATCAGCATTCCAGTGCATTATTTTAAAATGGTCTTTTCTTTGCTTGGCCAGTAGCTCTGGCTTCTCATGCCTTTTGGCTCCACAAAGCAATTGAGAAGGACCCCAGTAGTCGGGGTTGGGCCCTTCCGAGGTTAAAGGGCCCGGTCCACTGCCATGGGTGTCCGTATTCAGGGCGAGATGCCAATAACGTTTTGCAGATATGGCATACTTCCATATCATGTGCGTGGCATTTGATTGCTGTAGAGTGACGCCTCTTGGCTGGTTGCCTCCGTCTTCAGCACCTTGACTTGCTAGGGCAGACTGTGGTCTTGCTCGAGTGTAGGAGGGCCTGGCCAGTCTTGGTTTTTCAGCCGCTGATGGCTGTACTTGAGCCCCATCTCCACGTCAAGGAGCTGGCCTCGATGGGGAGCAGGAAGATGATCCTACTCTTAAAAGATTCTTCACGTTAGCAACAAAAGGTGATCCAAATAAAGATACAAATCGTAAATCTTGGATTACGATGAAGAATGGCGTACTTGTACGTATGGTACAAGACTCCGCTAAGTCCATTCATTCTCAAATTCTTGTGCCCAAAAATATGAGAGTTAAAATTTTACAGCACGCTCATGATTCTCAGTGTGCTGGGCATATGGGTTTTTCCCGTACTAAATCGAGAGTTCTGGCTTCTTTATTTTGGCCTTTTGTGAACAAAGACATACGGATCTATTGTCGATCTTGTAAGGTATGTCAAGAGGTTAAATCCAAAGGTCCACGCCATGCTGCACCTATTCAGGCTGCAGATATTCCAATTCGACCATTTCAAAAAATGGCGATAGATATCATTGGGCCATTTAAAATAAAGTCTGCTAGAGGACACCAATTTATCTTGACGTGTGTTGACATGTGCACACGTTGGCCAGAGGCTGTTCCTCTAAAGAGCATAACTACTGCTGATATTGCAGATGCTCTTTGGCTAATATTTTCTCGTCTGGGATTTCCAGCAGAAATATTATCAGACCATGGTACCCAACTCATATCGGATACCATGTCTCAAGTAATGTCGACTCTTAAGATAGAGAGATCGCTGAGTAGTATTTATCATCCTATGTCCAATGGGATGGTAGAACGTCTGAATAGAACTCTGAAAAACCTACTAGGTAAGATCACTGAAGATCATCCTCAGGATTGGGATAGGGTTTTACCCGCGGCTCTCTTTGCATATAGAGAGGTCGCCAACGAAATACAGGATTTTCCCCCCTTGAACTTGTCTTTGGCGCGAAACCGCGAGGTCCTATGTCCTTACTTCATGATCTTATAACTGCTGATAATATTGTCGATGACACAAAATCCTCTTATGAATATGTCATCGCACTTAGACACAAGATTATTGAAGCATGCAAATTGGCAACTGCTTCTTCTGAATTTGCGAACAGAAGGCAAGACAATTTGCCAATAAAAAGAGATGCTTGCGACAACTTTGTCCAGGTGACAAAGCATTTGTCTTGCTACCTTGTAGGGAAAACAGACTTCTTATTTCTTGGAAAGGTCCGTACGATGTAATATCAAAAGTTTCCGATGTTGACTATATCGTCGATATTGACGGGAAGCATAAAACCTTCCATATCAACATGCTTACGGAATTCCATGAACGTCCGGATTATTTACAACCGGTTTTCCAGGCAACGGACGATTCTCCAGTCCAACACGGACATTACTCATCACTGTCAGTAATACAGGATGAGGAAACGAGTTTCTCGGATGTGAATCTCCCCTTTCCGATGATTCCTCTTCATTCTAATGAATCATGGAAAGATGTTACGGTTTCTCCCGACTTATCTCTAGGAGAACAGAAACAAGTTTCTACTATGTTACAACAATTTCAGGATGTCCTTACTAACATTCCTGGTCAAACTGATGTCATTGAACATGACATTATTCTTACTGACCATAATCCTATAAGAGTCAGACCGTATCCTATCCCGATACATTTTCAAGCACAGGTTGAGAAAGAGTTGGATGAGATGATAGATTTAAAAATAATTGAACCATCCACATCAGCATATTCTTCGCCGATGGTTATTGTACGGAAAAAAAGACAATAACATACGTCTTTGCGTTGATTATCGCAAATTGAACCAAGTGACGAAATTTGATGCTGAACCTATGCCTTTACTAGAAGAGCTACTTACAAGACTATCGAAATCTCATTTCTTCACTAAACTTGATTTGTCTAAGGGATATTGGCAAGTTCCACTAGCCGAACACGCCAAGCCGTTTACTGTTTTTTCGACACCTAGGGGTCTATTCCAATGGAATTTCATGCCTTTCGGCCTTATGAACGCCCCTGCGACATTCGTACGCATGATGCGTCGAATACTATCTCATCGCTCAGATGTCATTGCATATCTTGATGACATCTGTCTTTTCAGTGATACTTGGAACGATCACTATAATGGGATAAATGAACTATTGTCTATCTTACGCGAGCATAACCTGACAGCGAAACCATCGAAAGCGTGTATTGGTTTTAGCGAAATACCTTTCTTAGGTCACCGTGTTGGTCATGGTTTCCTAAAAACAGAAGACCATAATACAAGTAAGATACTTAACATTTCTATTCCTAAGACTAAAAAGCAAGTGCGAAGTCTATTAGGTCTAATACAATTTTATGGACGATTCATTCCGAATCTGTCCTCCATTATGTCACCTCTTTCTTCCTTGCTAAAGAAAGGGTCTCCTAATATAGTCCATTGGACTCAAGAATGTCAATCCTCTTTGGATAAGGTTAAAACTATGTTTTCTACTTCACCTATCTTGGTATTACCTACTAAGGATAAGACATTTGTTCTTCGTAGTGACGCTTCATCCACAGGGATTGGAGCAGCACTAATGCAAGAGTACTCTGGAACTCTGCATCCTGTGATGTATATTTCTCGAAAACTAAATGCCGCAGAGAAGAATTACTCGGTCCTGGACCGTGAATTATTGGCTATGGTTTGGTCAATCCTTAAACTTCAAAGATTTCTTCTTGGCGCGCATTTCATTGTGGAAACTGACCAGAAAGCTCTTACTGCTATTCAGAGTAAAAATCTGAAGAGCGCGAGATCAACGCGATACGCGATTGCTCTTCAGCCTTTTCATTTTTTGGTGCGAGCTATCCGTGGATCAGAAAATGTGATGGCAGATATCTTATCTAGATGCCCACATGATTCCACTTAACCGTTAGATCCTGATATTTTTTACAGATCTAACTCTACTACATTGTTTCTATACTAAAGTGTGTATACATGCGTAATGTATCATATATATTGATTGTATCACTACGTAGCGGTTCATTGATGTATATTCACCGCTGATCTTTTGATATTTTGTTTCGTCTTTGATAATCATGATGTTAAAATACCTAAGATGAAATTTTTGGATAAACTAGTGTAGAAATTGTGGCATTGCCAGTATTGTAGTATTCGTTGGTGACACCTCTCTGGAAATATTTATACTCAGAGAAAAAAACTTTCTCTGGTTCCTGAGATATATTCTCACTTGTCGTACCATAGGACGACTTAGCCTTATATTAGGCGTTACATTTGTTTGGAATGCTTATCATCTGCGCATTGTTATTCGTGCGTTGTAAGCCTATTGTATTGTGCTCCTGGATGTATTTCAAAAAAAATGTACCATTTTTTTTTTCCGGGGGTGTGGTAATCTGTTGCATACATATTTTTGAATGCACAGATTACAAAAATGCGATATGTCTATTTAATAATTTATTTGTGTACGAAAATGCTTCCCTTGGGGAAAGCGAGATAATCCATGATTGATTTATACGTTTGATTCGGCGTATGAATATTGACGTCATGTCAGTTCTCGTTTGTTAGGGCCAGAAAATAGATTGATCTTGTTCAAGATGTTAATGGCCTGAATTTATATGTATTACTTGTCTAGTACAAGAAGATTCAGTCTTATATTGTATATCTTCGTATGCTAAGGTCGGACTATAGCGAACTCTGGCGGAGGTATCCGTTGTCCTAGAGAGTGGTAGTGAGTTCCGAGATAGACGGTCGTAATGGCCGGGTGTGTTTGCAAGGGCTGGTCCTGTTAAAGGTTTAACGTGATTTATGGATGATTTTTCCATAAGGAAGGAATGTCTCTGCAAGAGTGTGATGTCAGAGACACTTCTCATGTATTTCATTATGTTTAGATTCGGACTCCAGGTAAAGCCAGACCCGTTTTTCCTTTGATGATCTCCTTATGGTTAGACCTAGATGAAACATCGTATTTTCGAGCATCGTTGGTCGCTTTAATATAGATTGATGAAGATGACAGGTTCCATCAGCGCTTATGTCTTTATGAAGCAACCTTCTGACTAAGGGACTGTATGGAAACCAAAGGAAATCCTATATATTCAAGTTATGAATGAACTCTGGCTTATGATTATCCTTCTGCTGGGCGAGTGAGCGAAAACTCAGGGAAAGAGGCCATTTTGGTATTCCTGTCATCATTATGGATCACTGTCCAAAGAACGGATCATGAATCTTACTATTCAGACAGTGGCACGGAGATCTCATTAAGATGAAAACCCCTACTGTGGTTTAACTTTATTATTTAAATATTTGACATATACCGCTGGAGAACTTAGCCAAGGAAAAGGTTCCTCCAGTGAACCCCTTTGTATGTTTACACACACATGCCCACTGATGCGTTCAGTCAGTTAGGGGATACGGCAATAGTACGCCAGAAACTGAATGACTTTATTATATTGAATGCTGCATGAAATGTACTACTATTCTGCTACCTAATGATTTGCTATGTCAACATACTCATGACTGTATTCCGTGCTGTCCAAGTGTGTGCGTCATTATTAAAAGCATAGAAAACGTCAACAGCGGTTCCTAACATTTTTGACTTGCCTAAGAGTGTGAGTGAAATAGTATCAAGTGTCAACTACATCGAACAGTACACCATTCGCGTGTTTTCCACTCTCACTCCATACATACACAATCCTGCGTCGGTTGAGTTGACCTTTGTGGTACTTGCCTGTCTCATATGTAACGAGCAGGAAGAATACTCTACCCTTTTCACTGATGACTACCAGTACCACCTGAGGAACGATTACTTTACAGTAATCCCATAGCAGTCACTGCCTTGCTGTCTTTGCCTTCCCTAACTCAGGACTAGAGTGAGTTACCCATTTACAGCTGGGTAGACTGGAGCATACCTGGTATCATCAACTCAGCACACTACAGTGGACTTTACAGTAGTGGCCAGTCAACCAACAACATTCTACACACACTCATGTGACTTTGATGGAAAAAACTCCAATCAGACGTGATTTATTTTAGTACTTCCATGCCAATCCAACCACGAATTAATCCCTGACATTGGTAGGGGTCTTTTTCCACCACTACCCTCACCTGTAGAATATTCTGCATGACACAAAAGTTATTTTTATTAACAACTTTATTTTGCCTGTTTTTCATAACCATATACGGTCTCGCTTCCTCCGTTTCGCCTCTCATGCCGTGTAGACTCTTACTCGGTCTGAAACTAGCGATAAGCGAAAAGTCAATGTAGCAAATTCGCTCTGCACAAATAGAAGTCAATGTTGCTTCAAAAATGGGTCGAGCGAACAGGTAAAATTAAAGGAGTGACAAATTAGAACAAATTGTGATAAGAAAACCTGAAACGATGAAAGCGAAAACAACGTCAAGGAGCGGGTGAGAAAAAGGAAAAGGGAGGGCACAAAATAAGTTAAAGGATGGCACAAAAAATATAACGATAGAAGATAGACTCGTCTCAATGTCATGATATATTTATGCAATACCAGTAGTTTCTTGTCCGTACACTCTCAGACGTCAACTTGAATATGTTCAAAGAAAGCCGTTGTCAACTGTAGGTTATTTGCATCTCTATAGAAATGTTCCGGGAATGGTACTGGTGACCGATAAAATACACGGAACATCTCATGGGGGTGTAGGAAATGTCTACCTTGCTAAAGATTAAGACACGAATAGTGATGTAAAGCTTCCGGCAGATGAAATTGGTTGTATGTGCTTTCTCTGTTCGATAGTTTGACCGTATATTTCACTCATCCACTACCCTTCAGATGTCTACGGAGCACTGGTTTGCAACATATTCACTTTAAGCCTTCCTACCTGTACCATCCGCTCAAGATCTTTCAATTACGTTTTAAGAAAAATCCTTTTCAAGTCTGCGTCCTTCTTTCCTTTCCGAATTTTTTTTCCCTTGGTCTCCCGTATTTCTCTTAGCCTCGGCATCCTACAAAAAGGACTGCTGAACAGAAGCATATTTTACGTCAAAATAGGACAAAAATGAACATTAGGATTAGTTCATATTCTGATAATTTATGTTCACCTGAGTCTTAATATTTTATATATATCAAAATCATTTGTCAGAACACTTTCTAATTAGGTGTATTTTGATTTAGAAAAAAAGGAGCCGTGGTAGCGCAGTGGTTAGGGTACTGGCTTCCTAGCTCGGTGGTCCATGGTTCGATCCCCAGTTGAGGGGGGATTTTTTTTTAGTCCGCAAACGGCTCCGGGGTCTTGAATTGGTTACGAGAGCAACTCTGGGAATGTTAAGGCGGCCGGCGTGATGCTGACCACATCACCTCTAGTGTGCCGTGGTCAAGAAAATATGGACCTAACACCATATTCCCAATACGACTCAATGGGATCCTTTATCCCTTTACCCTTTGATTTAGAAAATTGTGCTTTTCCTATGAAGAAAACCTTGAATTTCTCATTGCCTTGTTTTATGTTACCGATTTTCTGATAACTTTCTTATTTCTATGTCAATCATCTTGATATTTGCCACGTATATGTTCCATTGGATATTAAAACTTTTCTCAGATGAGATTCATGATATCTTATCAAAATTTTGATTTAACGCAAAGAATGTTGTAAAATGTTGAAAAATGTGTTACTTTATTTAGATACTAACTTTAAAGTTCTGTATCTCAGAATCTACTGAAGTTATCACAAATTCTAAACTGATAAATATATTTTCTTAATACAAAGAGAAGGATCGATTTAAAATTTAGTGCTCATAACTGAATAAATAAAAATTTTTAAAAAGCCTTAGAGAAATAAAATATTTGATTAAAATAGTTTTGATTTACTGCCAGTGGTCGTCTGTATTCACTACATCTTCATAAGAGTGATAGATATGGTTTTTTTGACAGCGAAGGACGAAGAAGAAGACGAAGAAGAATGTCCGTATTAGCAATCTTGTCATACCATTTTAACACTTGTATTATGAGCAAGCAGCCATTTATGAAGTCTGTAACTTTCTCATTACACAGAAAACAAGTAATGATAAATTGAGATTGACATATCACGCGCCTCAGTCTTATCAGCTGAACTATTCTCAAAAGTTTTTAAGTACCCCTGTATCGATCAGTGTTGCACGCGGTAGATTAAGGTCAATAAGCAGCATAAATATTTAAAAAAAACACTTATATAGAGGATGTGAAAAACCCTAGAAGATGACACCAAGAGAATGGGTAGCACACGAACGTCGACATAAACACGACGTGAAAAACATGAAACTCGACCCATAAACCAGCGAACCAGAGCTGGTCAAGACCGCACTCCACCTCCACGTGGTGGTCCTGGAAACAGTCTGCAGCAGTGCAGTCTGGCTGAGCGAGTGTGGATCGCAATGGGAAGGCAAACCCGGTCCTAAAAATTGCCGTGCAGAAGTCGGATGTGTCGACCGGAAGGTGCAGATATCACAGCTTAGGCGTAAACAGACACAACGCAACCACCGTCCTTTTCAGGACGAAACGAAGAAGAAGAAGACCCATAAACAATAACAACAAACAAAACACTTGTGACACATGAACGTCAGTATAAAAAATTTAAAACACAGTGTTATAGGCAACAAGAACGTGTGAAACACCTTTACGTCGGCATATAGGCAATGTGAAACACCTTTACATCAACATATAGACAATGTGAAACACCTTTACATCGACATATAGACAATATGGGGCACAGTAAAATCTACATACAAACAATGTAAAACACCTTGAAATCTACATACAGACAATGTGAAACACCTTTAAATCTACACACAATGTGAAACACCTTGAAATCTGCGTACAGCTATTGTGAAACAACTTGAAATCTACACACAGACAATGTGAAACAACTTGAAATTGACATACAGACAATGTGAAACACCTTGGCATCTACACAAAGACAATGTGAAACACCTTGAAATCTACAAACAGACAATGTGAAACAACTTGAAATCTACAGAAAGTCTTTGTGACGAAATGGTGGATTGTGTCATTAGATTTGATGTGACTGTTAACTCCTGTCACGTGTCATCAGCTCAAGCTCTTTCCACGTTGTCCTCATCATTTTTACATTTGTCGCCAGTTCTTTTCTCCGTGTATTTTAGGTCTCACAAATACATTGACAAGAACAGTCTTTTTTTACTGTATTAGTTTAATATTTGTCTTTTTTTTTTTTGCATTCTTATTTGTCTGTCTTTTTTTAAATTATTTTGTCTGCCGTATTTTGACATTTGTCAGTCTTTGTGCTTTCATATTCATCCGTTTGATTTTAATATATATCTTCTTCATTTTTTGCACATCAACAGGTGAAGATCAAAAGCGCCACCAACTGACCTTTCTGTACGGAATTGACCTTTTTACCAGCAGAGTTCGCCAATTCCTCCGGATATATGCTACATTGCAAAACATCAATTTTGCTTACTTTCATAAAAAGTCAGATCTTGCATCATTCTCTGCTCGTCTCGTGACATTTATTCCCCATAAAAGGATGAAACACGTCTTAGCATAATCTAAAACACAAGAAAGTCGGGAGTTTTTCGCCCCGAGTTTTAAAATAAAATTGAACGAAATATAACACACCAAAAAAATATGCAGCCGGTGCGAAGATCGACTTACGGATGTATTCTTGAGGCATTTATGTTTGTTATAATTATGAATATGATTTCGCCAGTGTCATGCCAGTCTGTAAAAGTCGTGTTAGGTCCTATTAAGGAAGAACAAAAAACAGGAACGTACGTCGGGAACATAGCAAGTGCAACGTCCATAAGTCGCGATGTCACCCAGGCTGAGTTCAGTACCCTTCGATTCGACTTCCTGGACCCCTCTGACAAATGGACTCACCTGTTTTCTATCAATGGCCGCTCTGGCGCGTTATTTACGCAGACGATGATTGACAGAGAAAGTCTTTGTGACGAAATGGTAGATTGTATCATCAGATTTGATGTGACTGTTAACTCTGACGTCACAGATTTTCTTCGCCTCGTGGAGGTTTCGATAAATATCACGGATATCAATGACAACATGCCATCTTTTGAGTCAGACGAGATCACCATAGCTATCCCAGAGAACAACGCCATTGGATTGACCAAGCCGCTTCCTTCCGCTGTGGATAAAGATAGAGGAGAGAACTCTGTACAGAAATATACTTTAGTGGGCCCCTCAGAACCGTAAGTTATTTGTTTACTGATTTATTTCATTTTCATTTCATTTTTTTAATCCACTTTTAATCTTAAGCAGGTTGGGGAGAAGTATTTTTTTGTGCGAGGTGTATGGCTTTTGACATAATAAAGAAGTAGAAAACTAGACAACAGAAAAACAACAGACGTGAGTGGCTTACCCAGGACTCGAACCCAGGACCCTCCGTGCGACAACCCCGCCTAGCTATGCAAGCGAATCACACTATCCTCCCTGCCATCTAGGCATCACCAAACAAATGACTTCTTTATTTCTTACGAGTGCCTGAAAACATACCTTTATGTTTGTCTAATATTTATTTATTGTTTACAGGCCTCGGGTTTCCCTTCCTTTTCTGTAGGTATTATACTGTGATTATAATATTCATCGAACAAGAGATGAGAAGAAGACGATGGCGATGGATATGACACACACTGAGGAAACCTGTTGATAGCATTACAAGGCAGTCCTTGTTCTGGAACCCCCAGGGCAAGAGAGGCAGAGGTAGACCAAGAAGCACATGGAGAAGAGAGCTGGAAACAGAGGTGAAAATGATGAGGAGAACGTGGAAAGAACTTGAGATGATGGCACGTGACAGGAGGACTTGGCGTGTGTTTGTTGAAGGCCTATGTGGAGTGGAGGGTTATGATGATGCTATTCATCAGCAGTAACTTTATCTCCAAACTTTCATCATATGAAATAAATAGCTGCAGCGCAAAATGATTCATGAGCACGTGATTTGATGCAAACTACAGTGGTAAGTCTTAGCTTCATAAAGTAAATGTCGTTACTGCCGTATGAAAATGAAGTGTTAGAGACTTCACTATACTAGGCCAGCTTAAAGAAGTAGGGTGTTAAGTTCCCTTCCTCGCTGCCTGTACCTTCCCTAAATCAAGGGCAGAGTCAGGTACCAATTTACACCTGAGTAATCTGGAGCGTGACGCAACCAGGTTTTTTATACTGGAACCTTTTAACTTTGCCGCGATAGATAAGTGCTCTCACCACTTTGCCAGTCGAAGTTCCCATGGTTCATAAAGAGCGAACAAGCAGACAAACATAGCTTTGTCTCCATGGAGCGTCCAATTGACTAACCGGTTAGAGCGCTTTCCTTAATAATGTCTTGAGTGAAACAGGTGCACAAAGACAGCTCAGTACTCTCACTAGATTTGACTGACTTTTTTTCTATCCCTGAGGTTACGAGTTTTTCACTCTTTTTTTCTGGTGCCAGTAACGAAATGTTACTGACATTAGATTTGACTATGACTATTTCTAACCATGAGTTACGAGTTTTTTACTCTTTCTTCATTGTGCCAGTAATGAAATGTTACTCACACGAGACTTGACTTTGACTTTTTCTATCCCTGAAGTTACGAGTTTTTCACTTTTTTTCCTTGTGGCAGTAATGAAATGTTACTCACTGTCGTGTATGATTTATCAGATAGGTAATAGATGTTTATAGCCCTGTCTGAGCAGAGGTGATAGTGATGACAATGTGAAAGTAATGGGTAAGATAGAGTTTCATCACGAGGGTGATCGTGTAAGAGAAAGGACAGTCTCTGGATAGAATAATTTATCTAATCCAGCCTATCTGGACGACGATATTTAAATCAGACGCACTTTCTCTCCTTGTACGAAAATACAAGTTACACTGCACTCACATGCACACAATTCTGTGACAAATACGCACGAACGTGAAAACAAACTATGAATAACATATAGTGGATAAGGGTTGACCGACACGATAACTAAAGGTTTAATAAAGTTTATTATAAATAGAAAATCACAACATAAATCATATGCATCAAGATATCATGATGTACAGACAAAAATGAAAATTAATCAAATAGGTTCTCCCCTCTACTAAAGGAAAAGAAAGGACGATCCCAACAAAGGTTAATTAACCCAAAAGATCAAAGGTTAACAGTAAGTGATAAAATAGTTAGGATGGGAAAAGAATAGGTTCCTAGTGTAATCTATCCCGTGACTAATCAGATTACTGAGATAAAAAAAAAAGAAGAAACCATATAAGTATATGATGTTAACAAAAGACATAAGTTTCTTTCTCTGTTCATTCAATTCACATACACGCAGTGGCCACTTTCAGATACACTTACCCCAGTAGTTGTCGCAGGCATTCCAAGGAAATACACTAATAAGTAATATATATTTAGTGTCAAATTTAAGTTTGCCAAATCCAGCCCCAGACTCTCCGTAGGTGCTGACTGCAAATTTCACAGGAGTCGCTAGATTCGGTGTTAAATTTGTACTGGATACAATAAGTTATCTATGCCTTCAGTTGGTTGGAGTAAGGCTCATGCGTGGTGATCGCCGATGTAGAATAAATAGAACATTTACAGTTCCTAAGTTGTTTAGCCTCAGGTGGCGGAAACGCTAGGTTTAAGTTACACAAATGTTGCTGACAATATATTGCCACAGTTGGCTGATGATATATATATATATATATATATATATATATATATATATATATATATATATATATATATATGTATATATATAATATATATAATATATATAATATATATAATATATATATATATATATATATATATATATATATTGATACCAACTGTATTGTTACCAAAGCTGTATTGTTGGATTTCTTTATGGATTGATGTTGGTATTCTTGATGTGTACTGTCACTGGATATTGACTGGTATATCGTGCTGTAATATGGTTTATCGCGAATGTGTGACATGGAAGTTCGTCAAGGTGGACATCTGTGTAGCAGTGCAGACTTGTGTCACAACAGGTAACATACAAGAGTGTATGTGGCATTCATCACATTGAAAAGAGTAGATGTGGAGTTGATGGAATTATATGTTGTACTTGTTACAGATATGGAGTCAAAATACAGGTGAACAGCTGTGTACGTTTTCATCATTTATTATGGTCACAGCAACAGGACGTAGACAACTCCATATAAGCATGACACAGGAACATGGCGGATATGAAAACAGTTCACTACAATGGCATGTACATAAGTTCCAATAATTATATGATTATCAAAGTGTTGCAGATTCCAATATATCTCTCAGTCCACAACTAGCAGAAAAACCCTGTATTACACAACGGGTAAATACTGTATAAATATTCAACAGTTTCATACTGACTCATCTTAAGTCATTCTCTTTAAGTCGACCTCCCAAACATGACGGGCGACGAAATTAGCATAGTCCATCCCTCTACTCGGACGTATCGAAGATAGGCTGTCCTTTCGAAGATAGTCTTATACAACTCTCTTGTACCTCAGGCGAGTTTTCATTTTCAAAGTTATCATAGCAATAACTAATAACCCATCTGTTCTTCCACTCCAGATAGTTATATCTATTAGGCCTCTATCAAACAGTAAACACTGTGGATTCCTCATCTGTAGACATAAGTGTCTAAGTTCAAAAATATACCGCTAATCATGCGGGTTGTAGAATACCATCTATACTCCTGGGTTTCTGTGCGTACATCAAAAAACAGTCTTAGATGGCTCCAACGAGCGTAACAAGAAGAATACTCTGCCTTTCAACCATTTGTGAGCTCTCGTCACCGGTTGACTCAAAATATGATCCTTACAAAGGAAGTGTGAAAGTTTCGTTATTTTACCTTGCTACGAATTCCTAACACAACTTAGAAGCAACTGCCGTCTTCCTGACGAACAGAAATAACACAGGGGACTTTCAATAACAGTGGAAGAATTTCCATCCCCAAAAGGCAATGCAGAGAAGTAATCAGACATTCCGTCTGACAGACCCAGTTCAACAAAAACGGCCTCCCGCCGGAAATCTTCTACACACCCTAGTTTGGACATGCGCAGTTCGCATCCCCTCTGACCTATCCAGTCAGCTGGTATAACCTTTTAAGAAGGAGTAACTACATATTTACTTTCCCTCAAAGCAAAAGATGAGTATTCGCCCTTAGATTATGGTTCCAATGAAAAATACATTAGACCCAAAAATCTTATTCAAAATATAACAAGCATACAGACAGACTACATTATCAGTTATGAAAAACTGCACGTAACACACACACACACACACACACACATATATATATATATATATATATATATATATATATATATATATATATATATATATATATATATATATATATATATATATATATATAAGGCACATCTCCAATCCAATCTGCAAGTCTGGAAGGAAGAGCTGGAGAAGAGAGGGATGGTCATAAGCAGCTCTAAAACAAAATCCATGGTGATATCACGAGAAGAAAGAAAACATCAGATTAAGTTGGGAGAACAGGTCCTGGAGCAGGTCGACCACTTTAAATATCTCGGAGCTATTATAGACCGAAAGGGAGGCATCAAAGAAGAGTTGGCCACTCGAAAAGCAGCGGCTGGGAGACTTTTTCAGGCCATAAATTCCTCAGCGTGGATTCCTCAGCAAGAAAGAGGTTGGTAAGAAAACGAAGATGGCTGTATACCGCTCCACCTATGTCCCAGTCTTGACATATGGATGCGAGTCGTGGGCAATGACTACAACCCACAAAAGCCAGATCCAAACCTCAGAAATGAGGTATCTGAAGAAAGTGGTTGAAGTAACAAGAAGAGACATGGTCCGCAACCAGACAATCCGTCAAGGCCTAAAATCCCATCCGCTGCAGACCCAAATAGAACAGTCCCAACTATGATGGTTTGGCCATGTCTGCAGAATTGGAGAAGATCGGCTACCACGACAAGCATGGGAAACAAAGAGCCAGGGATCCAGACCTCCAGGACGACCCAGAGTCCGCTGGGAGGACAACATTAGACAATCTTTGAAGGACCGAGGACTAGAATGGAACCAGGCCAGGAGAAGACAGCTGATAGAATGGTCTGGCGCTCTCTCTTCCAAACCTCTACACCTCACGGTAGAAGGGGAACGACTAAGTAGGTAAGTATATATATATATATATATATATATATATATATATATATATATATAATATATATATATATATATATATATATATATATATATATATATATATATATATATATATATATATATATATATATATATATATATAAAGTAAATCTGGTAATTGTTCTGGCCCAGTTAATATTATAAGTCAATGGTTCTATTCTGGTTTCTCTCAGGAAAATGAGGAAAATTTGACCGCACAGGTCACAGCAAGAAGCTCATCAATATTAAATATTCTTGGATGCTTATAATATTATAAGTTCGTATGATCAAAAGTTTATATGGCCATAAGAAAACAAGCCGCTAGTACTCAGGTTTGATCAGCCTATATTTTAGGAAAAGAACATATAAACATTTAACCAAATTATCAATATCATATTTAACACGAGTTAACAATAGGACCTCAACACCACTCTGTTATAAATTAGATTTAAAACACGCGTCTAGCTTATCCTATCATTCTGTTAACGCGTGATATGAACACTAGTCATTTTAAAAAAATGACATAAAATGGATAGAAGTAAATAATATATGCCGTCAGTAGACAGTTATTTAATGTATGTACTAGTCAATTTAGGACCTTTCCTGGCGCCGACATTGGTAGTGATCACGACATGGTATTGATGACGCTCAAGCTTAAACTCAAAAAGAACTATAATCAAAACAGATGTTCTCAGTTAAGATTCAATTTAGACAAATTGAAAGATCCAGAAATCGCTGGAATCTTTGAGGCAACTGTTGGAGGAAAATTCGCAGCTCTCAACTTTTTGGAGGATGATATCAACTCAATCACAGAGAACATGAAAGACGTGCTCATTGGATCAGCAACAGAAATACTTGGTAAAAGAAAGAAAATAAACAAACCATGGGTTACAGATGAAATTCTGAAGTTATGTGATACACGGCGAGAAATGAAAAAGGTTAAGAAAGAGGTTCCTGAAGCAGCATGGCAATACAGTATGGTGAATAAAAATATTAGAAAGAAAATGAAACAGGCCAAAGAAAAATGGGTAGCTGATCAATGTGAGTCCATTAATACGGGGCTAATAAAAGGTAACAGCAAGGCAGTTTTTGACACATTAAAAAGACTATCAAAACACCAACAGCCCAGGGTAACTGTCATAGAAGATAGCAATGGGGCTCTGCTCAATGAAAAAACAGCTGTAATGAGAAGGTGGACAGAATATTGTAAAGAATTATATAACTGTAAACTTGACACTGACTTAGGCATATTAAAACAACCATTAAGTGCGAAAACAGAGAACTCGGAAATGCAGCAATACTAGGGAAAAGTGGAAGAGGCATATGTTCGATGAAAGGAGGAAGTCACCGGGTTATATATATACCAGCAGAGCTCTTGAAATATGGAGGACCAGATATAGTAAAAATCATGACAACAATTTGCCAGAAGATATGGAGTACAAAAAAATGGTCAAAAGAATGGACGCAGTCATTAGTAATACCGCTTCCAAAGAAAGGAAATCTAAAAATGTGCAAGAACTACAGAACCATTAGCCTTATTAGTCATCCAAGTAAGGTGATGTTAAGGATACTTTTGAACAGAATAAAACAGAAATCAGAAGAAATCTTGTCAGAGGAACAGGCTTTTAGACCAAAAAGAAGTAGAAGTACCTCAGAACAAATCTTCAATATTAGATTACTGATCAAAAAACATCTACAGCATCAACATGATTTATACAATAACTTCATCGATTTCACAAAAGCCTTCGATCGAGTCTGGCATGAAGGTTTATGGCAAATAATGAGAAAATTCAATTTTGATACCAACATCATAGATATCATTGAAGCACTATACAAGGACGCAAGCAGTGCTGTTTTTGCAAGCAATGACATTGGAGAATTTTTCAAAACAACTGTAGGAGTTCGCCAGGGATGTATCCTGTCACCAATGCTCTTTAACATTTATCTAGAACATATTATGCAGGAGGCTCTCTACGATTATAAATCAACCATATCGATTGGAGGCCGACCTCTGTGTAATCTACGTTTTGCTGATGATATTGATCTGATAGCTGGAACAGAATCAGAACTTCAAGACCTTACCTCTAGACTGGAGAAAGTAACAAGAACATATGGGATGGAAATTAATATAGAAAAAAGCAAGATATTGGTGAATAGCCATAAGAAACATGTTCCGACCAACATTACGTTAAATGGGCAAACGTTAGAAGAAGTTAACACCTTTAAATATCTCGGGTCCACTATATGTAGTGATGGAAGATCAAATAAAGAAATCAAGACAAGACTTGAGATGGCCTCAGCTGCCATGACAAGGTTGAATGTGATCTGGAAAAGTAACATCAGTTTTCCTGTGAAGATCAAATTATACAAATCACTTGTATTATCTATTCTCTTGTATGGGTGTGAGGGCTGGACACTCACTGCAGATACGGAGCGAAGGATTCAGGCTTTCGAGCATAAATGTTATAGAAGAATTTTGCGCATTTGCTATAAAGAGCACAAAACAAATGTCTATGTTAGAGAGAAGATAAACACCTATGCAGGCCATCAAGAACCACTTTTGTCAATAGTGAAACGTCGAAAGCTTGCCTGGTTTGGGCATGTAACTCGTCATGACTCCCTTCGAAAACGATCCTCCAGGGAACAGTCGAAGGTAAACGGAGAAGAGGAAGGCAAAGAAAATCCTGGGCTGATAACATCAAAGAATGGGCAGGACACGGTTTCTCCACACTTGTACGCATTGCTGAGAATAGAGAGCAGTGGAGGACCCTGTCTGCTGATGCTTCCACCATGGCACCCCTACGACCCATGACGGGTTATGGGTTGAGATGATGATGATGAGTCAATTTAAAACATCTCTTACTGGGAAAATAGCGAGTAATTAAAGTTACGGCTGGAAAGTTAGCTATAAGTTATTTAATTAGCACAAAAAATCTCAGTGAAATATATATTAAAAACTTTAAACACAGTAAATCACTTTAAATCTAGTATATAAATTACCGCAATCAGAAAAATGAAACACTCCACGGAATCTATTAATTTTCACTCTGTATGAGAAATCTTAAGATAACGAGCTAGTGAATTCAGATAGATTTCTGGCAACTGATCATGGCTATCGGAGAGACATGGTATATATTGAAAAATTCCGTTCAATCGTTCTCTAACGCGAAAGTCACACCTACTGCCAGACCAGAGCCAATTTGCCGTTCGATTTCTTGAATCAAAGGTAATTTTACCACCTCTAGACTTTCATCATCTCCGCCTTGCCGAAAATCAGCTACGCGATTTTCACCTGAAAGTTTTAAAATCCAAGGTCCGTCTCACTGAATATCGTGTGTTCCCCTGATCAAAGAATCTATTACGCCATGCTCCGCGCTTCTCTCTCTGTTTCACATAGTGCTTTATTGCCAGATGGCTCACGTGTTAATTGCACTGGTGAATCCTTCGTTCATGTAGCAAAAAAAAAATAATAAACTAGATGGGGAGGGGCAAATGTGGATGATTACTGCGGCACTATTTCCATCTGTGACACTCACACTAGAATAAAGCAACCAACATTCTTTGAGCATGTAATGCGAAGATGACAGCTGAAATATATTCTGACAATAGGAAAGACTGAAAGGGGAAAAGAAATAAAGGCTTCAAACAGAGAAGATAGTCGACAGTTTGACATCGTGGCATGGAAATAAGTCAACAACAGAACTAATAAACAGTGATGGAGACAGGAAGTTGTGGAGAGACATGATCACATACGCCACTAGACGTAGTACTTGAAAAAGAAGAATATTTATTATGGAGATTCAAATCTGTTTATTTAACAATTTTTTTTCCAATAAAATATGCCTCAGGCCTCGATATGTGTGACATAAAAAAAACTATTTCTGACATTTATACTGTTAATCTGCCCTCCCACTATCTGCCCTGGTTCTATTGACGTTTTCAATCATGACATATCGTTAAATCTTGCTCAGGCGTAATTACGCTGTCACTCATTTATCTGTCTATTTATTTAACAATGTTTTCTTTATCTATGTACTCGTCGTATGTTTCCATTATTCTATTATATTCACCCAGCGTTAAATTCGAAAACAAATGTATCATTTACCTAGCAATCTATGCATATAAAAATGTACGCAATAATTCTTTCCTTAACCTAATAATTACAGGTAACCGTCGATTTGCGCCAGTCTGAATTGCGCCAATTCGAAATAACGCTGATTTTGAAACAGAGCATCAAAATATATGGGAGAAATTAAAGAATAGATATTTAAAATTTATAATTTAACAAACACAAAATATTATTATTAAAATCGTGTATTATCTATTATTGTACATTATTATTAAAATATTTACATTTATTTCTAAACGAGGGCATTTGGTATCAAACAGACAAATACCGCGCAGTATCTTAGCCAATCAGAGAGACACGCATACACGCATCCTTGAGCCCTTGTTATGAGATTTTGAAAGAAAGAAAGACGAAACCATGACAGTCAACTCTGCTAGCTTTATTTTTAAAAAAGCATGACTATCAGCCAGGGACCTCGTCAAAGAACTAAAGCCGTTTTATTTCGCCATTGTTGGTGCGAATGTCCAAAATATTTTTATTTCATTTAATTTACTTTATTTCATTGTATTAAATTTTACTTTATATTATTTCATTAACTTTATTTCAAAAATCTAAATAAAATATCAATCGATTTATTATTAGCCAGTTTTTGGATGCCTGGAACTTGACTTCTCATTGACTTACATTATAAAATTGTTTCAATGTACGCCGATTCCAATTGCGTCAGTTCGCTTAGGAACGCAAACCAGACATAAATCTACCTGTACATTCAAACATTTTATCAATGAAATCATCCGTCGATTCATTTATCAAGAAATCCAACCATTCGCTAAGAATCCATCTATTCGGTTTATGAATGCATCATCTGAATGGGGCTGGCTAGCTCATCATTTGAAACACATTGTTACACGAACCACCACTAAACAAGCAGAGGCTTAGACGCAGGCTTCCTTTAAGGCGGCCATCTGTAGTAATTGATGATTGCTACATGCGGAGCAACAATGCTCCATTTGGAGCGAAAATAAAATTAATGAGTGAATTACTATTATTAATAATAATACGCAGTGGTTAGTGCACTGGCTTCCTAGCTCGATGGTCCATGGTTCGATCCCCAGTTGAGGTGGGTTTTTCTAGACCGCAAACTGCTCCGGGGTCGACCCAGCCTCATGAATTGGGTACCAGAACAACTCTGGGAAGGTTAAGGCGGCCGGCGTGATGCTGACCTCATCACCCCTAGTGTGCCGATGGTCAAGAAAATACGGGCCTAACAACGTATTCCCAACATGCCTTAATAGGCGTGTAACGGGATCCTTTATTTTTTCTTTTATTATTATTATTGTTATTATTATTATTATACCATGACAGCGATCATGTCTCTCCACAAATTCTGGTCTCCAGTACTATTTATCAAGTCTGTTGCTGATATATTTCTATGCCATCATGTCAACTGCCCAGTATCCTCCATCTTTGTGGTCTACTTTTCCCCATCAATCGTTTCCTGTTGTCACAATACAGGGTGATTCAAAAGTCTCAATACATAGGACATAATGTTTCTTTTGGTCGCCTCGGTCCCGTAGAGTGGCTTCCGAGGTCCTCCCTCAGACCTCAGCCAACTTCGATGTTTACTCGTGCGGGCACTTGAAGGCCATGGTGTACCTGGAAAAGATACGCAAGATGAATCACTTACAGGAATGCGTTCAAATGCAATTAAGCGCTTAACAACAGATGTGTTAACACGAGTTCACCATGAGTGCGTGAGACGTGTATGACAACCATGTAGAGCATGTCTTGTGAATAGAGTGACTGTTTTTTTTATTTTAGTTTTTTTTTTTTTAAGGTGACCATATTCCCTATGTATGGAGACTTTTGAATCACATGTGCTGTGAATAATGTGACAGTTTGCTAAACAACGTGACCATATTCCCTATGTATGGAGACTTTTGAATCACATGTGTTGTGAATAAAGTGACAGTTTGTTAAACAACGTGATGTGACAGATAAGGGAACGAATAATGAAAATCAGATATAGGAAAGTCTAGATAGAGTAGAAAAAGGGGATGCGCAAATAAAAATGTGCATGACACGGGTGTAGTAAAATCTGCGAGAATAATCGCTCATTTCAGTAAGATTTTAGTCATAAAATGATAATAAATAAAACCAGACCTATTGTGTCTGACGGTGATGCTCTCACACGCCAGCAACGCTGCCTTTTGTGCAGTGCTAAAGCCTATAGAACGATTCCACGGTTTTAAAAAAAAATCTAACACGCGTTTTAGTTTCGGTTTCGAAAACGTACTACCAACATTTTACCAGATCTGCTGCATACATTTTGCAGCCAAGACTTATAATTAACGATTTGGAGGAAGTGTGCCGCAAAATAACTATCTGAATTAACGTATTCTGTCAACTTTAACGCAAATTTAGTAGTAATCCTTACATTTTTTGGTAGTGTTACACGATACAATACAAATTATTAACGCCAATTCTTAACCCGCCATGCACAATCCCGCTTCGCCTGACACATTCTGCCATGCATATATACACGTTGCGACAAAGCCAAGAGAGGCAAAACACGCAGACAATTTTATTGCCTCCTCGCGGTAATGTTTCTGACGTCACAAAAACAAGTTAGTTATTTGAAAAATACATGCTGGCGAGATAGCGAGAGGGGAAGATGGCCGTCTGGTGAAAAATATTTATTTGACGATGACCGGTGACAAAATTGAAAATCTAAAACCATAATGAAACTGAACATAAAAAATATATGGTAGTATAGCTTATAATTCACTGAGCAAGAATATGTTTTAAATAATATGATAGTCCCAGTATTACCCAAATTGTTGAGAAAATACTAAATGTCTACGAACGCACGACCAGACGGACTGTTGTTTCTGCTTGTTTTTTTCTTAACGTTAGTGGGGACACCGGCTTAGAAGAGAGGCATTGAGGAAATTCAAATTAGCTTGGGTAACAAGAGTATAGGAGGAGAGGGGAGCGGTAGGAAAATTGTTACCAAAAACTAACATCGTTTTGCATTGGCATAACTAAAGCAGGCTGGCCAATCGACTACCAGACGCAGAGTATGTTTGGAATTATTCTTGTTTTTCAAAAAAACTGCATTTGAATTCTGGTAGTCGCAAGCTTTCGATTGGCCAGTGCTACTAAATATTATCAAAAAGCTTTCACTATTCTTTGCCAGTTGAACTGTATTTTTGATTCAGATACGCTGAGAACAGCTGTGTTAAATTTAAAAGTAAAGTAAATAACTATATGAGTATTTCACAGTCTGGACGGAGCAGAGGAAACTGAGGCCATTTCTTTGCAAAGTCAGCGTCATTTGTTTATATTTCTTGATTTGTGGTAAGGATGCTTTATGAATTTAATATGTTTAATTGTCACAAAATTAACCATGATACAACGTTAAAATATCTCCAATGATACAACGTAGGGATAAAAACTAATGCGTAAGCTGCTAGAATACATGATCGCCCACGCCGCGGGTCATCACCCGCCATGGAAATTAAATTGTTAGACTTGAAGGCAAAACGGAACGGGATGAGAACGGAGATCAAAAGGAAAAATCTGACTGAACGCGTGCTTGAAATTAGCAAGGCTAAAGGACGCAAATTGGTGGGGAAAGGAGGAAAAAGTCACGTTCCCCAAGTTGACATAAAGTAAAGAAATCGACAAAAGGGACCTTGGATATTATACGCCACAGTCATTTTTTGGACGCTTTTGCGATAACTTAGTCCGTTTATTTGAATGCAGTGATGAACGCATTCCAGAAGATTCTAGAAAATATTTGAAAAGTAACTTTTCTTAATAATAATGTTAGGAATATAAAACCTAGCTGGCCGGATGGCCCATCTTGAGCAGTGAAATAATATGCTTTCATTTATACAGACGGACAGATAACACTAGTCAACAAATTTTCAAAAGTTATTTGTACCAGAAATTAAATATACAATTTCTTATTGATTTTAACATGCTGATTTCAAATATCATAATGAAATTCACCAATTGGCTCTCGTTTTTTTTTAAATGATGAATTTACATTACAGTAATACAAATAATGTATGCTTGTTTAATTCTATGGGATGAACAGCTAGTCTTTCTACTTTAGCATTATAAAAATTGTGGTTACATACTCAATTAATTGATATTTCAACATAAAATGATAGAAACAATAAAAACATTATTTAAAGTTCACATATCATGTTTTAAAAAGGCCCATTTGAACCCATTTCGTCATTATTCAGTCGCTGTTCGAGCTCTCTTTGCTTGCTTCTTGTAGTCAATCGATGAGGTGTCTCTTGTCACAGTCCAACAGTAATCAGCAAGCATTGAAGGGCTCCAATTGCCTTGATACCTTGTCTCCATAGCAGCAATGTCCTGGTGAAATCGTTCACCATGCTCATCACTGACCGCTCCACAGTGTGACGTAAAGAAATCCAGATGAGAATCCAGAAAATGAATTTTCAAAGACATGTTGCAGCCAAGACTCTTATACTTCAGAAGGAGATTTTCTACAATTTCATTGTAATTATCAGATCTGTTGTTTCCAAGAAAATTGTCCACCACTGACTTAAATGCTAGCCATGCTGCTTTTTTCCTTGCCTTGCAACACGCAAAGAAACTCGTCATCATGAAGAAGTTTTCGAATTTGCGGACCAACAAATACTCCCTCTCTTATTTTAGCTTGACTCAGTCTTGGAAATTTTCTGATGAGGTATTTGAAAGCCTCATCTGTTTTCTCCATTGCCTTGACAAAGTTTTTCATGAGACCAAGCTTAATGTGCAAGGGTGGCAACAAAATCTTGCTGGTGTCGACAAGTGCTGGATTCTCAACGTTCTTACTGCCAGGCTGCAATGACTGCCTGATTGGTCAATGTCTTCTGATGTAATGGTCACTTCGTGCACGGCTATCCCACTCACAGAGAAAGCAACAGTACTTGGTGTATCCACCCTGTAGTCCAAGCAAAAGAGCGACCACTTTTAAGTCACCGCAAAGTGACCAATGATGATGATCGTAGTTTATACACTTCAAAAGCTGCTTAATGTTTTCATAAGTTTCTTTCATATGAACTGTGTGACCAACTGGAATTGACGGTAACACATTACCATTATTCAACAAAACAGCTTTAAGACTCGTCTTGGATGAATCAATGAAAAGCCTCCACTCTTCCGGTATGTAATTGATTTTGAGGGCTGCCATTAAACCAGAAATGTTGTGGCACGCAGAAAGGTCACCCTCTTTGAAAAAGAATGTAATAAGCGGCTTCTGGCGGTTCCTATACACAGAAATTGTAACATCTTCTGCCAGGAAATTCCACTGTTGCAATCTGGAACCCAAAAGCTCCGCCTTGTTCTTCGGTAAATTCAAATCTCTTACAAGATCATTCAGTTCACCTTGGGTTATTAAGTGAAGTTTAGTGGATGTAGTTTGCTCAAAATCTGGGTCGCTTGAGGTTGATGGTTCAGGACCACCAGTATTGCAGAGGGGATGTTTGGATATTCCAGAGTCCATTTTTTCTTCTTTGATATGCCTTTCCCGATTGGAAAGACCATGCAAAAGTAACAGTTGTTGAGATGATCAGTGGGCTCTCTCCAAATCATTGGGACTGCAAAAGGCATAGCTTGCCTTTTGCCAGTCAACTACAGTTTAAGATGTGCTGCACATGTATTGCAGCATATGTGTGGCGCCCAGCTCTTATCTTGATCTCCTATTATGCAGCCAAAATACAAACTGTACGCCTTTTTAATCACTTTAGTTATATTTCGTTTTTGTGATAGAAATGTCACCTCACCACATATATAACAGAAATTATTAGCACTGTTCACACATGTCCTAGGCATTTCTAACTACGATACTTTTGATAAGGACAAATGCACTAACTAATGGCAAAATTTTATCAGAGATAAGATATTTATACACAAAGGCGATGTAATCATAGGTAGGATTGCATCATCAACTTCTAGTTACATTTTTATTGGTCATTAGAAAAAATTATGCAATCGCCCACAACAGTTGCGTCATATATATAAATTGACCGTAATTAAATAAACTAGTAGCATATATCTTGAAAACTAGAGCCAATCAACATTTTTTAATGTCATTTTCGTTTTCAGCACACCAAAATTAGTTAAGATCAGCTATTTTCATTTCTGGTACATTTTGGTTGCTGACTAGTGTAATAAGAAAGATATTGACAAAAGACTGTGTTGTTCATATCAACGATCGTCTGCATTGAAATAAAACATGTCACTAATTTTCAAAAAATTGTGGCCTTGAAGACGCAAGTGCTAAAATCTAGTTGGAATGAAGAGACGGGGTGGGATGGTGAATTGTGGCTAAAAATAACTTTAAAGGGCCAAATTGTGTAGGGGAAGGCAGAGTTGGTTCAAAAAACAAGTGTGTTTTTTTTGTGAAACGCAAGTAGAGACGGACGGACCAACAGACAATAAGGCATACTTGACTGAGGTATGACTGAAATGACTTTTTGGTAGGATATTTGAATTTGAAAAAAGAAAAGGCAGTGATTGGCCATAGATGAATATATTATCGGCGCTCAGACGCGCATTTTGTGCCATTCATTATAAGTTGTCCTAGTAGACACAGTGAATTATTAAGTGGTGTAATTCCCAGAAGCTATTGAAATATTTAGAGGGACGCCATACTAAGGCCAGCAGCTCAGCTGAGTTTTGCTAGCATTTAACTGTGTTCTATATTCATAATTCTGGTAAGACTGAAATTATTTCTTTGTACATTTTAATATTTGTTTAAGGTTTCGAGTGATTTGATACTGCAATAGCATAATCTGTCCCTTACAACAAGTAAGGATTCGCTCTAGACCCCCCGCCCCAGTTCAGGGTCTAGAGACAAATAAAATACATAAACTCCAGCAAGGATTATGAAGGACAGATCAAGTGTTGAGATCAGTGAAACATATCACCTATCCTATTCTATGGCAGGAAACTAATGAACATATTTCAGAATCTGTAGTCTGGGAGAACTTATCCTATGTGAAACCAACTTGGTAAGATGTGTTGTTTGGTCAGAAAGATCTGACCCGTCTATGTGGTGTTGTTGTTGTGTAGTGTTGTGTCCAGAAATGGTTAGAGGATGGAATTCTGACACATGACTAATACTTTGATTGCAGAACTGTGAGTTTCAGTTGGCACCAATGTGGTGTCAACTGAGTTGTTGAATATTACAAGAGTGGACCCGTGCAGTAACATTTTGTCAGAGCAGCCTATTATAGCCCCCAAGCATGGAGAGGTGGGGCCACCAGACTTCTGATATTGCCCCCAAGCACGGAGAGGTGGGGCCACCAGACTTCTGATATTGCCCCCAAGCACTGAGAGGTGGGGCCACCAGACTTCTGATATTGCCCCCAAGCACGGAGAGGTGGGGCCACCAGATCTCAGCACCAGAGCTACACCTTCAAGCTACGTGAGCGTCTGGTCTGCTGAGAATTCACCAACTCAACTTATTTCCTAACACACCCATAAAATTCCATCAAATAACTGGACAATGTGTAGTCACCATAGACAGGGAGTGATGAGGCCACCCCAACAGCACATCCATTAAATGTTCTCCCAAAATAGATTACAACTATAAACAGTAGTAATATTAACTAGTCTAGTAACATACATATGTAAACACCTTGCATTTATTATGTAATATTCATGCATTTCTTTCATAATTGCAAAACCTTTCATATGTTCTGACCAAATTAAAACCTTGGTTCAGAACAAATAAATGTAAAGAAAATTATTATCCAATTTTTACACACTTGAGTTAGTTCAGTGTATTATAACATTTATTAATATTATTAGACTTAGTAAATATCTGTGTGTGTGTAGGTAAACTATCACAACACATTACATATCATTACCCTAGACATTTAACGTAGCCACATTCATTAGTAAAAAAAGATAGGTGTGAGGTCGTAGTGGTAGCAAGAAGGGCCTTCTGACAATTTACAGCTACATTTTATCTCAGGAGCCTTCACAGCTGACCTCATGCATCACACTTAGTAATATCACCATCATACAATACCATCAAACCCACTACATTAATCCCATTACCAAAGTTAGATACTGCTATTGGGAAAAAGTGAAGGACGTGCCGGGAGCAGACATTGTTGAGTCCTCACGTTGAAATGTATCTAACTAATGTAATGTTGTCATGATTATGTTTGAATATTATTGTATTAGAGCATATTAGTAAGCCTCTGTGTTCAATGAACACTGTTCAACATGCCTGAAGCATTTATAATTAAAAAGAAAAAGATGAGAAAAATATATAAAAGGAAATGTGGTTACCCCACATTATATTATTGAGGAAAACTATGTAAACGTACAGTGGCGTATCTGCCATAGGGACCTGAGGGGTGGTCACAGCAAGGTGGGAGTCATGAGAAATTAGGGGATGAGTGCACCTGAAATGCACGCGAGGCTGACCCCATACCCACGTATGAAAGTAAATAAAAGAATAAGTGATCAGATGTAAAAGGCCAGGGTGTCCTTTTGTTGCAAAGGTTTCGTTTCCTGTTGCCAGCTGGTGACAAGAAGTCTCCTATACTTTACATATGCTGTCAAGAGATAACAGCAGGAGCTTGGGTGTGTGACGTGATATCGATATTTCTGCAACTACACAAGATCTTATCTTTCAACAAGAAACCCCAGGTGATATGTTAAGGACCTGGGTACATCTGACAGTTTCGGTTTAAATAAACCTTGGTAATTCAAGTCATACTCAGGACTTTTGTGGGGTATGATGACATTACAGCCCCTCATACACAGTGACTCTCTCTCTCTTAGAAGAATAAATTTAAGCTGTGAACATTCAAATAAGAAATACATATAATAACATTGTAGTTATTTGGGCAGATTGTCCACACAATTTTAGTTAATCTTTTATGTAAACTATCTTGTCCTCATTTTCAAAGACCTGTCCAAACGATATGACTGGACAGGCAAAATAAATTGTACAAAAAAATTAATTTAAAGAAAAACTTAACCACAAGTTTTATTCACTTCCTCATAGTAACTTAAAGTGTTTTTGTGTTGTGTACCATCATTTCATTTCTTCCCTAGACACTAGGTACATCATACACTATACACTAGAGCCACAAGAATGACCGTGTGAGATCTAGGGAGGTAGCGTTAAGTTCCCTGCACATAATTCATCATCATCATCTTTTAGAGTCAGGGGCCTACATGTGCTTGACCTCACACGGTTTATGCAGACACCGATTTCATTCTTTGTTAGGATACCATCATAACCTCCCCAGCAAAATCAACTTTGCTACAACGGGGGTCGAAAAAGAAGTGAACAGAAATCCGGTTAGGCACGCTTTTCAGCTACAGTCAGAAACGTGAGTCAGGCAGTGCAGGCCACAGATACCCGAGAGAGACGAGGGTAGCCATGTTGAAGGCAATATTCAAGTAGAATGTGTTGTGAAAATTCTCAGGCAATGAGACTAGATTGGGTGGTGATTAACCCAACATATTGGGCAGTATAAATTCTTGACTAGGACGGAAGAACGGTGTAACGTGTTAGATTCTAGAAAGAAGAAAAATGGTACGTAGAGTGAAATTATTTACATCTATACTCTTCATCTATAAAAGGGAAAGGAACAACCCCGGAGGCGTCCGGTATCATATCGATAACCTGAACACAGAGCGACATATATCAATAGACAAGGACATGTTTAGAAAGAAGAAAAGGAGGTAGATACAAATAACATTTGAACAACCATAGATGATTTGATATTATAATATTGAATGTAATTTTGAATGCTGAACGAGTGTAGAAGAAGGTAGGGTGACGGACCATGACTGATGGAGGTCCGGGTAACAGCAGCGATCCACACATTGTAAATAAACACCATTTCAAGTTGACTGTGGCGTTTCTCTAGTTATATAGAAGATCAGCTTGGCGTTGTGTCGACGCTCGTTGTGTGTGAGTATTGTTATCATTTATCATCATGTCATCGCTAGCTACTGAGGCAAAGAACCTGGGCATGCAACGGCCATGTGAGGTAACCACCTGTTAGCGCAGGCGGCCACAGTGACCATATTCCCTATTTATGGAGTCTTGTGAATCGCATGTGTTGTGAATAAAGTGACAGTTTATTAAACAACGTGACCATATTCCCTATCTATGGAGACCTTTGAATCACATGTGTTGTGAATAAATTGACAGTTTGTTAAACAACGTGACCATATTCCCTATCTATGGAGACTTTTGAATCGCATGTGTTGTGAATAAAGTGACAGTTTGTTAAACAACGTGACCATATTCCCTATCTATGGAGACTTTTGAATCACATGTGTTGTGAAAAAAGTGACACTTTTTTAAACAGCGTGACCATATTCCCTTTCTATGGAGACCTTTGAGTCGCATGTGTTGTGAATAAAGTGACAGTTTGTTAAGCAACGTGACCATATTCCTTATCTATGAAGACTTTTGAATCACAGGTGTTGTGAATAAAGTGACAGTTTGTTAAACAACGTGACCATATTTCCTATCTATTGGAGACTTGAATCACAGGTGTTGTGAATAAAGTGACCCTATTCCCTATCTATGGAGACTTTTGAACGCCCTATATATTTCATCTTCCCATGAATCACCCAAAGAAAGTAGATTGCTTCTTGCTAACATGAGTAATAATTTTCACCTACACACCGGCAACTGACAGGACATCCTCAGTACTCTTGTTAAGCTAACCATAGCATTCTTAACATCACTCTGTAAAACCATTTCTCTGTGACCTTCAATTATTGTCTTGCTTGTTTACTAATGATCGATGATTCGCTTCCATATGAGATAATTGCCTCTATGTAACACTAAAGAACTCTCTTCCTTACTCAGGTTTGTTACATAATATACTTTTTATTTTATAGTCAGTTGTTTTTGCAGGCTGAGATGCTTCTTCCAGCCGATATTAATAACGTGCCCAGATATCTGAATTTATTAACTTGTTTCAAGACTCGTACAAGTTACTTTAATTGTGCATTCTGGATAAATCGTTTTCTTCGAGGCAACCATTTTGTTATTTACGTTGTGCATTGAGTTATATCTGGTGATTCATTTCTTCTTCTTCGTCGCCTGTTGTCAAATAAACACATCTATCTCTCTTATGATGCATGGAGGCATATCTGGATTCATTGTTTATGACCACCAGTTAAGCTCAATGATACAGTATTAAAAGTTGCAAGTGGACCTGTCTGTGAGGGTAATTACACCCTTATTGGCTCTTGAAATCATACACAAACTTCTAGGGGTTGGAGAAGGCTACACTGCTACCTTGCTCCTCTCATGGAGCCGACAGCTTTGGTGTACATGTTCTACTGTTTGTTTTGTCCTCCCCGCACGGGCACATATCTGTCTGTCCGATTTTCAATTTGTTGTACAGATGGTGTTTGAGTCTGTAACGGCCGGTTCTTAGTCTGAAAAATCACTTGATCTCTTCTTGATAATGTAATTTATGGTTCTGCAATTCGGGACTCTGGATATACTTTCTGCCATTTTTCCTACAGGTATTTCTGATTATTGCTTTTGTCTCATCATATGTAGCCCTGTCTTTTGTTTGAGTTTTCCGTCCACCCTCTGTGACAAGTTTATCTGCCTTCTAATTTCCATATATCTTGCAGTGGACAGGGATCCACTGTACTTTTACGTGTTTGAATTCATAGCTGGTTTTCATTAGTACTTCTGTTAGGCTGTCAAATTCATTGTTTTTATTGTTGTAGCCGTTAGGTTGGTTAAGAGGGAAAAATTCTGTTAAATTTATTGTATGAGATTTGTTTTTATTAGCTGACTTTTAATTTATAGTCTAAGGTGAATAATCGATAGAATGAGAAGAGGGGGGTCAAGAATTGTGCTTACATCCCTTGGTTGAAGATTGCTGATGTTTTGATTGTCTGGTTTTGACAAGGTTAGCGAAGGGATTTATGCAGGTAGAATTTATGTCTTTCTGAGTCGTTTGCCAGACAAAGTTGTTCTGGAGTGTTCGAAATTAGTTGTCGTGCTAAATCGACGTTTTAATTTAAATGAGTTGGCTTTTAGATGTGGTAGCGAGTGGAGGTTTTCATCGGGCCGATAAGCCAATGTATATTGGTTGCTTCTGCGGGGGGCAGAAAAGATGTACTATCGCCCATACATCCAACTCGATTATTTGCAACGTGAGATATATGACTGTGTTTAGTTATTCTGAGGACAATATGTCAGTGTTTCATGTGAGATGGACTGTGTGTATTCTAATTATCAGGTACGTTGAGTTTTGTTAAACTATTAATGAACTGTTGGTAAAGTGAAATGCAATAGACAGCCAAGAGTAAAGTGAACTATAGTAGACAGTCAAGTTTTAAAATGAACTACAGTAGACATTTAAGTGAATTATAGTAGACAGCCTACAGAAAATGACAGCAGAGGTTTGATAAATGTACATCCATGGCGGTTAGACCAGTGTCTATATCTAGATACGCCAAATGATAGCTGCTGTTTATCAGTACAGATGATTTGAGACAATAATTTTAGTATATAACGGTTGGGAACAAGACGTATCAACAAGGGTTCTCATAATGGCTAGGTCTAGCAGCCACAGTAGAGCAGTCGGATAGCAAGAGACACATAACTGAAGAAAATTGTTGCTGTGAACGATTTATGTCAAGATGCAAGTAGCATCTCATACGCCTCTTATGTAAATAAACATCATCATCATCTGTTACAAGTCGTTTTGGTGTTGAGCGTACTACGGTCTGATAAGAAGAGAGAGAGAGAGTATTATGTTTAAGGTGTTGATACAACAACCGTGGGTCTGCTGTAGGGTCGTGATTTGAACCTAAAATACGATCAACGAGATGTTATATCATCAGCGGCCACATTGTTCCTGATAATTGTGATGACTGACAGAGAGTCTATGAGGAGCACTATCCTGTCCCTAGCAACAACAACTGTATTTTCCATGTTGGTAATTGCAACTGATTTTAGTTCTTCTGCCTCCGTTTTAAAGTTGTTTGAGAATTTTCCAGTGGCCATCGAGATGTGGATTCCCTGTCCATTCTTTAATTTTTTGTATACACTTCCACCTCTGTTTTTTATAGCTTTTGTTGCTGAACCATCTGTATATATGTTAGTCCATTCTGTGGTCTTTCTGGTATATACCATATGTAGGTATTTCCTCTGTCACGGGTTGCCTCCCCTTTGCTCTGCGGTAGTAGTCTACCAGTGGCCAAAACTCAAGAGTAATTAATGCAGGTCTTTCAAGGTGTCTACCTTCGCACACGATTACTCTTGGCAGAGTTGTAGATAGAAAGATAATGAAGCTTCTACCTCAAGGGAGTTTTCATAAGATATTTCAGATATCAATAACAATGCTGCATGGGGCGGAGCAATATTAACTTTAGTATCTGACCCGCCGCCTGTTATGAAGATGATTATGCAATACTTAATGTTAGCTCGGAGCCGCGGTAGCGCAGTGGTTAGTGCACTGGCTTCCTAGCTCGGTGGTCCATGCTTTGATCCCCAGTTGAGGTGGGATTTTTTAGACCGCAAACGGCTGAGGGGTCGAGCCAGGTTCATGACTTGGGTACCAGAGCAACTCTGGGAAGGTTAAGGCGGCCGGCGAGAATTCTGACCACATCACCCCTAGTGTGCCGATGGTCAAGAAAATGTGGGCCTGACTCCATATTCCCAATATGCCTCAATGGGCGTGTAACGGGATCCCCCTCCCCAAATGCTTCTCTTTCAAGCCCCCAGCTGATTTAATTCAGCGAAATTCCTCTTATTATTTATTTGGCTCTATAGATGTAACTATATGTATAAGTATTAAAGATTGTAGATCATACATGCGCTCTCTTATCTATACGAACTGAATCAACAATGAATTTGAAAAATAACATACAACAAATTTAATAATCAATTAGTCTTTAACACATTAAAATGCATATGGATGAAGGTGACTTTAGGGGGTTTAAAAAGAAAATCACAGTTCAGAAGCAGCAACTAAGTTACGTTTTTTTAATAGCTGAAGAAATAGCAAGAGACAAATCATTTACCGATGGGGAATTTGTAAAATTTTGCTTGACCTTTTTCACAAGCTTTGTATGCCCTGATACGAACTCCATAGTTGAGAATATCAGCCTTTCACGAAACGCCATTGCAAGAAGGAAAGATGACTTGGCATCCGATATTCAAAACACTCTGATTTACAGAATTAATGCCTGTCAGGCTTATAGCCTAGTTATCGACGAGAGTGCTGACTTTAGAGAGTGCTGACTTTAGAGAGTGCTGACTTTAGTGACTCAGCTCGTTGGCAATATTCCTAAGAGTAGTTACAGATAATGTTTTGATCATTGAAGAGTTGCTTGACTTATGTCCAATGAAGGACACAACAATAGGTCAAGATATTTATGATCATGTTAAGCGTGTGTTAGTAAAATGCAATCTCTCAGAGAACAAACTTTGTGATTTAACTACTGAAGGAGCATCTGCCATGACGGTTAAGCACAATGGTTTTGTTAGCTTGATACAGACATCTTTCCTCATGATATTGTCTTATGTCATTGCATTTTTCATCAAGAACAGCTGTGTGTGATGGTTATGGATTTGAAATATGTAATGAAACATGTTGTTGCCACAGTAAACTTCATACCATCCACGTGTCTCAGTCACAAACAGTTTCGATCCATTGTTAAAGAAGTAGGATCTGATCATAATGATCTCATTTATTTCAGTCAAGTTCATTGGCTGAGTAGATCTTCAACACTTGTCAGATCTTGGTCTCTCCATGATGAAATCAAAGTATTCATAATCAAAAGGGGGAAATGTAACTTTTTTTTGTTTTGAAGACGTCGAATGCATGAATGACTTTGCGTTTCTTGTTGACATTACAAAACATCTTGCAGATTTTAATATGTAAAATTACAAGGGAAGGATGAGCTTGTTAATAAACTCTTTGAACATATTCAAGCATTCAAACAAAATCTGTAACTGATCCATGGGCAGACATCTATGAAGAAACTTAACACAAGCTGTGTACTTTCTGGGCTTCTCTATGGTGTGGAATGCTGGAGAGCAACAGAGAAGGAAATGTCGAAATTGCCCCCCTTCCCCATAATCTGCCTAAGAAAAATTCTCCGAATGTTTTGGCCGAATACCATCACCAACTAAGAACTACTTACTCGGAGTAATCAAGAGGACATGCACATCATCATAGCTGGCAGACGCTGGAGTTGGGTTGGCCACGTCCTCAGAAGAGACCCCAATGCCATCACAGGAACAGATATGCTATGGACCCCTGACGGAAAGCGAAAGAGAGGCCGACCAAAAATAACTTGGCGGAGAACTGTGGACGCCGAGATGCAAAGAATGAACCAGAGCTGGGGCACTGTGCGAAGCATGGCCACGGACCAAGCAAAGTGGAAGCAGTTTGTTGCTGCCCTACAAGACGCCACCAGGCGTGATGGCCACTGACTGCTTTGACAGTTTGTGGCTAAGGATCAAAGAAGAAGACACAAGGTACAAGAAATTCAGCTACAATTTTTTGCTGATCCATTTAGAGTTGGTCCAGTTAATGCTTCAGATTTGGTTCAGATGGAACTTATTAATATTCAAAATAACAGTGATCTGAATACAGTGCTTAACTAGTCCGCATGACCTTCTGACATTTTACAGCAAATGTATTTCTCCATAAACATATGCCAATCTTTCTAGACATGTCTATGAATATATTTCACTTATTGGAAGCATTTTCTCCTGTGAACAACTTTTCTCAAGAATGAAAAAACTTCAAATCAAAATCATCTATCTAGAATTCTTCGAGTCGCCACATAATCTGGTCGTGCTGACATTGACAATTTGTGCAAGAAAAGATGTACCAGGTGTCTCATTAAATAAATCATGTCTAGTCAGAGAGACTTTTTAATCACATTTAATATTAGTAAGTGTACGTTTAATACAGGTATTCTGTGGCTAAATTAAAAAGTCACGTGAGCGTCCGACATTTTTATTTAAGTCCGGCCTCCGGGGACTGCCAAAACTGGCACTGTGGCCCACTACTTTAAACTGCTAGACATCCCTGATCTAGGGTAACTGCCCCTTTGTCTCACGGTGGCCCAATGTTAATTAAGCTGCAGCAGTAATTCAAACACCCCCGTGTAGTTCTGGGAAGGGGGGTATCTGAGGAGACACAGAAAGACCAAGACTACTGTACCCTCGGGCCCGCCGTAAGATACGTGTAATACAAGGTTGCTGATAGAGCTGGCAACCTCAGCGTATTAAAAAATTGCTACATAACCCACTGTTGTAAGTGCACATTAATTGTGACAGAACGTTTGTTCATGTATTTTTGGGCACCTCTCTCACTCCACCATCCGCTTTTATTTGGGGCATATTTTATGCACCTTCAAAGCAGGGAAGGCAATCCGTGACATTAGTACAGGTTTCTTGTCAGCGTGCCCCATAAAGAGTGAAATGGGACAAGAACACATAATTCATGCAATTTTCATATTTATCAAAATAAAAATACAGAAGGCTAGATAATCTTTCATTGCATTGGGAAATATAGAGTGTTTCAAAATTATGTATACACAGTTTTAAAATGTATATTTCATGAAAAACATACACAATTATAACTTTTTATAACATTATAAAGCCAAGAAAATATTTTCACAACAACGTAAATTCTATTTAAGTGTTCGAAATGCCCATCATCAACATAAATACATGAGCGACATCTCTACCAACTTCCAGTACCGTTGTAGAATGTTCTTTCTTTCTTCAAAACTTAACTGAGTATTTTCCATCATTTTTCATGTATGTATCTGACAAATAAAACCAAATTACTTTATTGTGAAAAAAAAATTTTCTGTCTCTTAAATTTAAAATGTGATACAAAATAAAAATAAAATTGTGTATATTCTTCATGAAATATAAATTTTAAAAGTATGTATACATAATTTTGAAACACCCTGTGTTTGGAGATCAAAAGAAATTAAGTCCAACACAAAAATCGGAATTTTCATTTCACATGTCAAATCAGTCCAATTGTGTGGCTGTGACACATGGAGAACAGCAAAATCAAACAATCAGAAAGCTACAGACTTTCATAAATGGGTGCCTGCGCATATCAGAAGGATTGTAGTGGTATGACAAGATCACAAATGTGAAACTGATGACAAGATCACAAATGTGAAACTGATGACAAGATCACAAATGTGAAACTGATGACAAGATCACAAATGTGAAACTGATGACAAGAACCTGACAAGTGCCAGTGCAACGTCCATAAGTCTCGACGTCACCCAGGCTGAGTTCAGTACCCTTCGATTCGACTTCCTGGACTCCTCTGACAAATGGACTCACCTGTTTTCTATTAACGGCCGCTCTGGCGCGTTATTTACGCAGACGATTATTGACAGAGAAAGTATTTGTGACGAAATGGTGGATTGTATCATCAGATTTGATGTGACTGTTAACTCTGAGTCACAGATTTTCTTCGCCTCGTGGAGGTTTCGATAAATATCACGGATATCAATGACAACATGCCGTCTTTTGTGTCAGACGAGATCACCATAGCTATCCCAGCGAACAACGCCATTGGATTGGAGATGACAAGAAGACACTGACGATAGATAGGACATACACTGAGAAAACCTGTTGATAGCATTACTAGACAGTGTTTGGTCTGAATGAATTCCCCAGCGTACCAGAGGTAGAGGAAGCCAAAAGAACATATGGGGACGAGAGTAAGAGAGAGACATGAAAGAGTTGAAGAAGACAAAGAAAATCCTCACGCAGCTGGCACGTGACAGAAAGACTTGGCATACGTTTGTTAAAGGCCACCTCCTCCTTGGGGTACTGATGGGTGATGTTGCTGATGTTAATCTTATTACGGAACAAACTTTTCAGTATTCTGTTCATCCATACATTCTGTTCCTTTCTTTTAGCTTTTGATTCTTCCCATTTATCCAGGTTTTCTCTGAATGTGGAAAAGAGACTTAATAACAAATTTCGCCTGTCACTGGTTGTCAATTCGGCCCTGGACCGGGAGAAACAGGACAGGTATACTTTATTACTGACATCTTCAGATGGGGGCCCCCAGCCTTTGACAGGTAAGGCGGCCATTCTGTTATTGTTTCCTTTGTTTGCTGTGTTTCTCTGTCACAGGCTGTTGTGAACTTTATTATAAATGGTGTCAGGTAACGAAAAAAAACGTAATGTATATCTTTTTTTTTATTTGTCCAACGTGAAACTGATGAGCAGAAGAAGATAAGTGCTAGGTGGAAGAAGAAATGAGAATAAGACGTTTGAGATGGAGCGGACACACGTTGAGGAAACTTGTTGATAGTTGTACAAGGCAGGGTCTGATCTGGAATCTCTCATGGAAAGAGAAATAGAGGACGATGAACAAACATATGGAGAAGAGCACTGACGACATACATGAAATGAATTTTTAAAAGTAAAAAAAAGACTGAATGGATGACACAGGCTAGGAAGTCTTTGGTGTATTTGACTTGGTACTTATCTGGTAGTTTAAATCATATGTCAAGGTAACGGTATTCACGTAGCGCACACTACCGTAGGGGAATGACATGTTAAAGACTTGACAGATTTAAGAAGTGGAACGACCAGTTCCCTTTCTCACTGCCTTTGCCTTCCTTCACTCACGAGCAGATTCAGGTACCTATTTACAGAAAAGTAGACAGGAGCGTGACTCTAGCAGGTTTCGAACTAGAACCCGGTAACTTTGCCGAGAAACACAAGCGGTCTAACCACTCTGCCGATCACACATTTTCCACACAATATACGACGCAAAACACACAGAAAAAAGCAGCAATGTAGTCATATACAGGGTGTCACAAAAGTCCCTGTACAACTTTAAACTTTAATAACTTTGGATGTACATATGATATAGGCACACTGTAAACCTCATTTAAAAACATAATTTATCAAGTTTTAACAAAATACAGTTAAAATGTGTAGGCTTCAACACAACTGCCATCTTTCGTGACACATCATTCAGTCTGATTTTTCCCACACACAGCTAACCTTTTCTTATAGTGTCGCTACTTTTAATCAGTTACAGGATCTAAATAAAACAAAAAAGTGAACTCAAAATTGATAACACTAACATTTTTAAGAATGCATAAATTACGCTTTTACATGTTGTTTATAGTGTGCTTGTGCCATGCGGATATACAAAATTATTAAAGTTTAAACAAAGACTTTAGGACACCCCGTATATAGACCATCAGACGCCATTTGGAGAACAAACCACTGTTACGGTCAACAACAAAAGTTGCGGCGCTAACAGTTGCGTGTTGTGACTCAAAAGGCTTTCCCACCCTCTCCACGAATCGAGCATTATAACTAAAGAGCCAAAATTGTGTACGCCGTGGAGTAGGGGGTGGGGGTTCCTACTCTGGTGATCAGGTTACCTTCTGTTGAAATGCACGCTACAGCATTTCTTATCTCACATAATATCTGCGACGAGACAACTGCGACTTACGCTAATACAGTCGCCACGGCTAAACGTTGTATCACGAAACACGGTCGAAAAGGAATTATGGGTATTCTCAAACAGACAGCAAATGCGAAAAGTCGCATTCACTGAAGTAAGCAAAACGTCGAAAGGAGCACCAGGAAAATAAGCAGCTGAGGGCTGCCACCTCAGGGGCGCATTCCCATAGTCAGTTATGACTGAAGGGGCTATTATTATTATTATTATTATTATGAAGTAAGGACATATACTACTGGACAAAAGTTAAGGGCCGCCATTCAGTTTAGACAAGGTTTATATAATTCTTCGTGAGCAGGGTCGATTTTCCAAATGTCCGGTAGCTTGAAATCTCTCAACAAGTCTCTGAATGGTAGAGTGGGACACTGCTAAACGTCTTGCAACATGACGAACAGATTGACCATCCTGAATCCATGCCATGGCTCGACCACGGTCTACAGTGCTGGGACTTCTCCTTGGTGGCATGGTTAATGCAGTGATCATTTCGACCACTTGTCATACTGATTTATTGCATACCAACGGTGAACACTCTTTACCGATGATCATTTTCCACGTGCATTCAAATTCAACTCACTTTTTGACCTTTTGAACTAGTGGGGCGTGTTGCAAAAACCACGAGTTTTTGCAGCAACAATGGCAATTTTCACCTGCGGGTTAAAGTGACCCAGTTTTTGGACATTTAGCACGCTTCCGGCGAGACATCTCGCCGAAGGTAACCTATGTTCTGCCAGCTGGAGGCGAGATGTTTCGCCTTGCGGCTGTCACCGTTTCTAGCATCAGGACTTGTGTACACGTGATTTTCAGCCCCGGATGTTAAGTTGTAATTTTATTCGCAAGAGAGTTAGCTTCCGTTTCCGATCTTAAAAAAGTGATGGGTGTATCCGCGTTTATTTTTTGTAAATTTTTTTAAATCGAAATGAATCGGCATCAGACGCGCGGCCATTTCGCTCTAATTTTATTGCATTCTGACGCCATGCGGTGGGGATGAAATTTTTGTCTTTATAAGCGCTGAAATCGGTTCTCAGAATATGTTTGATGGCTGAGATGGAAACGAAAGTAAAATGGCCTTTCAAGTATGTATAATTTTCGGGGTTAGGATTAGGAATATCGGAAAAAAATAGGATTACGGCCGAATGTCACGGCTGGCTAGGGAGTTTGTTGCTTTGCTACTGATGATGGGTGTAACGAAAAGATCGTCATTTGATTTGTATTGCTCTATTGGTCAAATGACTTTCATTGAGATGCAAGGGATATGGACGCTTCGTTCGTTGGTCATTTTTTTAATTTTTTTTTTTAATTTTAAAATTTAAAAAAAAAAATTTTTATTTTTTTAAATTTTTTTTCGTTTTTTTCATCTTTCCTTTCCTCTCTTCCTATCACATCTAACATGTACACAAACAAATTTTATATCATCAGATTCACCATTCATTTATTTACATAAATTCCAAAAATGATAGCAATTGACCAAGAAACACAAAAACTATAGACATTACAAGTCGCCCACTATAAAAACGGGGGGTTGTGAAAAAGAATGCAGCTGTAGGGCAAGTTTTCTGAAATTTTATGCAGCGTGCTAAAGGTTAAAAAAAAAATAACCTAGTGCACACAGAAATGTATACACACTTCTCTGAGCTCAGTTTTAATGACATTTTCACTTGTCTTTACAGTTTGCCAATCAATTATACTCGTATAGACCTTGTCTAAACTGAATAGTGGCCCTTAACTTTTGTGACTATAAATATTTCACATACTCTCACAAGACATGTGAATGTGACTATAAATATTTCACATACTCTCACAAGACATGTGAATGTGACTATAAATATTTCACATACTCTCACAAGACATGTGAATGTGACTATAAATATTTCACATACTCTCACAAGACATGTGAATGTGACTATAAATATTTCACATACTCTCACAAGACATGTGAATGTGAGTGTAAACATTTCAGATACTCTCATACGACATGTGAATGTGACTATAAACATTTCAGACACTCTCATAGTACATGTGAATATGACTATAAACATTTCAGATACTCTCACAAGTGCATAAGATTGTGACTTTAAACATTTCAGATACTCTCACAAGACATGTGAATGGGACTATAAACATTTCAGATACTCTCACAAGTACATAAGAATGTGACTTTAAACATTTCAGATACTCTCACAAGACATGTGAAGGTGACTATAAACATTTAAGATACTCTTACAAGACATGTGAATGTGACTATAAACATTTCAGCTACATATGAATTTTCAAGTACTTTGACAGCACATTTGAATGTGACTAAAACATTTTCATGTACTCTCACAGTACATGTGAATGTGACTGTAAAACTTTTTCAGGTACTTTGACGGTACATGTGACATTTGACTAGAAACTTTTTCTGGTACTTTAACAGTACATGTGAATATAAATATTTTCAGGTACTCTGACAGTACATGTGAATGTGACAGACATGAATGACAACAACCCGGTGTTCACACAACAGGAGTACTCCTACAGCGTGGTGGAGACAGCAGGAGTTGGGGAGGTTCTGGGACGGTTGGCTGCAACTGACAAGGATGTCGGGAAAAATGCGGATATCCGGTAAGCAGTGCTATACGTCGTGATTTTATTTCCATCATCATAATCTCTTCTTATTTCTTCTTGCCTATGTTTTCATCCTTAACTCGTAAAATTAAGTAAGTGATATGATTTTCCCACATTTGACGCAAGGAATTTTCCCTCACAAACATCTAAACAACTAGCTCACAAGTTCAAACTGAGAATCATCAATATATATTCTTTATTACTGTATGGTGTAGAAACATGGACAATGAACAAGCAATTAAAAAAAAGAATTGAGGTCCTTGAGATGTGGATATATAGAAGAATGGGGTACGTCTCGTGGAAAGAGATGAAAACAAATAAAGAGGTCTTTGAAAACCTGGGAATGAAAATAGAATTAGTGAAGGAGATGAAAATTAGACAGCTAAAATGTTTTGGTCATGTAAAAAAGACATAACACCTTACTGAAGACCATAATAGAAGGCAGAGTTGAGGGTAAACGTGCAATAGGAAGACAGTGCTGTAGGTGGGAAGATAACATCAAGAGATGGACAGGAAAGAGTCTATCAGAGCGCACCATCAAGACAAGAGACAGGAAAGAGTCCATCAGAGCGCACCATCAAGACAAGAGACAGGAAAGAGTCCATCAGAGCGCACCATCAAGACAAGAGACAGGAAAGAGTCCATCAGAGCGCACCATCAAGACAAGAGACAGGAAAGAGTCCATCAGAGCGCACCATCAAGACAAGAGACAGGAAAGAGTCCATCAGAGCGCACCATCAATACAAGAAACAGGAAAGAGACCATCAGAGCGCACCATCAAGACAAGAGACAGGAAAGAGTCTATCAGAGCGCACCATCAAGACAAGAGACGGAAGTTGTTGGAGATCCAGCGTAGCTGACCTTCGATGTTGAGATCACACCTGAGGATGATACATTTTTCTTCACAATGTTTTCAAATGGTGTTGAAGTTTAAGGGTTGGTTCTTTCAAAAAATTTTTAGAAGCATGTTAATGTTGTACATAGCTTTCAAGGAAATTGACTGGAGGATTAGTAAAATATTAAATTGGGACACAACGAAACAAAATGTTAGTAAGATACTTGTTCCAAAGGTCGGTCTCACGTTACGGGATAATTGGCCCTGAATACCGGTGTTAAGGTCAAAGGGGAGTGATACGTACTATACTGATTATACAGTGTGAATTCAGGGTTGTCGCACTTGTTAGCTGGTTTAATTGTGAGTTGTTTAAAACATTTATATGTTAAAAAAGAAAACAGAGTGTACAGAAAGCGTGTGAGCGCTGGTCATGTAGTTATTCTGTACTGGTTTCGGCCGGCTGTGAATAGCTCACGGGTAGTCCGTGAACAGCCGGGTCCGGTGTCGGTTTTTATGTGGGAGATGTGTCATCCCGTGGGAGTCTAAGTTTGGGCGGGTGACTGGAGAGTCAGCCCTGTATCTTGTGTGTGTTCCCAGGGTAGTGTTCGGGAACGATATTTGGCCATTTTTCGAGGTGTACTAGTACTTGCCTATTTAAGTGTGTTTATCTGTAGATAAGATGTGATAAATCTGCAGATAAGATGTGATAAATCTGCAGATAAGATGAGATAAGAGAAGATAAGGTGTACTTTATGTTAAGGACATGTTCTGAGGCCTTGGTGTATACAGGCCGATGTTTTGGGATCATATTTACCTCCCTGATAGATTTCTATTGTGCAGGAACGGCGCTAGGAGATAGTTAGGCCATTGTTCCTTATGAAGGGAGAGTTATCGAAAAGATTATAAGGCCAGGAGTTGTGTAGGCCAGATTACTTATAGACTACAGAGAGGACAGTCTTTTGAGTATATATAGATTTAAGGATCCATGAACAGATATCAGAGTTATTGAAGAGATTATAAGGCCAGGAGTTGTGTAGGCCAGATTACTTATAGACTACAGAGCGGACAGTCTTTTGAGTATCTATAGATGTACGCCTGTGTGGCGGGTGTTTGTAACTGCAGTGTCAGCAGACGTTCTGGTGAATTTACTGATGTAACATTAGAACTGAGATGTAAACAGGGTTTACATCATACTGAACAGCTGTAACATTTTGCGCAATTGATTATTGATTTTTGTGTACAGGGACAATGCAGAGCTAACCTATTTATCATCTGCTCTGTGTGGGCGCATGTACTGCAACAGTCTAATCACATCAAGAGGGATATAATTTATCACCATTGTATATATCAAGATTGCAGTCTTTATCAACCGGGTTCTCGTTTTTTAAGAGATATCGTTATTGTTGATCAGAATGAACGTAATTACACTCCGGGCAAACCCATAAGGGTGCAGTCTCCCTCAGCAAATATTGAAGAGTCAAGTAGCATGAACCAACCCTCCTGCAACACATCTAAAATTGGTGAATCTAATGACGTCACATTGATTAAATATGAATGAAGTTTGAACAAAAACTGGTAAAGATAGTTCTTTTGCAGATACTGCCGTAGGGGGGAGGGGCGAAATGTTAGAGACTAAAAATTTCTTTAAAAAGTAGTTTTGTCTCCTTTTGGCTAAGCCCAGCCCTTTCAGTCTAGACACATTGTTCATTGGTTATATTAGAACGAATTCAAATACAAAAGACCTTGTGGTCTGGTGTATTTGTAGGCTACACTGTACTTGGTTTTAGCTTTATGAGATGGGGTTATTGGCTCCCTTCCACCCTGTCTTTGCCTTCCCTAGCTCAAGGGCAGCTTCAGGTGCCCGTTTACAGCCAGCTGGGTAGAATGGTGCGTGAGCCTGTCAGGTTTCGAACCTGGTAACTTTTGCCTCGAGAAGCAAGCGAATTGATAAAGTATTTTTCTCAGGATAGGAACTTCAATTCTTCAATTGTAAGTTATATCATTCCTATCGAAGATTGTCGCATCCCAAACGATATTTCCTACGGACAACTGGTAGATGGCAAAAGTCAGGCGACTGCAGCTGAGGTTTAAAGATGTGTGCAAGAGAGACATGAAGGCACTGGACATAAAACTAGCAAAATGGGAGGATGAAACTTCCAATCGCACCAAGTGGCCATGCTCCCTACGGTGCCACCTCGGACAGGGCGAAAACAAACTCTCACAACAAGCAGAAGAGAAATGAAAACGTCGAAAGGATCACCAAGAAAAGAAGGCAGCTAAGGGCTATCACCTCAGGGGCGCATTGCCATAGTCCAGTTATGACTGAAGGCGGCTAATACTGCATCGTTTCCTACCTCTTCCAAGATAGGTATGTCTGCTCATTAAACTCTTGAAACTCTAAGGTGAGAGGTAGCTGCGACTCAGGGAATCACAACTTCTCATACAAACCTATGAACTGTTCATATTTCTAGCGTCTTACATTTGTTAGTGTTGAACACTTAATTTCACCTTGGCGTCGATCTGCATGTGTTACGGGAGCCTGAAATCAACACAGCTAAGACTGCTGGAATATGACATCAAACGTAAAACTAGCAGGGTTTCGTTGTGTCCCGGGGTTAGCCCGGATTGCAATGATGTCCATTCTTAACCACAATAACCGAGCCCGAAAGGGAAGCCAAGTATACTAATACTGCACAGTACCAAGAAATGTGGTAACAAAGGAGGATTGGACATGGGGGGCAGATATCCCATCTTGAAATCTCTTTAAACCTGTATCTACCTTATCTACCAGTAGATTCCAAGAGATTAATTTGGTAGATCTCTGGAGTAGGGAGAAAACATTTTTCACCTAGGTAAATTGAGGACTGACTTTTTCCTTCTGGCACTTAAAAGTGCGGTGTCTCCACGTTTAAAAGTAATTTCACAACATTGCCAGGGAAAACCGGCAATTTAGCTTCCTAAAATTTACTTTATTTGAACTTCACAATATAGTCATTTTGTTTGAAGTGACGATAGCATTCGGTAAAATATAATTTAGTCTGAGTGTCGATGGAATTGGGCCAATCACCTGTTTACTTTAAATTATGATTACGCGAACTACGAGTACAAGAGAGAAAACCGGATTGATTCTAAAAGCGACGAACTGGAACGGACTACGGACTACGACTTATGGAACTTGGAACACAAGAAGTACAAATGGGAAAGAAGAGGAGCTGGTGGAAGAGATGAGGAAAGCAATACTAGAAATCCTGGCTATAACGGAAAAAAGGACAAGGAGTCATGGATCTCGATGGCAACACGCTGCTCTACAGTAGTGTACCCACATCTGAAAGAGCTAAAAGGGGCGTGGGTTGCATTGTGGCCAAAAACCAAAAAGATAGAATCAAGGGATGGAACTTTGTCTCAAGGCGCATTATGGCTGTAAACTAAAAGAAGGAGAAACCATAGTCAACCTGTTCATAGTGTACGAGTCAAATGAGGATGAGAGAGCAGAGGTCAAGGAGGAATTCTTCGAGATGCTTCAAGGGACAGTGGATGATTGCCAAGATGAAATTATCATGCTCGGAGATTCCAATGCCAGAGTTGGAAATGACCATGCTAGATGGGGTGGAGTTATCGGAAGATTTGGAGAAGATAATGACAATGGAAAGCGACTCCTTAGATTCTGCAGTGAGCAGAATCTGATCATTACAAACACAAAGTTCGCCCATAAGCGCATACATGCATACACTAGATGTGAACCAACAAAGAATGAGAATTCAGTGATCGACTATGCCATTGTTAGGAGGAGCTCATTCAAATATTATCCGGGATGCTAGAGTCTGGAGGTGGCCAGAGACTGGAAGTGATCACTACCTGCTTACAATTAAAAGAACAACTGAAAGAGTTGCTCAGCCTAGGAACTGCCCAACATCACGCACGAAACCAAGTAAACGAACGGGAGAAATGAGCATTAAGACTTACAAGCTGAGAAACCCAGAAATTAAGACCAGATATCAGGGACTTATTGCTACAGCGGTGAGAAACACAGAAGAACAACCTGATGACTTGGAAACCCTCTGGCTTAAATTCATCATAAAGACAGCTACTACAGAAGCATGTGGTGAAGTCCGACTTGGAAACAAGAGAAAGAGGACACCTTGGTGGACAGAGGAAGTCAAAGAGAAAATAAGAGAGAAGAAAACGGCATACAAACAATAATTAGGAGCTAAAAACACAGCAGGACAAATAGAGAAATATAGAGAATATGTGATACTCAGAACAGAAGCAAAGAACAAGGTGCTAGCAGCAAAACAGAAGTCCTGGGAAGAATTTGGAGAAAAGCTAGAAAAAGATGCTCAAGAAAACCAGAAATTATTCTATAAGACCCTAAAGAACACGAGGAAGGAAAAACAATGCCCTCTCAAATTTATAAAGGACAAGCAAGGCAAATTGCTTACTGCCCCAAAGGAAGTAATGGAAAGAATATTTCTCAGAACTCCTTGAGGGTGAGCAAGGTCAAGCATCAGAAATGATAACCACGAGCACAGAAGAGGAAACAAATGGTGATGAAGATGACATAAAGATGGATGAACTGAAGGCAGCACTGGCGAAAATCAAGATAAGCAAAGCAGCAGGGCATGATGGTATAACATCAGAAATGGTTAAGTACATGGAAGCATCAGGCGACCTATTACTCTTAAGGGTCCTACAGGCAGCGTGGTGCAACAAGACCATACCAAACGATTAGGAGATTGCCATCATAACACCAATTTTCAAAAACGGTGACAATCGACAATATGGAAACCATAGAGGCATATCCGTTCTCAGTGTCCCTGGTAAAATCTACTCCAGAATCCTAGGGCAGAGACTCCGACGCCTAGCTGAGCCACAATTGGATGAGGTCCAGTGCGGATTCTTAGCTAACCGAAGTACTCAAGACCTAATCTTCACACTGAGACAGCTGAGTGAAAAAGCCCTTGAGTATAAGAGTGAGATCCATCTTTGTTTCATAGATCTGGAAAAGGCGTTTGACAGGGTCCCCTGGAGCAAACTTTGGGACTGTTTGGCAAGGAAGAACATTCCAACACCTCTGATTCATGCTATACAGAGCTTCTACAAGTCTTGCAGAAATTATGTGAGGACAGCAAACCATAAGTCAGAAGAGTTCAGGACCATCACTGGTGTAAGACAATGTGATGTCCTGTCACCTTATCTTTTCATACTCTTCATGGACGATGTCATCAAGGCATGTAAGGAGAGAACAAGAAAGTATTCAGTGGGATACTGGAAGATGAGACAGGTCTATATTTCAGAGCTGGCATTTGCTGATGATGTTGCATTGATTGGTAAATCAGAGGCACATATCTAATCCAACCTGCACGTCTGGAAGGAAGAGCTGGAGAAGAAAGGGATGGTCATAAGTAGCCCTTAAACAAAATCCATGGTGATATTACGAGAAGAAAGAAGACATCAGATTAAGCTGGAAGAACAGGTCCTGGAGCAGGTCGACCACTTTAAATACCTCGGAGCTATTATAGACCGAAAGGGAGGCATCAAAGAAGAGTTGGCCACTCGAAAAGCAGCAGCTGGGAGACTTTTTCACGCCATAAATCGAGGATTCCTCAGCAAGAGAGAGGTTGGTAAGAAAACGAAGATATCTGTATACCTCTCCACTCATGTCCCAGTCTTGACATATGGATGCGAGTCATGGGCAATGACTACAACCCACAAACGCCAGATCCAAACCTCAAAAATGAGGTATCTGAGGAAGGTGGTTGACGTAACAAGAAGAGACATGGTCCGCATCCAGACGATACGCCAAGGCCTAAAATCCCACCCCCTGCAGACTGTTGCGCACATATTTATGGTGTACGCATACGGATGTAAGATGTATCTATCTGTTTGTTAAAAAAGATATTTATTTGTGAATTTACGTCTCTTAGTAATGGGACGGAACTCAGAATAGTCTATGTGTATTTATTCTTTGAGTTACCGGTCCTTGTATCTTCGCTGAATATTAATTTAGCGTATGAATACCGAATTCATGTCATTTTATGTCTATTACGGCTAGAAACAGATTGTTCTTGCTCAAGGTTTTGCAGGAATGTTTAGGGCCTGAATTCATATGTAGTACTTGTCTAGTGCAAGAAGATTCTGTCTTATATTGTATATCTTCGTATGTTTAGGTTGGACTATATTCTTTCTGCCGAAGTTCGGCGCAGGTATTCGTAGTCCCACTGAGTTGAAAAGAGTTCCGAAGTTGCCGGTCGAGATGGCCGTGCGTGTGTTTTTCTAGGGCTGGTCCTGTTTAAGGTTAGAAAGTGATTTGTGGATGATTTTCCATAAGGAAGGAATGTCTCTGCGAGAGTATAGTGTCAGAGATTCTCCTCATGTACTTTATTATGTTTAAATTCGGACTCCAGGTAAAGCCAGACCCTCTTTTCTTCGATGACCTCCATTTGGTTAGATTTAGATGACATCGTATTTCGAGCATCGTTGGTCGTCCATATATACAGTTGAAGATGACAGGTTCCAACAGTATTTATATCTACATGAAAATAACCTTATTTATGTGGAGCTGGATGGAACACTCTATGAAGTTATACACATTCAAATGGTGAATTAACTTTGGCTTGTTATTATCCTTCTGCTGAGTGAGTGAGCGAAAACTCAGAGAAGGTAGCCATTTTGTATACTTGTCATCGTTATAGATCGCTGTCAAGAGAACAGTTTACCAAACCTATTATCGGACAGTGACATGGAGGTATTATTGAGATGAAAACCCCTATCGTGGTTTAACGTTGTTACATAAACATTCGATATATGTCGCTGGAGAACTTAGCGAAGGAAAAGGTTCGTCCAGTGGACGCTATATATGTTTACACACCCACACCCACTGATGCGTTCAGTCAGTTGGGGTATGGCAATAGTCTACTAGAACATTCTATGATTATCTCATGCCACCCATTATATTTGTATGCCACATGAAAGATGATCTACCATTCAACTAACTAATGATTTGCTATGTCAACATGCTCCTGACTGTATTCCGTGCTATTCAAGTGTGTGTGTCCTGAATAAGCAGTACAAAACGACCACCGCAGTCTGAATCGGTGTCTTATAGTTATGAGTGAATGAGTGCATTATATTGGTCAACACACGAACACTCCAGCATTCGCGTTACACTTCACACTCTCACTCCATTTCTGTATAATCCTGTGTCGGTTGGGTTGACCCTTTGCTCCACCTGCAGCACCCATCATAATCAACCACTGGTCTGCGTAAGGAGAAGAAGAAATTCATCATATTTTACTGTGACTGATCCAGTACTTTACAGCAGCTCCCACTAACTGTTACAGTGGTAACGCAGATGTCGTGCTCCTCCTGGAGCCTCAAAGGAAACCAGTTGCAGTGATGACAAGTGCTGTCCAAACATAGAAGTCTCTCACACAAAACATATACGCTGGTCTTCTACAGTGGTGGCCAGATCCCTGGGTCCAGCCTTCGCAGTCTTGATGATTGAAGTCACCAAGGATAACAAGAACGTTTATTTTGGCAAATGTGACACACATCAACACCAGTAGGAACTATACAGTCGATGTCAGCTTGACCTGTTCTGACAAGTGAAATGAATCTGGGTCAATGCTTGTTGACATTTTTCGCAGTACAGAGCTGAAAACTTTGAAGGACATAAACTGTTCGGTTGTTACAGTGTTTGATTACCTTGCTAAAGAAGAATATAAGTGGTGTTATTTCATCGGTGGATCTTCTCATGCTCAATAAAATTGAACAATGTAATAAGATAGTTCAATAATTTAAGAATGATTAAAAGTGCCAGTTTATTTTGATTAAAAGCTGTGCCATTAAAGTGAAAGCTGAACATACTTTGCAACACATTCCAACCACAACACATTTAATTAATTAATGATATATGCATTTATGCTTTATGTATATTTATGTTTACATGTTTATATGTATTTATGTTTGCATATTATTTGTGTGTCTATGTCGCGGGCCTGGTTGGGAGGAGACTAATATAAGATTTCCCAAGTAACATAGGGCTTATATTAGCGTTCTATAGGGAGCGATTTTCTTTATTGGAAATCTGCTGGCAACATCTGGTGCTATTTTTGTTAGTTGTGATGAGGTGTTCTTTTCTTCGTTGTTTTTGTTAATATTTTTGTGTTCCTTAGTTTTGTTTGATTTGTTTGTATTTGTTGGTCTATCCTTTCGTATCTTTCAGTTCTATACACAATTTATATTTATACACTGTGGCGTTATTTGTCTTGTTATCTTATTGCAGTTATCATCACAGATTCTGTGATCATTTTCTTTGATTTTCTCTATTTGATTAATTTGATTTCTGCAAGTGTTCTCATATTGTCTTTTCTTGTTTGTCCTTTGTAAATGTCATGAGTTGACATATGATATATAAGGTATATTTGAGTACACTTATGGTATAGTATAGATCAATACTTTATTATTAGTATTGTTATACAAGGAAGTATACAAGACCTATGTAAGGCTTGTCTCCCACAGAGATTGGGATTGTGAACTAATTTGTCAAGTTCATCTAAAACTTGTGACTATATTACCTTGAAATATATATAGTATTATTATTGTTTCAAGTAATTAGTATTATTGTTAGACATCATGTCTACATTAGAATACTTTATTGCACAAGGGAGATCCCTTGATAAGACTGATCAAGACTTAGAACAATGGGCAACTGCTCAATATGACAAAGCATTAGCAGCTGAGGAAAGAAAACTTCAAATAGAAGAAAAAAAATTGCAAAGAGAAGCTGAGGCTGAGGAAAAAAGATTGCAAAGAGAGGATGAACAAAAGAAATTACAAATGCAAGTGGATGAAAAAAGATTCCAGATGGAAATGGAAAAAGAAAAAAGAAAAGCTGAAGCTGAAGCTGCTGCTGCTGCTGAGAAAAAAAAAGCTGCTGCTGCTGTCGAGGAGAGAAAACTTCAAGAAAAAAAATTAGAAGCTGAGGCTCAACAGAGAAGATTAGATAGAGAAGCTGATGCTGAGCAGAAGAGATTAGACAGAGAAGCTGAGGAGAGAAAAGCAATGAGAGAACATGAACATCAAAAAGAACTTTTAGCATTTGAGTTAGAAAAATTAAAATTGACAAATATGAGTAATGTCAATCAGTCATCTAGTAGTAAACCCTTTACTTATAAGGTCAAGGTGCCAGCGTTCAATTCTGCCAGTGATGATATAACATTCTGGCTTGATAGATTTGAACGAGCTTGTCGAGCACATAATGTGGATAAATCACAATATGCTAATCAGTTGTCTGAGAATTTAAAAGGTGATTCTCTGACAAGTTTAAGTTTGGTTGAGGAAACTGACAAGGATAATTATGAGGTTATTAGGGCAGCCTTGATAAAGAAATATCAGTTATCTGAAGAAGGTTACCGTATTTTGTTTAAGAAACTGGTACCTGAATCAGGGGTAGAATTCTCAGAATTCATTGCAAGGACACGTCTTACATTTAATCGTTGGATTGAGCTATCCAAAACAGAAAAGACTTATGAAGCACTTATGGATTTATTGCTCAGAGACAAGATTATGTCAAGCATAAGTAAACCATTCCTTGAATTCCTACATGAACGTGAACCTAAGACACTAAAAGAAATGGAAGAATATTGTACCCAATACGTCACTGCACATCCAGACGTTGCTATTAGCAATACAAAGGTTAAAGAAGGTATGCCAGTTGCATCAGTAACACCATACAACCCTAATCACTCACACAAATACCAAGGACCTCAAAACAGGTTTAATTTTAAAAAAAGGTAACCATAACAGTTATCATAACCAAGGTAACCAATCATTTCAGGGTTCTTCTTCGAATATCTGGAGACGGGCCGACAGCCCTCGATTCAGGGGTGGTCATAATTATAGTAACTTCCGCAAAGGAAGTCATTATAGAAACTATCCTAGTTTTCCGTCATGGAGACAACAAGATCATAATTACAGAGATACTCATTATAATGAATATGATAATAGTAACCAGGGGAATTATGACTCAAACCCAAATAGGGGTTACAATAGAGGAAACAATGATAATTACAGAGGCAATAATAACAGAGGTAGACCCCAATATAAAAAACAAAAATCACATTATCAGGGAAACTCTGCACAGCAAGAGTCCCATGAAGCCTATAAACAAAATAAAGATAATGATGACTCTAATAATATGGCATGTGCCGCTTTCGATTTTGGGAGAGCATCTCAGTGCCCCCAATGCAAAACTTTATTCGAACCAACTACGGTGTCCACTTTAATTTGTGGCCATCCTCTTCCCGCTCTTCCTGCGTCAATCGCGCATGATGGAAGAGGTTCTCTTGTCTTACACAAAGGTTTAGTAAATGACAATCCAGTTTCATTGCTTTTTGATTCTGGATGCACCCCATTGGTGTTAGGCAGTCACTCATAGATCCTTCCCGTGCTACAGGCAAAGTAGTCAAATGTGTAGCATTTGGCGGCACCATAGAGAAATACTCTACCGCTATCATTAGGATTGCTACTCCTTTCTTCACATGAGATGTACACGCATGTCTTTTACCGAATCCGATCGCTGATCTTATCATCGGTCGCATTCACGGAGTCAAAGAGTGCACTCCACAACAAATTTCCGTTTAAGAAAAACAAAATATGCAAACTGCTAATGCTGTAGTCACTAGAGCTCAAGCTCTCAATATGCCTGAAACTTCATCTACTGAAGATAATGAATGGGTTTGAAAAAAAATCGAAAAAAGGTGATTCGTCTTACGAGGACAAAAGACAAAGAAAATAGTCTACGTTACGGCCACAAGGCCTTCGTCAGGAAAGGAAAGAAAGTGAAGGCTAGATAGGACACATAAAAACTAAATAAAATAAAAACTGGGTACTTCCCTGAAGGCAAGAACCCAGTTTTTATTTTATTTAGTTTTTATGTGTCCTATCTAGCCTTCACTTTCTTTCCTTTCCTGACGAAGGCCTTGTGGCCGTAACGTAGACTATTTTCTTTGTCTTTTGTCCTCGTAAGACGAATCACCTTTTTTCGATTTTTTTTCAAACCCATCCATTGTATTCCACGTCTTACCGCAGTTCCCCTCCACTTCCTTGAAGATAATGAAGTGCATAACCAAGATGATCCCTTGGTAATTTCTCGTGACTTGTTTATAAAACAGCAAGAAGATGATCCGACTCTAAAGAAATTCTTCACTCTTGCAACAAAAGGTGATCCGAATAAAGATTCAAAGTGTAAATCTTGGATTACAATGGAGAATGGCGTACTTGTACGTATGGTGCAAGACTCCACTAAGTCAAGTCATTCTCAGATTCTTGTACCCAAGAATTTGAGAGTTAAAATTTTACAGCACGCACACGACTCTCAGTGTGCTGGACATATGGGTTTTTCCCGTACAAAGTCAAGAGTTCTTGCGGCTTTCTTTTGGCCTTTTGTGAACAAAGACATACGGATTTATTGTCGATCTTGTAAAGTATGTCAAGAAGTTAAATCCAAAGGTCCTCGTCATGCTGCGCCTATTCAGGCTGCAGACATTCCCATTCGACCATTTCAGAAAATGGCGATAGACATCATTGGTCCATTTAAGATCAAATCTGCTAGAGGACATCAATTTATCTTAACGTGAGTGGACATGTGCACACGTTGGCCAGAGGCTATCCCTCTGAAGAGCATTACTACTGCTGACATTGCAGATGCTCTTTGGCTTATATTTTCTCGTCTGGGATTTCCCGGAGAAATATTATCAGATCATGGCACCCAACTAATATCGGATACCATGTCTCAAGTAATGTCTACCCTACAGATAGAGAGATCTTTAAGTAGTATATATCATCCTATGTCCAATGGGATGGTCGAACGGCTAAATAGAACACTTAAGAACTTACTAGGGAAAATAACTGACGATCATCCTCAAGATTGGGACAGGGTTTTACCCGCGGCCCTCTTCGCTTACAGAGAGGTCCCCAATGAACATACAGGTTTTTCTCCCTTTGAACTTGTCTTTGGCGCGCGACCGCGCGGCCCTATGTCTTTGCTTCATGATCTAATAACAGCTGATAATATTGACGATGACACAAAATCCTCTTACGAATATGTCATCACGCTTAGACACAAAATTATGGAAGCATGCAAATTAGCAACTTCCTCTTCGGAATTTGCCAAACAAAAGGCAAGGCAATTTGCTAATAAGAAAAGAACCTTACGACAACTTTGTCCTGGAGACAAAGCATTTGTTTTGCTACCTTGTAGGGAAAACAGACTCCTTATTTCTTGGAAAGGTCCGTACGATATAATATCGAAAATTTCAGATGTTGACTATATTGTCGATATTAACGGGAAGCATAAAACCTTCCACATCAATATGCATACGGAATTCCATGAACGTCCTGATTATTTGCAGCCAATTTTCCAGGCAACGGACGATTCTCCAGTCCAACATGGTCATTACTCATCACTGTCCGTAATACAGGATGAGGAAACAAGTTTTTCGGATGTTAATCTTCCGCTCCCAATGATTTCACTTCATTCTAGTGAATCATGGAAACACGTTACTGTTTCTCCTGATTTGTCTCTAGGAGAACAGCGACACGTATCGGCTATGTTACAAACATTCCAGGATGTCCTCGCTGCCATCCCTGGACAAACTCGTGTCATTGAACATGACATTATTCTAACTGACCATAATCCTATTAGGGTTAGACCTTATCCTATCCCTATACATTTTCAAGCACAGGTTGAAAAGGAGTTGGATGAGATGATAGATTTAAAAATAATTGAACCATCCACTTCTGCATATTCTTCGCCAATGGTTATTGTTCGAAAAAAAGACAATAACATACGTCTTTGCGTTGACTATCGCAAATTGAATCAAGTTACGAAATTCGATGCTGAACCTATGCCTTTACTAGAAGAGCTACTTACTAGGCTTTCTAAATCTCATGTTTTTCACTAAACTTGATTTATTTTAAGGATATTGGCAAGTTCCATTATCCGAACACGCCAAACCCCTTACTGCTTTTTCTACACCTAGAGGCCTTTTCCAATGGAATTTTATGCCTTTCGGTCTTATGAACGCACCAGCTACATTCGTGTGCATGATGCGTCGAATCCTATCGTATCGGTCAGATGTCATTGCTTACCTAGACGACATCTGTCGTTTCAGCGATACTTGGGAAGATCACTATTCAGGGTTAGTTGAATTGCTATCAACTCTACGCGAGTATAACCTGACAGCGAAACCATCTAAAGCTTGCATTGGTTTTAGCGAAATTTCTTTCCTAGGCCATCGAGTAGGTCATGGTTTCCTAAAGACAGAGGACCATGATATCACTAAGATACTTAACATCTCTATCCCTAAGACTAAAAAGCAAGTGCGAAGTCTCTTAGGTCTCATACAATTTTATGGACGATTCATCCCGAATCTGTCCTCTATCATGGCACCTCTCTCTACACTACTAAAGAAAGGGTCTCCTAATATAGTCCGTTGGACTCAAGAATGTCAATCCTCTTTGGATAAGATCAAAACTATGTTCTCAACACCACCTATTTTAGTGTTACCTACTACAGATAAGACATTTGTTCTTCGTAGTGACGCTTCATCCACTGGGATTGGAGCGGCACTAATGCAAGAGTACTCTGGAACTCTGCATCCTGTAATGTATATATCCAGAAAACTTAATGTTGCAGAAAGGAATTACTCGGTTTTAGACCGTGAATTATTGGCGATGGTTTGGTCAATTCTCAAACTTCAAAGATTCCTTCTTGGTGCGCATTTCATAGTGGAAACTGACCAGAAAGCTCTTACGGCTATTCAAAGTAAGAACTTGAAGAGTTCGAGATCAACTCGATACGCCATTGCTCTTCAACCGTTTCATTTCTCGGTGCGAGCTATCCGTGGGTCAGAAAATGTGATGGCAGACATTTTGTCTAGATGCCCACACAATTCCACCTAACTGTTAAATCTTGGACTTTACTAGTGCGTCTAACTTTATAACAGTTATTTTTTCTATATCAAAATATGTCCACATTTGTAATATATGATATGCTGATTGTATAAACACTTAGCGGTTCAGTTATTTTGATTCACCGCTAATCATCTGATTTGTCTCTTTGATCAATCTTGAACTTAAAATAACTTATATGTAATTAGTGATTGAAATTACTATATGCATGCTGTCATTGCCAGTATTGTGGTATGCGTTGGTGGCAACTCCCTGGAAATATTTGCACTTAGAGAAATACTCTGAGATGATGAGATATATTCTTTGCCATAATTTGGCTTTATAAATTCCTGATATTTCTCATCTGCGCATTATATGTGCGTTGTGAGCCTATTGTATGTTGCTCTTAGATGAAAAAAAAAATTTCATTTTTTTTCCCCGGGGGTTGCGGTAGTCTGTTGCGCACATATTTATGGTGTACGCATACGGATGTAAGATGTATCTATCTGTTTGTTAAAAAAGATATTTATTTGTGAATTTACGTCTCTTAGTAATGGGACGGAACTCAGAATAGTCTATGTGTATTTATTCTTTGAGTTACCGGTCCTTGTATCTTCGCTGAATATTAATTTAGCGTATGAATACCGAATTCATGTCATTTTATGTCTATTACGGCTAGAAACAGATTGTTCTTGCTCAAGGTTTTGCAGGAATGTTTAGGGCCTGAATTCATATGTAGTACTTGTCTAGTGCAAGAAGATTCTGTCTTATATTGTATATCTTCGTATGTTTAGGTTGGACTATATTCTTTCTGCCGAAGTTCGGCGCAGGTATTCGTAGTCCCACTGAGTTGAAAAGAGTTCCGAAGTTGCCGGTCGAGATGGCCGTGCGTGTGTTTTCTAGGGCTGGTCCTGTTTAAGGTTAGAAAGTGATTTGTGGATGATTTTCCATAAGGAAGGAATGTCTCTGCGAGAGTATAGTGTCAGAGATTCTCCTCATGTACTTTATTATGTTTAAATTCGGACTCCAGGTAAAGCCAGACCCTCTTTTCTTCGATGACCTCCATTTGGTTAGATTTAGATGACATCGTATTTCGAGCATCGTTGGTCGTCCATATATACAGTTGAAGATGACAGGTTCCAACAGTATTTATATCTACATGAAAATAACCTTATTTATGTGGAGCTGGATGGAACACTCTATGAAGTTATACACATTCAAATGGTGAATTAACTTTGGCTTGTTATTATCCTTCTGCTGAGTGAGTGAGCGAAAACTCAGAGAAGGTAGCCATTTTGTATACTTGTCATCGTTATAGATCGCTGTCAAGAGAACAGTTTACCAAACCTATTATCGGACAGTGACATGGAGGTATTATTGAGATGAAAACCCCTATCGTGGTTTAACGTTGTTACATAAACATTCGATATATGTCGCTGGAGAACTTAGCGAAGGAAAAGGTTCGTCCAGTGGACGCTATATATGTTTACACACCCACACCCACTGATGCGTTCAGTCAGTTGGGGTATGGCAATAGTCTACTAGAACATTCTATGATTATCTCATGCCACCCATTATATTTGTATGCCACATGAAAGATGATCTACCATTCTACTAACTAATGATTTGCTATGTCAACATGCTCCTGACTGTATTCCGTGCTATTCAAGTGTGTGTGTCCTGAATAAGCAGTACAAAACGACCACCGCAGTCTGAATCGGTGTCTTATAGTTATGAGTGAATGAGTGCATTATATTGGTCAACACACGAACACTCCAGCATTCGCGTTACACTTCACACTCTCACTCCATTTCTGTATAATCCTGTGTCGGTTGGGTTGACCCTTTGCTCCACCTGCAGCACCCATCATAATCAACCACTGGTCTGCGTAAGGAGAAGAAGAAATTCATCATATTTTACTGTGACTGATCCAGTACTTTACAGCAGCTCCCACTAACTGTTACAGTGGTAACGCAGATGTCGTGCTCCTCCTGGAGCCTCAAAGGAAACCAGTTGCAGTGATGACAAGTACTGTCCAAACATAGAAGTCTCTCACACAAAACATATACTCGGGTCTTCTACACAGACCCAAGTAGAACAGTCCCAACTAAGATGGTGTGGCCATGTCTGCGGAATGGGAGAAGAGTGGCTACCACGACAAGCACGGGAAACAAATAGCCAGGGATCCAGACCCCCCAGGACGACCCAGAGTCCGCTGGGAGGACAACATTAGACAATCTTTGAAGGACCGAGGACTAGAATGGAACCAGGCCAGGAGGAAGACAGCCGATAGGATAGTCTGGCGCTCTCTCTTCCAAACCTCTACACCTCACGGTAGATGGGGAACGACTAAGCAAGTAAGTAAGTCGATGGAATTGTATGACGCAGATCGTCCGGCAGAGATAAAAGTTGCAATAAGGAATCACGGGTTGCCTCCCCTGCTTTGCAGTAGTGGTCCAACAGTGGCCAAAATTTAAGAGTATCTAAAATGGGCCTTCAAAGGTGTCTACCTTCGCACAAGATTACTCTTGGCAGAGTTGTAGATAGAAGGATAATGCCGCTTCTATCTCAAGGGAATGTTCATAAGATATTTCCGTAGTCAAGAACAATGCTGCATTGTCAGGGCAATTGTTAACTTTATATCGGTCCGCCGCCGTGTATGAAGAATTAAGCAATTATTCCTTTTAGCTCGTTCAAGCCCCCACCCTGATTTACTCATTGTAATTCTTATTACTAGGGTATAGCTCTGTTTACAGTGTATTTAGTAAATTGACTGAGACAAACATGCAGTACATTTAAAATGATTAAATCGAAGTTAAATTAGCATAATTACAAATAACAAATTTAATAATCATTTAGTTTTAACAAGGGTTTAAAAGAATGAATAATGTTTTTTTCAGAAAGGTATCATCACTGCTGTGTTGGGGTAAAAGTTTATAAAAGAGTTCACTTGGCAACATATAGGTTTCACTTATCTGCCACTGGTAGGTTCTGCTCCCGCTGATGGGTTGGTTCTCGGTAGACTAATGATAAAGCTCGTCGCTGATCAAGGATGTAGGGCGTAGCACGTTCCCAGAAGTGTCAGTGAGTGTCTACAAAGTTGGTCCCTCGTCTTAAAGCTCAGGCCACTGTTCCCTTCTTGTTCCAGAGATAGTACCCTCAAATGGTACTTACCAACAACTATGGTAAAAGAATAGAAACGAAACGCTCTCCTGTGTATCGCGTTTCCCAACACATACTTATGTGTCCCCTTCTCTCTATTCCATCATCCCATCTACCTCAGAATTTACCCTCGATGAGAATTAAACTTAATCCCTCGAGAGAAAACTTTCTTCACATTTAAATTGAATAACTTTATCTTTATTTTAAATTTAAATGACAAGGTTAATAGTAGAGATAGAATATGTTTACATTTACATCTCCACTGACTGAAAATTGTTCACAGTATAAATTTAATAAGTTTTCATTTATATCTACACTTGTTGAAAGGTTTGAAACTTTCATTAATTTTAAAGTAAAATATGTTTACATAGACATTTACACTGGTTTGAAAATGTAAATATTATACTTAGAATGTACATAATTTCTTTCATCTTTCCCTCCCTGCTCCATATGGAACTTGGGACTACCTATGCTTTTAGTTCTCTGTAAGAAACTAGCAATAAAGCAGTCACCAGCCCTTGCAGTGGTTGTTCACAAAATAATCATTCTGTACGCTGAAGTTGCCAGCCTCAAATGACTTGGACATCCAGTAGCGATTTTCACATATTAATATTCACATGGCAATATATACATATTAGTTCACATGTTAGTAATGAAAAATATAAAATGTAAAATGCACAACTTACGCCAATCCTGGCTCACATACTTTTTGCTCAGATGAATAAAGGCACTGGTAGATACCTTTTACATGTGTACTTGGGGGGGGGGGGGGGGCGTTGTTTTAATAATAGATTCCCTTTATGACTCCGTGTTTCAGTTTCCTCAGATTCCGGTTCCTTATTAAAATGGTTTTCCTGGGCTCTTTAATTCCGTCAAGATTTCCACAAGGTCCGGCCTGATAAATGGAATTCTGAATTCTAACTTCTGGCAGTCTGGTGTCGTCTTTGGCAAGCGATTCTTACAGTGTCTTAACGCTGAAACGTGTCAGGTTATATTTCCTGTAAAAGGTAAAGGTAAAGGAACCCGTTACACGCCCATTTAGGCATATTGGGAATATGGTGTTAGGCCCATATTATCTTGACCGTCGGCACACTAGGGGTGATGTGGTCGGCATCACGCCGGCCGCCTTAACCTTCCCAGAGTAGCTCTGGTACCCATAAGGGGCTGGGTCGACCCAGGAGCCGTTTGTGGCCTTAAAATTTTTCCGCCTCATCTGGGGATCGAACCATAGACCACTGCGCTAGGAAGCCAGTGCACTAACAACTATGCTACCGCGGCTCCACTATATTTCCTGTACTCCCCGGCATTTGTTTGTTACGAAGCTAATCAGAACGCCAATCGTTTGCAAACATGCGTGTCGTGTGGGGAAATTCAAATATTCCGACATGGAATAATTATGTCCATGATGCAGAGGTCACCTCTCCCATATATGGTAATAAAACATCCGATGGCCTGGCAGCAAACTCACCAACACATTTGTAAACTCGTACAACAATGTGCTTCAGATGTAACAACTTATTACTCTAATATAAAGTAATGTCTTCGTGAGAGTTGGACAGGAAACGATTATGTCATTTATGTCTGTCCATAAAGTGTCTCACAGACGAGTAATCTTGTTATCTGTTGCTTGAGCACACAACTCTATGCGAAAACTAAGCAGACCAATATGGGTTTACCTGCGCTAATCTCAGCAAAGCTGTGCCACGCCTAGCAAATGTGATGCATTATTACCAACAAGGAGTGTCAGATGTTTTGACAATATCAAATATCTGCAACATAACAGAGAAAGAAAAAAGTGTTGTCCATGGAAAAGCACGCAATAGTCAGTACAACAATTTAAAATGATTACTGCCGGAGTGAAAGAGAGATCGATAAGGGGTCGCCCCAAATCCATCCTGTGACATAAGGCTACTCTTATTCCAAACTCTACATATTCTGAAACCTCAAAACATGATTTTTGTCATGGTAGATATTTAGAGAGCTCACTATTCTAAAATAGATTCACTCATTTCCTGCGTTGCCGACTCCTGCTTTGAACCAAAAGTCTGTAAAAATAAAACTGATGGCAAGTGCTACTGGAATATGAAGTATCGCTGGCGTTGGGCAATAAACGTATAGGAGAAAATCAGTTGATAGCACTACAAGGCAGTCGTTGGTCTGGAGTTCTTAGTGTTAGAGAGGTAGAATTTTTGTTTTTCCTTCACTTGGTTTATAATTTCACGTCAAAGCTAAATACCAAGGTGTCCATAAAAGATTGTTCCCTTTTCAAAAAATTTATTCTCGGCCCCATGATGTGGTACGAGGATGCTTTCTATCACAAAAGTAAGATAATCTCTGCAAGGTTTTAAGCATACCTTACAAAGACTCAAAAAGAATGTACCTATTTCTTTTTTTTTTTTCACCTACGTGACCAGTGTGTTGAGAGACGTGTAACAATTACCGGTTGCAACTCAACTGCGAACATTTCACTTGAAATACCCACTGCGCGCATGCGCACTTTTTTTAGTTTTTGTAAGGTATGCTTAAAAACTTGCAGAGATTATCTTACTTTTGTGATAGAAAGCATCCTCGTACCACGTCATGAGGCCGAGAATACATTTTTTGAAAAGGGTACAATCTTTTATGGACAACCTGTATTAGTTTTAGCGAAGACTGAAATTGATATTTGAATAAAACATAGATGGATAAGCTTAAAATCCCGATGTAAAGGTTACAAGAAAGTCTGTCAATCACTAGAGCTGTATTTAAAACAAGTTATTTGAAAAATACACTGACTTACTGGCACATCACCATTCACAATCCGACATCCGCCCCTTCACAAAGAAATATAATCCATATGGTCAATTAGTTATTCTACTTGATTTAAAAACTTTACTTTACTGGAGTTATTTCCACTTTATTTTATATTGTTTTATTTATTGTATAAAAATCGACTTCGTCAATGCCAGAGAAAACTTGAGATATAAAAGTGTATCAAGAAATAAAGCTACATGCAAAGTTTACGATGGATGGAATATAGAAATTTTGATCGTCAGACATTTGAGACGCGACATTTTTGCATAGCTGTGATGATCTTAAAGAAAAGTGGTTACAAAAAGTCTGCGCTTCCCTGTGGAATTTTGACGAGGCCGAGATAGAATCGGACCACTGCTTGCATTTCTCATGTCGTGCGACGCAACTATGTTGAGATTGCGGATAAAGTCAGCAACCTCAGCATCGTAAATACTCATTGCTGCAGAAACCACAACGCCAAGAGTTTCCAACCTTACAGCCAGCAGCAGTAATGACGTCATGCTGTATAAAGATCGATAAGGAAAAAAAAAGATGAATTAATTTATTTATCACGCTCAAACGTCGTTGACTAGATTGTTCCTTCCTTCCTTCCAATACGTTTCTCAACCCTCGTCATGTTTTATCATGACCAAAGCCCGTTCTATTTAGTCCAGATATATATAGCCTGTTCGTTCTTTCAGTTCCAGCGTTTCTCTGGCTGCTTTTACTGCCTCATTTACCTCCCATTTACTTCCTCTTTTTAAGAGTTGGTTGCACTTTTCGCTCCAATGCTCCAGACGATATGCTATTAACTCCTATGAGAGATATACGACTGTCTGGAAACGTGGACAGCTACTTTCATGACGCCTCCTGCGAAGTTCCCTGAGGGGGAATGTGAGGGGATTACGGAAGAATAGGACTACCGTTCGATAAAGTATGGAGTAAGGACAATGTTAGGTTGTGAGTAAGGCACGTAACCTCATTTTATAACACAAATTGCTACATAAACCACAGCATACAAGAGCATAGATGGCTTTAACGCAGCAAAAGGCACAGCTGTAATGTTAGCTCAATGTTATGTAAGTAGTAAAAAAAGGACAGTCTGAGCGTATGAAGAAATATAAACGAACTGCGCATGTAGCATCATCATTACCCCTCAGGCCCTCAGTGAGCATAGTGTCAGAGAGTGTTTTTTTTAATTCGTTTGCTTGAATGGCTGGTCCTCTGCTCCGGCGGGAGCTATATTTGGTATTTGCGAGTTTTAAAAAAAAATAAAATTGTGCCTCGTTTTGGCGAGGCACGTTCCGTTTAACCTAGTCGGTTATATGAGGGCGCATGTCCAAATATAAAAGACCTTTAGGTCTTGAAAGCATGACCTTTTGTGTGTGTGTGTCAGTGTGTCCGTGTGTCAGTGTGTCAGTGTGTCAGTGTGTGCTTTTGCTGTTGTCATTTCTTAACAATTGGTAATTGTAAGGTAGTAAATTATGTTCAGTGAGGTGTATGTAAGACGTTCACGTGTTTCGGTGAATGTTGGCAGCAGGGAAAGAATGGGCAGCAGAGACAGTCTGAATGGTCAGTTGACGAGGAGTGCGAAAAGAGAAGTGTTTCTACTTGAGGGCCAGTGATTGTTCATGACGAATATTGTCGAAGTTATTTCATGACAGCCGATGTGTAAGAAGATTGTCGAAGTTATTTTATGACAGCCGATGTGTAAGAAGATTGTCGAAGTTATTTTATGACAGCCGATGTGTAAGAAGATTGTCGAAGTTATTTTATGACAGCCGATGTGTAAGAAGATTGTCGAAGTTATTTTATGACAGCCGATGTTGTCGTACAGATAGATTGAGTTTTATTTTTAGCCCGTCTGAGTAGAGTGGATGGTGATAGATACGTGAGAAAAAGGTGTGAGAAATAGATTTCACGGGTGATAGTTTAAGGAACAAAATATGTCTATGGAATGAGTAAGTTTCTCTATTCCAGCCTATCTATACGACTATAATTTAGTACAAGACAACCTTGCCCTCCTCATACATATAAATATAAGTTTAACTACACACACACACACAGCTATGTGACAACAAGATACACAAACGTGAAAAACTACGGTTAATTTGGTATGGGTCTGACCAACACACAAATTTAAGTTTCTTTTGTTGTTTATTATTGTTAAATGTGTTTTCAGGACTTGAACATACGAACACTGCAACATGTAACGCGAATAATGGACGTTCACTTCGAAGTCATTTATATAGATTTATTTTACACAGGACAAACGATGAGCTCCAAGTTTTGATGAATAATGGCGGCATGCATTTTCATATCAGCAAGGAATACCATACAACGACCGGTAGGCAGAATTACCGTCAGTAAAAGTCATAATGTCCACGAATTATCACTGCATATCAAACTTGTCGAAAAGTCATTTAATATTGTACTAAATACTTTCCTTTACACGCCATCCATCACAAGCACACATAGAAATATATTCTTCATAGAATCTGTAACTTATACAGTGGACTTCTAAAAACACAGTCCGAGCTCTCTCACTTGCGTCCGAACACCTTCAAGTACACAGGCCACAAGAGGGCGTTACAAGTCTACCGCCGACGTGCATACCTAATTTTTACTGAAAACTGACGTCACTAATACTTATAATAGAGTGGTTCACTAGTAGTGCGTCTATGTGTTACCTCATCGGTTCACATCAATGCCTTCCCTTAGAGAATGCACTGATGTGTACAAACATACGCGTAACACTATATACCCCGCCCCTCCAGAAAAAAAACGAAGTTTTTTTCTTCTTTTTTATGAAACGAGGGACCACCAACCTAACCCGATGTCAAAACGCGTTCAGTCTGAGTCATGTCTCAGTTAAACATGCAAACAAATTATTAGGACTTGTAAAAAAAAATTTCAAGAGAACATTAATAGTATCTAATGAGCCTATGATCCTGCTGATAACGGAGGTGGTGTATGTACCATACGATCATGAAAAGTAATAGGTGACATGAATGTGTAAGTGAAAAAAAAAATCGAATTAAGTGATCATGAGAAAAACATTACACATCATGATAAATAAATGAATTAAGTGACGGTATCATAAATAGTGTGAGTGTCTGTAAGTTATCTCACTAAGTTAAATGATTTCTCTTCATTAAACTTCAAGTGTTCTTGTCATAATAGGTAAATAATAACATTGGCAATGTTTAATCTCGAACCTTGAGCAAGTTTGTTGCACTGAGGTAAGTAACTAGCATTGTCCATAAGTAAGGTTCGATCCAACGTGTATATCTTGAGTGTAAAGGTTCTCATTGCAACTCTGGACTCAAATGTCAAGTGCAGTATTCTAAATACTTGGTTAAAAATCAACAGTAAGTGTCATGTTGTCATCTAATCAATCCAAGGAAGAAAATGTCCATCTTACCATCAAGATGCAAAGGATTTCAATTGAACAAAAGGTGAAATGTCAAATGGTGTCTTTCATTTTAGCCTATCCTCTCAGAAAACAAATGTTCAATGCTCAAATTTATGTTCCTGGATCAATGCATAGATGCGTGAAAATAGCCGAAGTTACACTGTTCAGTTAGGCTCTCTCTTCAATTCTGGAAAACAGTTCTTTCCTTACATTGAAATGTTAGAAGACTGGTTGGCATCATTATCTGAATGTGGTAATCTTTGAAGCGTGTCTGCAACGACATTAATGTGTCCTTTTTTCGGCCTAATTTCATAGTCGTAAACCTGGAGATTTAGAGAGTATCTTGCTGCTCTTTGATTTTTGAAGTTGGCGTGCTGAAGGTACGATAATGCCTTCTGGTCTGATTCAATCACGAAACGAGCACCTAGAAGGTAACGTTGCAATTTGGAAACTGACCATATTATGGCCAACAGTTCTCGTTCCACAATGGGATAACGGGATTCGGTGGGTGTCAATTTACGTGACACATACAATACTGGATGTAGGACTCCATTGAAGTGTTGCATAAGTGAAGCACCAATGCCGTTCAGGGAAGCGTCTGTTCTGAGGACAAAGACCAAACGAGGATCAGGTAGCTTCAAAATAGGCTCAGTTGAAAAAAAATGTTTAATTTGATTAAGTGCTCTATCACAGGCCGAAGACCAAACGATTTTGTTAGCAGAACCTTTTCCTAACAACGTGGACAAAACTGAGGTGACACTAGAAATGTTTGGCATGAATCTATGATAGAAGTTTATTAGGCCAAGCAGACTTCGAACTTGTTTCTTGGTAGTAGGAATAGACAAGTTCAGAATTTTAGATACAGTTGAATCTTCTGGCTTGAGACAACCGTTTCCTACTCTGTGACCTAAGAATGATATTTCTTTAAAGCCAATATGAATTTTAGAAGGCTTAGCAGTCAGATTGTGGGAGCGAAGAGTATCTAGCAAAGATTTTAGACCTGAAAAATGTTCGTCCCAAGAGTTGTGGAATAGACAGATATCATCAATATAAGTTATAATATCTGATCTATCAGAAAAGAGTTTACGCATCATGCGCACAAATGTGGCGGGCGCATTAACTAGCCCAAAACACATGAAATTCCACTCAAAAAGACCTCGAGGTGTGGAGAAGGCAGTTAAGGGTTTAGATCTTTCTGTTAAAGGCACATGCCAATAGCCTTTAGACAAGTCAAACTTACTAAAGAATTTGGCCCTAGAAAGTTTAGAAAGTAGATCTTCTAGTAGTGGCATAGGTTCAGCATCCGATACGGTGATAGTGTTAAGCTTTCTAAAGTCTATACATAATCTGATGGACTTGTCCTTCTTGCGAATAATAACCATTGGGAAAGAATAGGATGAGGTGGAGGGAGAAATAATGTTAAGACTTAACATCTCATCCAACTCTTTTTCCACCTGTTCCTGGAAATGCATAGGAATAGGATATGGTTTGACACGAATAGGAGCATGATCTTTAAGCTGGATGTCATGAAAAATGACAGAAGTGTGACCTGGGATGTCTGTCAGAACTGTTTGATAAGATTCCAAAAGACAGCGAATTTGATTCTGTTGGCACATAGAAAGATCTGGAGAAATTGAGACATTTTTCCATGATTCTGGAGCATGAAGAGGAACTACAGGAAGAGGTAAAGAAATGTTAGGGAAGGAAGACTGTTCTTCCTGAATGACTGATAGAGAAGCGTGACGATCACTAGGCTCATCAACAGCTTCAAAGACCTTTTGCAAGTAGTCAGGCCGAGTGTGAAATTTTTGTAACATATTGACGTGGAATGTTTTGTTTTTACCATTCACATCTACAATGTAGTCAACATCTGTTATTTTGGCAACAATTTTAAATGGGCCTCTCCAAGATATCAGTAAACGATTCTCTTTTCTGGGTAACAAAACAAATGCTTCATCACCAGGTGCTAATAGTCTCAGTCGTTTGTGTTTGTTCTGAAATATACGAGCTTTTGCTTTGGCTGTTTCTGATGAATCAACAGCTATTTGACAAGCACTAATAATATTTTCTCTGAGTTTAACCACATATTCATAGGATGATTGAACATCAGGAGATAACTCCGACCCTGTGAGTAGTTGTTTGATGATGGACATAGGTCCACGTGGTTTAGCCCCAAAGATGAGCTCAAAAGGTGCAAAGCCTGTATGTTCGTTTGGGATTTCCGGTATGCAAACAATACAGCTGGGAGTAACCTATCCCAATCCTGAGGATATTTCTCAGTCACCTTACCTAGTAGTTGTTTTAATGATCTATTTAAACGTTCTACTTTTCCATTTGACATGGCGTGATATACTGAACTGAGAGATCTATCAATGTTGAACAACCTCATAACATGTGACATGACATCTGAAACAAACTGTGTTCCCCTATCCGATAACAGTTTGTCTGGGAACCCCAATCTGCTGAAAATCAACATCAATGCATCAGCCACGTCAGTAGTAGCGATATTCTTCAGAGGTATTGCCTCAGGCCACCTTGTGCACATGTCAATGCAGGTTAAGATATATTTATGACCTCTGGCCGAAAGAACTGACAATGGACCAATGAAATGCATAGCCATTTAAGTAAATGGACGTAGTGAAATATCAGAGGCCTGAATAGGAGCTATGTGATATGATCTTTTTATAGCCTTTTGTTGGCATGTAAGACATGATTTACAAAACAACTGTGTGTCTCTGAACACCCCAGGCCAATAAAGTGAAGACAACACTTTATTTTTTGTCCTCGCAACCCCCATGTGACCCGCACAGTTTGATTCATGAGCATGCCTCAGTATGTAGGTTCTAAACTTAGATGGAACCCTGATTTGTTTGCGGATGGAGTTAAATTCTCTAAAGTTACGAATAAGTATGTCATTCTTGAGAGTGTACCATTGGTGAGCATTGTCTACACCATCACCATCATTTGATTTGACCAATCTAAAAAAAAATTTAAGTGGGTCTTCAGATTTTTGGCATTCACCAAATGACACCTTGCTGATAAATGAAGTATTTTGTACAGCATCATCATTACCCGACAAAATATTTTCTTGAGGTTGAGCATGTGACTGTGCTCTTGTGGTTACTGCATTAGCAGGCATAATATGTTGACATTCCCATTCTTCAATTTCCTGCGCAGAACAATCCTTAATTCCATGTAAGTTTCCCAAAATCAAATCTGTCACTGGTGCTGGTAGCATACACACTTTAGTTTCACCTGAGAAAAAAGGTGTGTCGATGTGTATTATAGCTGTGGGGTAATACTCTACCGTGCCTCCAAAAGTGATACACTTTACTTTTTCTCCCGTATAACATGATGACGGTCGGTGGTTAAGGATCGAAGAAGAAGAAGAATAACATGATGGATCAACTAGAGAAGCACGCACACCTACAGTAGTGCATCCCGCGTCACGCAATACTGAAACAGAATGACTATTAACATAACCCTTATATAAGGTCAATGACCCTCTTCCATCATGCGATGCCAACACAGGCAAAGGACCAAAAGTTAATGCAGGCAAGGGATGACCACAGCTGAGCCTGGACACCACATCTGGTTGGAACAGAGTGCTGCACTCTGTACACTTTGAAACATTTGACAAATCAACAAAACAAGCATTGGCATGATTACTGTTATCATTTTGATTCATTACCCCTGTATTGTTATCATGTACAGAACCAGAGTTTGCACGTTCCACACTACGTGAACGATAACCATTATTGTTCTGGTAACCTCTGTTGTGATTACTAAAGTTATTGTTATTGCCATAATAAGCTCTATTGCCCCTGTTTGGGTATGAATTTTTAGCTCCATGCCAACTTCTGTCTGAGCGAGGGTAGTGTTGATATGATTGGTTTTCCTCATGGTATGGACGGAAATTCCTTTGCTTTGAAGTTGAATTATTGTTAAAATTGTACCTTTCACGGTATGATCCAGTGTTTTGCTCCCTGTTCCATCTAAAATTTCTGTCACCACTATTTGATCTGTATTTAGGTGAGTTAAAGTGTACAGATTTTGCTGACGCCACAGGCAAAGATTCCTTTACATTGGAATTACTGACTACTTTCCCGGGATGTGCGGTCATGAATTGGCGCCCTAGTGATTCCATAGATTCCAAGGATTCAGGCTTCCTTTCATGCAAGTACGCCAAAAACTCGGGACTTATGGAGGATAACACCTTATCTCTCAGCATAAGATCCATAAGTCGTTCAAACGAGTGTTCGATTTTTGACAACTCAATCCATCGGTTAAAGCACAACTTAATGGACGAGATGTATTCTGAAAAATCTTTATTGGAATCTGGAGTTAATGTTTTAAATCGAAGGCGATACCCATTCTCATCTAACTGATATTTTCTCAACAGCAAAGCCTTGATTGCATCATAGTTCTTACGACTGCTATCATCCATGGTACCTACAGCTAACAAAGCATCTCCTGTCAATAATGACATCAATCGAGTACACCATGATGGTTTTTCTAATTTGTGTTCTTCACACACAGTTTGGAATCTGTTTAAGAAAACCGATATGTCGTCTATGTTTTGATTAAATTTTGGTAAATTCAGCTTAAAAGAAGCAATATGCTCTTTTCTAGAGGAGCCTTCAACCTCATTACCATTTTGTTTAATTGTATTTTGCAATTTAAGTTTTTCAAGCTCTATTGTAGAGATCTTTTCCGCATGTTCATATTGTGCTTTCTGGGCTGTTAATTCTCTTTCTTGTTCTTCTTGTCTTCTTCTTTGTTCTATGTCTTCTTCTATCCTTTTTTGTTCTCTTGCTTTTACTCTTTCTTCTTTGTCCCTAGCCACTTGTTCCGTGGCAAAATCTTTAAGGGCTGACCCTTCTAAACCAAACTCCTTTCCAAGCTGGACAAAATGTTCTAAAGTCGACATGTTGTAAACTTATATTGTAACTTATTTAATCCTTACTTAGTCTATACTCGACTTTAAGTCTTGCTGAGCACCCCCAGCACACTTGCCAATATTTAGGATTCTCAAGTTCACTCAAAATAAAATTATTATATCATCAAAGATAACAATGGAGCATACAATACGATATAGACTGAAAAGACAACAGTTTAAGCAGTAGACCAAAAAAAAAAAAAATACTAAGAAAGGAGGAAAAAAAAAAGAATTTACAGCTACATAAATGACATCACCACAACGCAGACAACAAATATACGTAAATCAAATAAATGATAGAAAGGTTAGACCTACAAAATACAAACAATAATGCATAAAAAATAACGAACTGTTCGACAACCACGAACTACAAGAAACATAACAGCACTTCTAAACAATGATGAATGTAATGAACTCGTATAGCACGCTAAACGTACAGCATTTTTAAGCTGAGCTGCTCCACGAGAAGATTACGTTCAGACCCTATAGACACCTTGATTCTTGGCTCAGCCGCAGCGAGATACTCCCAAAAATCAAGTCCATACCAACAGAAACCCGCTTACAACACAATAATACACATAGCACATAAATGGAGAAGAGCTCTGCTACCAAATCGTAAATAGCCTTAGACCACATACATATAAGAGCACTTATCTTCAAAACAATCCTCCTCTCAGAAACGCCTCTGAAATGTACGGTATCAGTGCTACACAACAACACATAAAACAGAGCAACTTCATCCCCAGTGGTCTTCAGTGACATATCTTGCCGTTTCGCCATTTTAAACTGCCGGTTGCTTTGGAACCGAAGCACTTGATTGACGGGGGGACTTCTTCTGATGATCAGATTGCCTCCTGTTGTATAGCTCTGTAATAGAGTTTCCTATCACAGAACGAGCTGGCTGGTTACAATCTTCCGCTGATTAATTGAAATACTTCTGCCTTTCTGCCTCAAAAATACGACAATCGACAGTACTTTGGCTGAAATTGCCGTTATAAATAATGTTTCTTTGATATTCTTCATTAAAAACTTCTGTAGCGGAGAAAAATCTTTGCTGGCTTCTCATGACCCGATTTCAGCTGACCTCAAGACGAGCTGAACTCTCCCCGGCTAACCTGTGCGCTGGAATGTCGCGCGTAAAAGTATGGTTGGCCGTAAGCGTACTTTCTTCACTTTTTATAATAATAAGTAGATAGTTCCTGCAGTGTCTTTATTTAACACCCATCCCCATACTTTCCACCAGAAATGTTAAAGGTGTTTTCAGGACTTGAACATACGAACACTGCAACATGTAACGCGAATAATGGACGTTCACTTCGAAGTCATTTATATAGATTTATTTTACACAGGACAAACGATGAGCTCCAAGTTTTGATGAATAATGGCGGCATGCATTTTCATATCAGCAAGGAATACCATACGACGACCGGTAGGCAGAATTACCGTCAGTAAAAGTCATAATGTCCATGAATTATCACTGCATATCAAACTTGTCGAAAAGTAATTTAATATTGTACTAAATACTTTCCTTTACACGCCATCCATCACAAGCACACATAGAAATATATTCTTCATAGAATCTGTAACTTATACAGTGGACTTCTACAAACACAGTCCGAGCTCTCACACTTGCGTCCGAACACCTTCAAGTACACAGGCCACAAGAGGGCGTTACAAGTCTACCGCCGACGTGCATACCTAATTTTTACTGAAAACTGACGTCACTAATACTTATAATAGAGTGGTTCACTAGTAGTGCGTCTATGTGTTACCTCATCGGTTCACATCAATGCCTTCCCTTAGATAATGCATTGATGTGTACAAACATACGCGTAACAATTATCATTTTAAACTTGACAACATCAAATATCTAAAGAAAGATCAAATAAAATCAGATTTACATACATACGAAATAGCGGAATAAATGTGCCCTCCCCCTATGGAGAAAAGAACCCAAAACGTTAATAACCCAAAGGTCAAAGGTTAGCACTATGTTACAGAGTAGACAGTAAAGAAAACAAGGTCCTACTATATGCTACCCAGTAAATAACCAGTTTAAGCAAAATCCAATGTTGGTAGAGTCCCTGTAACAAAGAAAAATTTTCACTCTCTCTTTCATACAGTGGCCACTCAATCACTCTTACCTACTCTTTGTGATATCCCTTGGAAATACAATTATCCCTGAATATGTCCTATCAGGTTCACTACCCAAACTGGCCTTAGTCCATCCTCTAACAACAAAGACTAGTGAGGTGAACGTCGAATCTGGTGTGGGTTTTTCCTGGATGAACACAATGTCGCCGCAAATAGGTGATGCAAGAGCGTGATCTTGGGTGTTTTGACGTGCAGGTCACGAAAGTTTGTAAACGCTTCGTTTGTTTATGTTCCAAGAAAAGAGGCGTGGATGAAAAATAAGCATGTGTGAGTAAGACAGGCAGAAAAATGCATGGTTTTGCTAGCAAATCATAGAACGCTAACGGGATTACAAAGACTGTCAGATTACTGTAGGCTCTATTTCCATTATACGTCACAGATGTGTAAGAAGCCGATGTGGAAGATGATTGTCGAAGTTATTTAATGGCAACCGATGTGTAATAAGATTGTCAAAGTTAATTCATGACAGCCGATATGGAAGAAGATTGTCGAAGTTATTTCATGACAGCCGATGTGGAAGAAGATTGTTGAAGTTAATTCATGACAGCCGATGTGGAAAATGATTGTGGAAGTTATTTCATGACAGCCAGTGTGGAAGATGATTGTGGAATTTATGTCATGACAGCCGACGTGGAAGAAAATTGTGGAAGTAATTTCATGACAGCCGATGTGGAAGAAAATTGTGGAACTTATTTCATGACAGCCGGTGTGGAAGAAAATAGTGGAAGTTATTTCATGACAGCCGACGTGGACGAAAATTGTGCAACTTATTTCATAACAGCCGATGTGGAAGATGAGAGAGTTGTGAGGATTTTTTTAATCATTGTGACTGTACATGGCCCTACAATCTTTGTTACAAGATTTATTATTAAAACGTGTTGGAGACTGGATTTGCTCCTAGAGTGGAATTATTTGTCATGAGTCCTTCTCTAGCGAGCGAGCTTAATGGTGGAGGTGTGTGCTTATTGCTATGACCTCTACACTTCTAGATCTACCAACGCACACCTCATCCCATATAGGCCTTCAACACATTTGTGCCATCTCTTCATGTGCTGTGTCATTCGCTAGAAGTCTCTCCGTGTCTTTGTGTATTTTTAAATCCTCTTCTGCCTCTCTTACATTGGAGATTAAAGGTTGGGGACTGCCTTGTAATTCTATCAACAGGTGTTCTCACTGTGCGTTCTATCCATCGGAAGTTCTTCTCATCTCCTGTTCCACTGGTACTTTATTTACGCATGTATATTTGTAATACATGCAAACATTGGTAAGGGAATCTTCCTACATTGTTTAATTGGTTTATATCTTTCAGTAAAAGGTAAAATTACTGACTGGCCTGGCTGAGTTCTATACTCAACGAAGTTACTGTAAAGATCTGAAAATGACGACAAGAACCAGACAAGTTTCAATGGAACACGAGATGAGAAGAAGACACTGGCGATAAATAGGACACACATTGAGGAAACCTACCTACAGCATTGAGCGTCCTAGTGGCAGAGTGGTTAGAGCGCTGGTCTCTCCCGCCAAAGTTGCTGGGTTCGATTCACGGTATCAACACGCTCCATTCTGCCTAGCTGTAAATGGGTAATTGACTTACTTCTTGAGTTAGGGAAGGAAAAGGCAGCAAGGAAGAGAACTGGTCACCTCCACCTGTTGATGCTGGACCTAGTATAGTGAAGTCTCTTACACTTCACTCCCCTTCGGCAGTATCTGTAATGGGACTACCTTTTTGACTTTACCTATAGCATTACGAAGCAGGCCTTGTTCTGGGATCCCCAGTGTAAAAGCGTTAGATGGAAAGAGAAAAACACACAGAGAAGATAACGAAGACAGCAATGAATGTGATAAAGAAAACGTTGAAAAACTTTGAGCGCGTGGAGCAGAAAAGGAGGGCGTGGCATGAGTTTGTTGAAGGCGGAGCTAAAGATTATTGAATGAATAAATAAAGGCAGTGTTGGTTCCCGGTGAGTCACAGAAGTAATTGGATTCAGCTTCCTCTAGCATGTCATACGAGACGAATAATATTGGAGTTTGCATGGTTCCGCGGTAGCATAGTGGTTAGTGCACTGGCTTCCTAACTCGGTGGTCCATGGTTCGGTCCCCAGATGAGGTGGGATTTTTTTTTAGGCCGCAAACGGCAACCCAGGAGCAAACGGCTTGGAAGGTTAAGGCGGCCGGCATGATGCTGACCACATCACCCTTAGTGTGTCGATGGTCGAGAAAATATGGGCCTAACAATATATTCCCAATATGGCTAATGGGCGTGTAAACGGGATTCTTTACCGTTACCTTTTGCTAAACTCATTTTGTAAAACAGACGACACCGTAACAAACTTTGAACGTAGGTTTCCTGAAGGGGGGTAATTTATAGGGAGTAGCTCCGTGCTGCGTATGGACAGGGACAGAAATGAATGAGATGACAATATGACCTCTACTGAACCCATAACGAGAAGATCACAACGTTCGAGATGGAAGTTTGAGAAACAGTGCGAGCGTGACCAAAAGAAGCAGAAAGAGAAACGGTGACGTAAGTAAGTTTGTAGGAATGACATCATGCATCAGCTGGCTAGAGAGACGGAATATAAAATGGCGTGGACACCTCGTGAGAATGCAGCAATACCAGATATCATCACAAGTGTTATCAGCAGAATATCTAGCTACGTGGCAGATGGACACACCCGAGAGGTTGGTGACAAGACGATGTTAAAAAACTCATGAAGGAACACAGTAGGTTAATGGCCAAGGCAGCGCACGTCGCACAGAATAGAAAATTGATTTTATCTATGGTGCTTAACAGCGCAAGTAACAGAACAAAAAGAATGGAATTTAATAAACTTTCTTAAACATTTGAAGAGATCATGAAAATGATAAGACATTTTCTTTGATCGGCTGAGATCTTTATAACAGAATCCAACATGACAAAGAATATGTGCATTGACAGGATATCGCCTTAGTGTGTACTCCATAAGGACCGTAATGGAACACCGATGGCTTTACTTGAACCGTCGCTAAATCTAATCAAAACGAGCAAATAACGCGTCAAAACATGGCGAGAAGTAATTATGGTGTGCTTTCTGCTGCATACCCGGATGACGGCACTAATTCTCCTGTGGTTATTTCTTTCACTTCTATTCTATCTCAACTTCATCGGATCTTTGTAGTCAAACTTATCATAATTTGTGGTCATGGTTAGTGCACCATAAAAAATTGAAAGGCATGCGTATTCTTTGAATGGGTGTTTAACTTAGCTTTCACTGTGCAATGACCTCCGTTTCAGTATTTTCCCGAAAAAGCAGCATGAAAAAATTGCAAGACATACACGTTCTTTTAACGGCTGTTCACTTTAGTTTTTACGGTTGCAATGCGCGCCCTTACCGTTTCTTCCAGTAAAGGTAGTAGGATTGTTTCATTGTTGTTTACAAACGTTTTATTAAGACCGTAATATAGGAAATTTTGTATATCAATTTTTTTTTAAACAGAATGCGATAAATGAGTTGCATATAAGTGTTGACACGTGACATGTCTTTTATTTCAGATATTCACTGATTTTTACAGCTGAAGATAGCAGGGGTCGGGCCTTATTTGCAATAGACCAATTTACCGGAGAGATAACTATTAAAGAACCTCTACAGGTATGTCGTAAATTTATTTTGAGAGAAAGAGTCGTAGAAATAGTGGTCCGGTTTAGAGTGGAAAATGATGATGGAAAGCTCAGTGATAGAAAATGTAGAGATTTAATAGTTACTTCACAGCGTGCTGGAGGAGAGTAAAGACAGACTTATTTACGACAAATCGTGTCTCTCAATCTTCTCTTTCACTCTCCTGGTCAAACAATTATTTGCCAGTTTTCCAGACTCGCATCTGCGCGCACACCGATTCGGTGTTTTCAAACTCACACACGACGTTGATACAAACTATATTAAACGAATAGGGGAAATGTTGGGCTTTGAGTATATCCAACACACAGAACTAAATGAGTTTAGGTGATTTTATTCACTTTAAAACATCAATCACTAAAAATATCAGATATTACATAAATTATCATAAGTACACAAATGCAAATAACAAGTTTGGGAGGGGGTGAAGAAGATTGGTATCGACTAAGCCCTTCCCGCTCATTAGACAAAGACAAACCCAGTCCAGAGATAGATCATATCAGGAACACGGGTACGTTAACCTAACAGTAAAGTTAATTACTCTGAAAGAGGTGTTACCAAGTTAAGGTATAGGTGATAGAAAAAAAAACCTGTTCTACCCAGCTGTTCTTCCCTTTACTAAGCAAATGGAAAGGAGGTGGTTTTAAACAGAGTTAACAAATTATCAACTATCCCACTTAAAGGAACAATGTAGGGTATACAGAAAAGATATATGTTACCAGGTAAGCAAGTTAACAAAATGGTCACACAAAAGAATTAATTTCCTGTCATTCATACACGCGCTAGCAAAGGCCTTCACTCATCTTGCTCTCACTTACCGATTGTGAAAAAATCTTGCACTCCATAGAATAACACAACAGCAGTTACACCTCAACTAAATGTATGAGTGTTTGTTCAAGTTCTAGCCCCAGATTATCGGGTAGGCGGTCAGCACATAAAAGGGTCCCGTAATCGCTGGAAAATGAATCTGTAGTTGTGTCTCTTTTCTTAATAACAGTTTCTATGGGAGGGCACGGTCTCTGATACCGGGGTGAGGATGGTGTGGTCTATTTGACTATGCCGCGGATAATAAAATTCTTACGCGTGCTGGTACACTTTATCCGTGAGGTATGGTTTAAGTCCAGTGAGAAAACTAGTCACATCACTGTTCAGGAAATTATGAATTATCTCTCTGTGTCAGTAAACTAACAAAGCTCGGGCCAGTGTTCTTCTTCCCGTTACGACTTAAGTTGTTTGATGGTGCGTTAAATTTGTCTTTGGGTGTGCTTTCTTTGCTATAAGTTAGATAGCGGAATTCCAAACATAGAATCGCCTCAAAGATTAAAAATTTACACAGTCTCAACAAGTTCTGCGTCAGGGGAACTCTACACACTGTTTATGCTTTGCTTTGCTTAGATTGATTTCTTTATTGCTTTCTTAATGCTGGGATCGCACAGGTTACGATCACTCTGTATGAAAGAAAAAAAAAAAGACATGTAATATACCGAAAACAAATAACCTTCTAAAGCGCGATGAATTTCCCGTTAAGCCTATAATACACTCGAGTATTTAATTATGTATTTAATAAACACTGCGCGAATTCTAGTGGTTAAAAACCCACATCTATAAAACTAGGACTTAACTGAATTTATTAATTATAAATTCCTTCGCGACTTTAAAAGTTAATTTAAGCATCTATTATCTTTTGAAATAATATAATAGATAGATCATTATATTTAAAACTGGAACTCTTGAGATGGTTTAATTAAATAGATTTAAATTAACACAGAATCCCTTTAAATAGAATGACTGAACTAGACCACTGATCACTTTACACAATATATATTACCGCTTTGCACAGAATTAGAAATCACTGCAAATATATATAAAATCCAGGGGGAAATCTATAACAAGATTTCAATAAAGCTAGTGCTTCTGTAAAGGTCTGGCCAGCGAGTGATAACGTGTCTAGTTCTACATGGTCTATTTAGCTAAAATGAAATGTAAGTTGAGTGGGACATGATAAACTTGACAACTTATTTGATCTCACGAACTTTTGGGGATCTGACCGCCAAATCAAGAGATGAAGCCGCCCCCTGGTCTTCGTATCCGCTCGCTGCTGCCCGTTTCGCTTTCCCCCGTTCGCTCGGTTCCTCGATTGACACCGAGACGCGAAATTAGCGGCAAGCAACTGCGTCTCGTATCAGGGAAAACTACTGTCTTTGATAACGCCGATAGTCTCCCTTAAGATCCCTCGGTCTGTCTCTTTGATCTCGTCGCTGTATCCTACATGAGTCCCGGTGGAATGCGTTCTGGCAAACGAAAAGTTACAACAAATGTTCAGGGGTTCTAATGTTATGAAAAGCTAAAGGTCCCTTTAAATCATCCATCATATCAGGGAAAATTCACTAGTCAAACTAGACGTACGTCACAATCGTCCCCACTTTTAGACATGAAACCATTTTTCATGTTTTCATTTTTTGACAATGGAGGTGACCTGATTGGTGATTTTAGGATGAGTGGTATCTTCAGTTTGCTCTTCTTCCTCTGTAGACCAGTTTCTACTCAGAAAATCAGCCCCGACATTCTGTCTTCCCGGAATATATTCCACTTTGAAAGAATAAACGCTTAAAAGAAGCGCCCAACGCATGATCCTTGCGTTAAATTCTTTATTGGCACCAAGAAATGCTAAAGGAGCGTGGTCTGTTTGCACCGTGAAAGATGTACCATAAAGAAACTCATGATGGCGTCTGATACCGTCAATCAGAGCAAGACATTCCCTTTCAACTACGCTGTAGTTCCGTTCCGCTTTATTTAATTTCCGACTGCCATAGGCAACTGGAAATAGCATGTTCAGGTCACTGTCATCGGCTTGAAGCAGTGTTGACCCGATGCCCTGACCTGACGCGTCGACTCTCAGTACAAAAGGTTTCTTGAGGTCAGGCAACCTCAAAATGGGGTATGCAGACAACTGTCCTTTCAAAGTGCTATACGCGTGTTCGCACTTTTGATCCCATATGACCTTATCAGGACAACCTTTCTTTGTGAGGTCAGTCAGAGGTGCCGTCAGTCCGTTGAAGTTCTGGATGTACTTCTGATAGTATGCACATAGCGATATGAAGGAACGTACGTCTTTCTTCGTTCGGGGTCTTTTTGCTGCCACTATTTTCTCCACGTTCTTCTTAATAGGCCAACTGCATCCGTGAGAAATAGTGTGCCCCAGGAAGTCTAACTGTTCAAACCCGATGAGACATTTGCTAGGTCTGGCTGTGAGACCCGTTTCCTGTAGTCTCCTGAGGAGCATAGCAACCGTAGCAATATGTTCTTCATAGGTTTCCGATGCAATTAAGATGTCATCCATGAAATTATGGATATGGGGACTTTGCAAAGGTTGTAGAAGCTTCCTCATCATCCTGGTGAACACTCCTGGTGCATTATGCAAACCGAACGGCATCACGTTAAATGTGTAATGTCCTTCACTAGTGCTGAAAGCTAACAAAGGTTTAATTTCCTCCTTGACTGGTATTTGATAATAACCTTTGCTGAGGTCAATCTTGGAGAAGATCTTTGCTTTGCTGAGCTTGGTGAACAACTCAGAAACAGTTTGGAGAGGTTCGGGCTGGAATTCCGTTACAGCGTTTAGCAACCTGTAATCAATGCACAGCCGAACTTCCTTATTGGGCTTCTGCAACAGCACTACACTCGAGCTGTAAGGAGATGTAGACTCACTGATAATTCCTGCCTGACGCAGCTTGTCTATTTCTCCGCGAAGTGCATCAGCTTTAGCGTACGGGATGGGGTAAACTCTGGTTTGAACAGGGGTCTCGTTTGTTAATTTCATATCAAATTCAATGAGATTTGTTCGACCAGGTACATCCGTTAAAACTGCACTGTACTGTTTTAGTAGAGCCCTAGTTTCTGTTTGTTGTTCTGGTGAGAGATTGTCGCCGAACTTGACATCTTTAAAGGATTCTGTGGGTTGCAGTGGATACTCCATGCAACCATCATCATCTTCCTCGTCTTCCGTTGCTATGGCGACAGCCAGGAGATGCTCGGAGGATGGCACCGGTCTTTCCAAATATTTCTTTAGCAGATTTATGTGGAAGACCTTCTCCTTTCCTTTGATGGAGATCTTGTAGTTGGTACGTGAGATCTTTTTAAGGACGGTAAACGGTCCTTGCCATCCGATGCGAAGTTTATTGCTTCCGGTTGGAAGTAGCAATAGGACTTTCTCCCCTGGTTGTAGTTCTCTCTCTTTTGCAGCTTTGTTGTATCTTTTAGTAATTTTAGCGCGGGCTTTCTTAAGGTTGGTAGTAGCTAGATCCCATCCTAGCTTTAGCCTTTCCTTAAGCTCAGATACATACTTGCTTGCAGAGACGACTGTCTCGTCAGCCTTCTGGTCTGTCAGGGACCGAAGTAAGGCTTCTAGTGGCCCCTTAATAGGTCTGCCAAATAAAAGTGTAGCTGGCGCAAAACCCGTAGACGCTTGGGGTACCTCTCGGTAGGCGAATAAGGCAGCCGATATATATTGGTCCCAGTCTTCCGGTTTCTCCTGACCCAGCTTACGTAACATCATGGTGAGGGTACCGTTAAAACGTTCCACGAGCCCATTTCCGGCCGGATGGTAGGGACTTGTGTGGATATGTTTGGCCCTCAAGATCTTAAAGATCTCCTCCATTAACAGGCTACGGAATTGGGATCCATTGTCCGTCAAAACTTGTTGAGGGAATCCCAACCGTGTAAAAATTTGCACAAGGGCTTCTGCGACATGCTTGGAATTAGTGCATGGTAGCGGTACGGCTTCGGCCCACATAGTGCAAGTGTCAACTAAGGTCAGGATGAACCTGTTCCTTCTTTTGGTCTTTTCCAGAGGACCAATAATGTCGACAGCAACCCGTTCAAATGGAGTCCCTACTATTGGCATTTGCCCCATAGGTACTGGGGGTGTCAAGTGCTTGGGTGCTACCCGTTGGCACTGGGCGCAGGATTTCACGTACCTGACAATGTCAGAGTTCATTCCTGGCCACCAATAGTGGTTTTTTATTCGCTGAATAGTGGCGTTTGTCCCATGTGTCCGCTAAAGGGAAGAGAGTGCCCCATTTTTAAGATCTGGTTTCTGTACTGCGTCGGTACTAGGAGCTGGTTATTCCCCGTGTCCGGGTTGCCCGTTCTACGATACAATACACCATCCTTAGAAAAGATGTCTCCGTTGTGTCTGGGGTCCTTAGCCATGGGCAGTTTTTTTAAAGCAGGGCGCCAGAGTAGGGTCCTTTTGTTGCGCCTCCTTCAGTTCATTCGGCAACAAGTTTGGCGCAGGCTCCCTCTCCTTCTTGGCTTGCCCTCTTGTGGTTACCGCTGCCACAATCGGCTCCTTAGGTCTCCCAATGAACACATATCTACATCCCAGGATAACTGGGTAGATCGGATCATCCATTATGGCCGCTTTAATAACTCCTCTGACAAAGTCAGAGTGTATTTCTACCAGTGCGATAGGAAGCGTCCTGGGTGCATCACTCCTGAAAACTCCACTAAGTTTGACGGTTTCCTCTGTCTCCTGACCGGGTTTGACTAGGTGCCTAGCGACAATACAATCAAAACTTAATCCAGTGTCAAAAAGACAAGTAGTAGAGGTACCGTTCAAAATTACAGTTCCTCGAGTTGAGGGTCGGTCCCCCTCAGGTTGAGAATCACTGACATTGACTCTACCTTTCGAGGCTGTATGCAAACATCCAATGCGGTTTGCACCGGTTTGTTTGCCCTGATCAGACGTTCCTGGTGTAGGGGTCTTCCCTTTTCCTTGACCTTGGTGGCCGCGCTGCCACGTAGGCTTGTTGGGTTGATCAGAATTGTTGTTGGGGGGGGGGGTATCGGGTTTTGTAGAATTTCGATTTTTCCTGGGGAGGTTTCTGGGTATTGTTATCTCGTTGGTTATAATGTTGAGAGGAAGTGGAAGAATAGGATGCCTGCTCTAGATTCTGTTTTCGAGATGGCTCATCGGTGGGTTTACGTTTAGTGCTGGGAAGTTCGGCCATTGCATTGCTATAGCGTTCGGCTTTATTGAGTATGTCTTCAAGCCTGACTGCCCCCTGTTCCGCCAAAAATCTACGTGTTTCATTCGACAAAGTGGATTTTATCTGCTCCACAAGAACAAGTTCGAGGAGTCCCTCATATGAAAGAGGTAGGTCAGATAATTCAATGCACTTTGTCAGATAACCCGTGAGACGTGAAGAGAACTGGGGAAATGTTTCCGTGCTCTCTTTTCGGCTGTTTCTGAACAACTGCAGAAACTTTCGGGCAGTCATCTCAAACTGCTGTAGTAAGGCCTTTTTTCAACATGTCGTAATCATGTTGATTCGGTCCCAGCTTTGTGTACACGTCATAAGCATTGCCTTTCAGTGACGTTGAAAGTTTGAGCGCCCAGCGGGTACTCTCTAACCCATAAAGATTCGCGAGTCTCTCGAATTTTTCTAGGTAGCTGTCAATTTTTTCGTTAGGGCTAGGAAAAGATTCTAAAGAAAACGACATAGCAGTTAATTGGGCAGATTGAGTACTGGAGAGGTCCATTGATTGAGACTGGGGCGAAGACGGCTCTCCGTTAGTCGAAGTAGAGGCGCCCCGACTCTCTAGAGCCTTAAGCGCCAGTTGATGCTGTCTTTCCTTGTCTCTCTCTCTCTCTCTGCGAGTTTCCATCTCTGCTTCAATTTTCTTCTGTTCCAAAAGACGTTCTTCCGCTTCTTTCTTATCTGCCCTCTCCTGGGCTTCTCTCCTCTCTGTTCTTTCTTTCTCTTCCTTCCTCTCAGCTTCTGCTCTCTGTTGCTCCGCCTTCCTCTCAGCTTCGGCTCTCTGTTGCTCCGCGTCATATATTTCCAATTCCTGGTTAATAAACGCGTTTGCAGCTTCTGCATCTAATCCTGCCTCTTTCGCTTCCAGCCTCAAGATGGACCTCATCTTTATCCTCTCTGCCATTGTTAAAGAATAAGATGAAGTATGCTTAGAGAACTAGTAAGAAGAAACGCGAAAGGGAGGAACTCTGAACCGCTACGAGAAAAAAAAAACACAAGTACAAATTTACCTGTGTTACCTCCTACCTGTACTGTGCAAACTTATCGCTGCTATTATCTGGCAATTAAGGCTCTAAACGCAAGCGACTATGCCACTAAATGGTAAGTTACACTGGAAAAGAATCTACTTTTACTAACAGTAGAGAAAAATTTATATTAAAACAATTTAAAAGGAAAAAAAAATTTCCCCTAAATTTTAAATCTCTGACAACAAACTCCGTCCCTAAAGTCAATTATTGAGATGAGACGTTGTTAACTTAATTTTTAAAAATCAGAACAATCCGTCTTTAGCTAAGCTCAACTCTTTTTGACTTCAAAAACCTTAGTGACTGTAAAACAATCACGCAATCCCAGCAACTTTTATAAAGAAAGAAATATAATTATCTCCGCCAGAGGATAATTAAAATAGCAAATATATTTGTTTATCTGTACTTTCTACTGCTGTGGAGAGAAAACAACCTGTAAATATGCTGTGTGGACAACCCAAATACTTAAAGAACGTTTGTCTAGGGGTGTAATTATTTATTTATTTCCCTAATTCACAAAGACAAATCATTCACACTCTACCTAGTTAGACCCAAACTAAATCAGACTCAAAATATCTTTAACCCAGCTATGCGATTGCCTCAAATGTAGCTCAAGATCCCAGAACCAGCCCACAAATATGTGTGCATCAAATGTATCTCAAAATTATCCCAGACGAGCCAGCCAAATATTGTCGTAAATTTATTTTGAGAGAAAAGAGTCGTAGAAATAGTGGTCCGGTTTAGAGTGGAAAATGATGATGGAAAGCTCAGTGATAGAAAATGTAGAGATTTAATAGTTACTTCACAGCGTGCTGGAGGAGAGTAAAGACAGACTTATTTACGACAAATCGTGTCTCTCAATCTTCTCTTTCACTCTCCTGGTCAAACAATTATTTGCCAGTTTTCCAGACTCGCATCTGCGCGCACACCGATTCGGTGTTTTCAAACACACACACGACGTTGATACAAACTATATTAAACGAATAGGGGAAATGTTGGGCTTTGAGTATATCCAACACACAGAACTAAATGAGTTTAGGTGATTTTATTCACTTTAAAACATCAATCACTAAAAATATCAGATATTACATAAATTATCATAAGTACACAAATGCAAATAACAAGTTTGGGAGGGGGTGAAGAAGATTGGTATCGACTAAGCCCTTCCCGCTCATTAGACAAAGACAAACCCAGTCCAGAGATAGATAATATCAGGAACACGGGTACGTTAACCTAACAGTAAAGTTAATTACTCTGAAAGAGGTGTTACCAAGTTAGGTATAGGTGATAGAAAAAAAAAAACCTGTTCTTCCCAGCTGTTCTTCCCTTTACTAAGCAAATGGAAAGGAGGTGGTTTTAAACAGAGTTAACAAATTATCAACTATCCCACTTAAAGGAACAATGTAGGGTATACAGAAAAGATATATGTTACCAGGTAAGCAAGTTAACAAAATGGTCACACAAAAGAATTAATTTCCTGTCATTCATACACGCGCTAGCAAAGGCCTTCACTCATCTTGCTCTCACTTACCGATTGTGAAAAAATCTTGCACTCCATAGAATAACACAACAGCAGTTACACCTCAACTAAATGTATGAGTGTTTGTTCAAGTTCTAGCCCCAGATTATCGGGTAGGCGGTCAGCACATAAAAGGGTCCCGTAATCGCTGGAAAATGAATCTGTAGTTGTGTCTCTTTTCTTAATAACAGTTTCTATGGGAGGGCACGGTCTCTGATACCGGGGTGAGGATGGTGTGGTCTATTTGACTATGCCGCGGATAATAAAATTCTTACGCGTGCTGGTACACTTTATCCGTGAGGTATGGTTTAAGTCCAGTGAGAAAACTAGTCACATCACTGTTCAGGAAATTATGAATTATCTCTCTGTGTCAGTAAACTAACAAAGCTCGGGCCAGTGTTCTTCTTCCCGTTACGACTTAAGTTGTTTGATGGTGCGTTAAATTTGTCTTTGGGTGTGCTTTCTTTGCTATAAGTTAGATAGCGGAATTCCAAACATAGAATCGCCTCAAAGATTAAAAATTTACACAGTCTCAACAAGTTCTGCGTCAGGGGAACTCTACACACTGTTTATGCTTTGCTTTGCTTAGATTGATTTCTTTATTGCTTTCTTAATGCTGGGATCGCACAGGTTACGATCACTCTGTATGAAAGAAAAAAAAAAAGACATGTAATATACCGAAAACAAATAACCTTCTAAAGCGCGATGAATTTCCCGTTAAGCCTATAATACACTCGAGTATTTAATTATGTATTTAATAAACACTGCGCGAATTCTAGTGGTTAAAAACCCACATCTATAAAACTAGGACTTAACTGAATTTATTAATTATAAATTCCTTCGCGACTTTAAAAGTTAATTTAAGCATCTATTATCTTTTGAAATAATATAATAGATAGATCATTATATTTAAAACTGGAACTCTTGAGATGGTTTAATTAAATAGATTTAAATTAACACAGAATCCCTTTAAATAGAATGACTGAACTAGACCACTGATCACTTTACACAATATATATTACCGCTTTGCACAGAATTAGAAATCACTGCAAATATATATAAAATCCAGGGGGAAATCTATAACAAGATTTCAATAAAGCTAGTGCTTCTGTAAAGGTCTGGCCAGCGAGTGATAACGTGTCTAGTTCTACATGGTCTATTTAGCTAAAATGAAATGTAAGTTGAGTGGGACATGATAAACTTGACAACTTATTTGATCTCACGAACTTTTGGGGATCTGACCGCCAAATCAAGAGATGAAGCCGCCCCCTGGTCTTCGTATCCGCTCGCTGCTGCCCGTTTCGCTTTCCCCCGTTCGCTCGGTTCCTCGATTGACACCGAGACGCGAAATTAGCGGCAAGCAACTGCGTCTCGTATCAGGGAAAACTACTGTCTTTGATAACGCCGATAGTCTCCCTTAAGATCCCTCGGTCTGTCTCTTTGATCTCGTCGCTGTATCCTACATGAGTCCCGGTGGAATGCGTTCTGGCAAACGAAAAGTTACAACAAATGTTCCGGGGTTCTAATGTTATGAAAAGCTAAAGGTCCCTTTAAATCATCCATCATATCAGGGAAAATTCACTAGTCAAACTAGACGTACGTCACAAGGTAACTATTTCCAGTGTTGTTGACATGTTCTTTTGGAGATGAACTGGTTGTGAGTTGTCTTGTAGTTGTTTTCATTACGTCAGCATTTAACGTTTTCTCTTAACTTGGAGTCACTTTTAAAACTGTGGCGCCTGACATAGAAAGGAAAATTCCAGGTGCCAGATCTGGAGGTTTTTCTAGAAGAAGGAGAATATTTCATTAACCTTGACTCTTTTAGACTCACTCTGAATTGTGTCATAAGCCTCTTGACCAGAGAACCTTCTTCTGTTTGTGATGATGAGTTGAATTATGTTCATTCAATCAGACAAACACACCCGTGTGTTACCGGGGCCCGAAAGGGCAGCAAAGAATAGTAACACTGTACTTTACCAGGCATGTCGAAAGAAGCGACTAATGAGGGTTGGGTATGGGGCTGGTTACCCCATCCAGTAAAAAAACTGTTTACCAAAAAACTTCAACAAACCAGGGACAAGTCAAATATAGAATATAAATCAACTCAGCCGCCCAAGACAGAAGAAGGTCCTCTGGAAAGGAGGCGCATGAAGCAACCTAGAGAAAGCCGAAAGGCGTCTGGGTTTTGTTCTGTTACTTATTTTTCATTCTTTATTGTTTAGTTTTGTTATTTCTGTAGAAACGTTCATAGTTAAGTCTTATTATTTCTCAAACAATATTCGTTCTTTACTCCAGTTTTTTAAGAATATTGTTCATAGTTCAGTCTTATGATTTCTGGAACATTTTTCTGAGTTTAATCTTCTAATTGTATTGTACATAGATTAGTTCTGTTACTTATATATCATATTTTACAGTTTAGTTTTGGTATTTCTGAAAAACGTTTTACTTTAGTCCTAATATTTCCAGGCCGTCTTAACAGCATTGTAAGCCCTGGGCAAAGCAGTGCACTAGGCCTCTACCAGCCCTACCCACCCACGGGAATTAAAATGTAAACGGTCAATAGAATTAAACCTATAGAGTTATAATTTAATGGTACTTTCAACAAAAAATTCGTCAACTTACCCACGACATGTTTGATTTGAATCCCAGACTTTTCCAGCGAGAGATCGAGTAATTATCCACTCTGCCGAGAGAGTTTTATGAACAATATGGAACATCCCAGCATGGGGCCCCTAGAATCGTGGGGGCCCTAGAATCGTGGGGCCCCTGTGCACTGCTTAGTGTGCCCATGCCTTAAGACGGTACTGATTATTTCTTAAGCTATATTCGTTCTTTAGTCCTTTTTTCAGAATATTTTTCAGAGTTTAGTCTTATGATTTCTGGAAAAATGTTTACAGTTTGGTCCTGTTATTGCTGGAACACAGCCAAAGATCTTCCGTCACCTTTTGTTACTCATGCATTAGCCTGAACCCTTTAATCAACATTCACATTAATAATTCTGCCAAACCCATGTTAATTTCCCCACGGGCCATGTAGTCCGTAACTAACCTTTCACCTTCACTTCTAGTACGATGCTGGGAAGACCTTTGAGGCGGTTGTCGAAGCCAAAGATCAAGGAGATTTACCCAGGGTATCAGAAGCGACCATGACCTTGACAATCGTCAACGTGGGAAACAACGCCCCACGTCTAGAAGTGAAGCTGCAGAAGTCGGTGTATGAACACACGGTCCTCATCCCAGAGGACGCCAAAAACAGCACGTTCGTCGGCAAATTAACTGTAAGACTTTGTTGTCTTTTGTTATTTGACTCACGTTCGTACGACATTTTATAACATTGATGTACAGGGTAATTGAAAAGTTACTCCCTTACTTTTAAATTGTTATTTCTCCACTTCGATCCAATTAGTTTATATGAAACAAATATCACAGTAAAGGCAGTTAACTGCGGTCTTATAACATAAAATGCTATATCACATTAGTTTTATATATATATATATATATATATATATATATATATATATATATATATATATATATATATATATATATATATATATATATATATATATATATATATATATATAAGTTGACCGTTTTAAAATGTAACCTGTTAAAAAAAACAGTGTTGGTTCGCAGCCTATTGAGGATATATGGTGATAGCATGAGAATGCAGTCCTTGTTCTGAAATCGCCAAGGGTAAGCGACACAATTAAAAGACCGACAAACACTTGGAGAATGGTAATGGAGACAGACATAAAGGGGATACAGAAGGCATGAAAATACTTTGAACGAGTGGCGTAGAACAGGAAGACGCGTGAATTTTTGAAGGCCAATGCTCCACAGGACGCTAAAGTTTAATGACGAAGATTATGCCTTTTTTCAGTCAGTATATCTCTCTTTAAATATCTTAAACTCTGGACTAACGCTCAGGGCGTTGGTCAGTTTCGACAGCCGTGCCGAACCAACACTCAGACCGTTGCTTAAGACTTGTCACTAACAAATGTATAAACTTAACCATGTAATCTACGCCAATTTTTCTGAACCATAAAGTAGCTTCCGTTAGATTCTTAATATCACACTTTATTTCTGCCGACGTCACGCCTAGAAATTCGTTATTTCTCGATCAGGCCATCGACAATGACCCAGGTGCCAGCGGTGTTGTGACTTGCTTCTCTGCCCATCCTAGTTTCAGAGCTGATCACTTCGGTGGCTACTACGCCATCATCATGAACGGCAGCTTGGATCGCGAACAGGCAGAAAAGATCGACGTCACACTTGTCTGCCGCGATGCTGGGTCACCGCCAAAGACGTCATCCGTGATTTTCCATGTGGTAGTTTCTGACGTCAATGACAACGCTCCAGTCTTCAGTCAGACACAGTACGTGGCCAACATTACAGAAGAGAATATTGTGGGCAAGCAGATTCTGAAGGTATTCTTAAATTAAGTCAAATCTTCTTAATTATCCACATCTTCTTCTTCTACACGATGTTCTTTTTTTCTTCTACTTTCTAAATGCAGTTAAAAAAAATTATTTATGATGCGACGCCGTGTCCGATAATCTAAAGGGTTCAGGCGCTTGCTTTTAGGTACACAGTTTCTGGGTTCCAGGATGAAAACCTGGTAGCGAGAGGCTTCAGTCTACCTAGCTGGACATGGGCATCTGTCTCTGCTCTTGAGTTACGGAAAGTTAAAGCAGCGAGGGAAAGGACCTTGTTTTTTTAAAATAAATTTTTGCTTGTTTTGACAAGGCGCCTCCCGTTCAACCTAGTCGGTTATATTAGGGCGCATGTCACAATATAAAAGACCTTTAGGTATGGTGATTTTTTTTTTTTGGGGGGGGGGGGCGGGGGAGGAACTGGCCATCCCGCCTCATAAGGCTGGACGTAGTGAAGAGAAGTCTCCAACACATCAGGCCCCTACGTCGATATCTGATTTATATACCTTTACCTTTATTGTCCGATGATAGAATTGTATCAGAATAAGAATACAGAGAGAAAGATGAGCTTTTATTACATTGAGAAATATTTGAAAACCAAAAGAAAGCAAGTCGAACAACAACAACAACAACAAATGTGCAACACTGAAATGTTAAGGCAGCCTTGTTGTATTGCTGTGAATCATAGAGAACTACAAAAAACGACAGCCAAGAAGGTACAGATTTTCAAAATGGGTTGCTTGCCTGACATTATGGGATTGAAATGGTGTGACAAGATGACCAGAGTGGCATTAATGGAAACAACGCGCAAATACCAGTGGGACACCAGGTGAGGAGAAGGTGTTGGAGTTTTTATGGGACAACCACACATGAGAATATATTTGATAGATCTACAAGGCTGTCCTTAATCTAGATTGTCTCCGATACGGGAAATAAAGGCAGATCAAAATACTGTAGGCGTGAGGCATTTCGTCTAGGAAAATCTCCAGGATTGGCACCTTGAATGTTCGTACTCTATATGAACAAGGGAAAACTGCACAGATAGCAACAGAAATTAGAAATTACATGATTGATTTCCTGGATCTCTGCGAGACACGGTGGAAGGACATAGAGAGGAAGAAACTTATCACAGGAGAAATGATGTTGTTTTCAGAACATGAGGAGGAAAGTGCCCACCACAGTGAAGGGGTGGCTCTAATGCTGTCTAGAGAAGCACAGACATGAAAGTGAAGGGAATAAATTAGACATGGAAAACACTTGTACATATAGCACCAGCATAAATAGGACACGTATTAAGAATGCAAAAGATAGCATTACATGGCTGTTCTTTTTCTAGAATGTCTCAGGTAAGGTAAATTGAGGCAGAACAAAATACACACGGAGCAGGAAATTAGACATAGAAGTGAAGAGAATAAAACATAGAAGTGAAGGGAATAAGACATAGAAGGGAATAAGACATAAGAAGAAGAGAGTAAAACATAGAAGTGAAGGGGAAAAGAAATAGAAGGGAAGGGAATATAATATAGAAGTGAAGGGAAAATAACATGGAAGTGAAGGGAAATAGACATAGAAGTGAAGGAAATCAGACATATAAGTGAACGGAATAAGACATATGAAAGAAGAGAATAAAACATAGAAGTGAAGGGAATAAGACAAAGAAGGGAAGGAAATATAATATAGAAGTGAAGGGAATATAATATAGAAGTGAAGGGAAATAGACATAGAAGTGAAGGGAATAAAACATGGAAGTAAAAGGGATAATATATAGAAGTGATATATAGAAGTGAAGGGAACAAGACATAAAAATGAAGAGAATAAGACGTAGAGGTGAAGGGAATAAGACTTAGAAGTGAAGATAATAAAACATAGAAGTGAAGGGAATAAGACATAGAAGTGACGGGAATAAAACAAAGAAGTGAAGGTAATAAGACATAGACGTGAATGGAACAAGACATAGAATGGAAGGGAGTATGACATAAAAGTGAAGAGAATAAGAAGTAAAAGGAATAAAAAAAGACATGGAGAGCCCTTGTACAAATGGCACCAGGACAAGATCACGTGATGTGGATTTCCTAACAGCCTGAGCTCCGCCATGATCTGACGGGTAATGGATGAGTAAATGATAGCGGTGCGCGTGAGCAGTGCACTGTGATGCGCTCACAAACACTTAATAGCTCACGTACTATGTCAATATAGATTCAACTCGTGCAAATGTTCTGTCCCAACACACAGTATCAATACCGTTTATGCGCAGAATTGATGGGTGGTCGAAGATAATGATGATGTGATGAAGTTGTTGAATAAAACATTTATATGACACTGGATTATTGATGTGGGCATGATGTTGTCGCGTCTATCTATCTATCTATCTATCTATCTATCTATCTATCTATCTATCTATCTATCTATCTATCTATCTATCTATCTATCTATCTATCTATCTATCTATCTATCTATCTATCTATCTATCTATCTATCTATCTACCAAGCTGTCTGTCTGTCTATCTGTTTGTCTGTCTGTCTGTCTGTGTTACTGTATGTGTGCCTGTCTGTCTACCAAGTTGTCTGGCTGGCTAGCTGTCTGTCTATCTACATGTATGTCTGTGTCTCTGCCTGCCTACCGGCCTGCCTCTCTGTTTGTCTCTCTGTCTACGTGTCTGTTTATCTACCTATCTGTCTGTCTACCTGTCTGTTTATCTACCTGTCTACCTGTCTGTTTATCTAACTTTTTGTCTGCCTGCCTACCTTCCAACCCGTGTGTCTACCTGTCTGTCTGTCAAACTTTCTATATATCTCATGTGTAAGATGTATGCTTGTCGTGAAACATTCTAAATCCACATATATAAATTAAAAGGTAAATGTAAAGCCTAACACATAAATTCAATAAAAGGGAAAGAAGAATGGTAAAGAACAGTACTGTCACAATGACTGTACTCGAGATCCCCCTTTTTCTGCTTCGTCTGCATGTTCTCACGCTTTCACGTTTACTAGTAAAGCCTACAGCAGCATACACGCCTTTCTAACAATACAACGTGTACTGTATTTCTAAGAAAACCTTGAGATAGACACACTGCGTAATGACCTAGATTAATATTCCATTAATTTCATTTTATACACTACGTTAACATAAACGAAAGGACAGATGGACTTAGGATAGAAAGAGAGAGGGCTGAACGGAGGACGTATGCAACACTAACACGCGTCTCGCGATTAAAATTAATGACACCCCCAACGCGAAAGGCATGAAGCACTAACTTTTTTTCAGATGGACAGTGATAAAAAACACTACCAATACGAGAGTTAGATTTAAAAACATGATTAATTCTTATTAGGAAACATGACATTCTACTGTTTTATGTCTGAAATCCTGACATTAGTCTGACAGAACAGTCGAAAAGGCAGGACAGGTGGCGGTTCTAAACATAAAAAATAAAAAATACACGACTATCCTAGAAAATGCATATTTTGAACGCAGCCACTTAGCTCCATTAAATTTATATATTTGGGTTTCTTAGGACTTGCTGACAAAGAATATGTTAAGTGTTACGCAAATAGTCTAGGAATTAACAAATTATAGCCATAATACTAGAGTGGTGCTGTCAGACAACACCAAATCATAATCGCACAGTGGCATGTTTTGAAACCACCATTTTACGGGAAATAGGCCACCATGTTAAATCCGATTTGATTGGCGGGAATAATATGTAAGGCTAAACATGATTAGTCGGACTACAAATACTATTTTTGGTTGTTAGGGGAAACGTAGGAAGAGTAAATTTTTTCAAAAGCTTTCGTAAACATGGTCCTATTGGCTAGACCAGTTAATATAGTCAATTAGGAGCATCTGTTCAGTGCCACATTTTAAAATAAACTTACTAAGAAACAGTGCGTTGAGAGCCAGCTCATATTTTTCTAAATAAAAGCCTGGGACAGAGGCAGATCGGAATTTGTGCCATAATTCATCGCCAGTCAACGTATTTGTTTATTATTTCCATGAATTGTGGTAAGATTGACATATTTGATATCTTTTTGATGAAAATTGAATGTGAATTGATAATTTATGTCTGTATATGTGTGTGGTTCAGTAGCAAACATGAGGCAAAGCCTAGATAGTGCTCCAACCTGAACAAAACTTGTCGGAGAGAAGTATAAATGCATGGGATCACCAAATAGTACACTGACACCTATCTTATTGACTAGAAGGAACTAATGCTGGAATTGCAGAAGCGTAGTAACCATTAAGGAGAAGAATACTGGTGTAAATTGTTTCAGATGAAGCTAGCAGTTGGCCTACCGCTCTGAACTCAGTGTTTGTTATGTATTGTGTTCAGTGTGGAAACAGATTATAAATTAGTTCTGAAGTAGGAGGTACAACCTTCTTGTTTCAGGGACCGTGGTCATAACTTATTGAAGCAGCACCTGGTCTGAGTTTTGCTGAATCCAGAGGCTGATAGCATACCCCTTGGTCCAGATAGCGACTAGTGAGGTATCTCAAGAAAACGGTGAAGCAAGCGAGCAGAGGAGACTGTTTACTGCCGCCCTCACAGAAGATAAGATTCTGTGGCCAAAGCAGCTCAATTTTATGTGCCCCTCTAAAACTGACAATATAGTAAATAAAGAGGGACAATAAATTGTTTCAATTGACAGGAACTGTGAACTTTTCCCAATACTATTTCCACCATAAGCAAACACTTGAAGTCATGATGACAAATAACCACCAAGCTTGAACAAGCCAGTATTACCTCATAGTACTTCCTCACAACTTACACACATATGATAATAATAATAAAATATGTCAATACAAAGATCATAACTATAAATTGTGTACATATAACTTGTAATTACATTTGATTGTGATTCCTGGTTCACTGTGTAGTTGAATCAGGATATCTATTATTGAAAGAATTAATACATATATTTTTAAACTTTAACACTTGACTCATTTAAGATAGTCTTATAGAGTGTTATATGTGTGTGAGTGTCACAGTGTTGTAAAGTGTTGTGGAATAAATTAAATTGTTTATCTGTCTGTTGTTGTTGTGACTTACACTTCATCATTATCATAACCCTAGACAATCAACGTAGTCATCACAATATTCCAGAATAATTCTGACTGAGGTATACATGTGGTAGCAAGTAAGGTCATCTGTAATACACCACACTTATTAGATACAGATACCTTCACAGCTGATCTCAGTCAGTACACTAAGTCCGCTATAAATATTTATATCATCCCACTTTACCACATATATTGGGGTCTCGCTCCCGGGATATTGAACTTTCTCCTATTATATATATTGGGAATAATAAAAATTTAAAAGGTATCCTTGGGTGAAAATAAATAAGGTTGAACTCTCAGTGCCTGTGGTTGTCCTTAGTTAATTATTCATAGATAAAATTGTTTAGTTAAATATTTTATACATTTACCTGTTAGAAAATGGCGGACCTGGCCAAATTTCGATCTGCTGCTGTGCAGACTGCTAAAGAGTTAGGAATGGACGGGCAAGTTATGATTGCCTATGTCACTACGGAATGTGACAAATATATTGAACGTGAAGAAAGAAGATTAGAAAAAGAGGCCGAAAGAAAATTAGAATCTGAAAGATTGGCCGAAGATAAGAGAATAGAGGCTGAAAAAGAAATTAAGAGGTTGCAGATTGAGGCTGAGGCTAAGAGGTTGCAGATTGAGGCTGACAAAGAGGCTAAAGCATTGGAGGCAGATAAGGAGATTAAAAGGCTCCAATTAGAAGAACAAAAGGCAGAAAGAGAAGAGAAGAAATTGGCTGCAGAAAGGGAAGACAAGCGATTGGCTGCAGAAAGGGAAGCAGAAAAGGAGGAGAAGAGATTACAAAGGGAACATGAGTTACGACTAAGGGAGTTTGGGTTTCAAGGCCATGCTCCTGAAAATGGTGCCAGTCCCTTTACCTCCGATGCTAATGTTAGTCAGGGAGCCTCAACCTCAGCTATGAATTTTCATTTAGATCATTTTGTTGAGAAAGAAGATGATATCGAGAGCTATCTAAATAGATATGAACTATTAGCTACCACGTATGGGTTAGAGAGAGAAAGGTGGAGCTTAAAGTTATCTCAAGGGCTTCGTGGGGCAGCTTATGAAGTTTTTGCCAAAATGAGCAGAAATGATCAAGAAAATTATGACATGCTAAAGCAGGCTCTTTTGTTAAGATATGAAAAGAATGGTGAATTTTATAGAAAAAAATTTAGGAATGCTAAACTACTGTCAGGTGAAACCTATCACCAGTTCTCTGCACGGTTAGAGACATACTTGGAGAAATGGACTTCTCTAGGGAAAACCCAAGATCTTAAGGAAATGATCCTTATAGAACAACTAAGAGAGTCCATGGCTCCAGACCTGAGAAAGTTTCTCATGGAACAAGGTGCAGAGAGACTGGGTGAGTTACTAAATGTTGCTGAAAGATATCAAGCAGCTCAAGCAGAGGTAACAGGTAACAAAAGGAAACAGGTAGACTATTTTAAGGCACCACAAAACTTTGATACATTTGATCCTAGAGATCATAACAAAGGTAAGCACCAGTTTGATAGGCCACGGTATGACAATAAAAATAAAAACCCACAATTCGATGAAAGGAAATATGATGAAAGAAAATCTTTCAACCAAGGAAGGACAGGTGGATCCATTGCCGGATACAAATCAGTTGTTTGCCAGGCTAAATAAAGCTAAATATTTCTCAAAAGTGGATCTGAGTAAAGGATACTATCAGATTCCAGTTAAGCCTGAGGTTAGACCATACCTAGCGTTTAGTACCTCAGAGGGACACTATGAGTTTAACAGATTGCCATTTGGATTGAAGAATGCGCCTAGTGTCTTCTCTAGAATGATGAGAAAATTGTTGGATCCTCTGAATAACCCATGCATCACATAGCAACAGAAACATTTGAGGAACACATTGACTCTCTGAACATGCTGTTTAATCGACTTAGAGAAGCGAATTTAACAGCCCGACCAACCAAATGTTGCGTTGGATGTAAAGAATTAGAATTCTTGGGACACACAGTCCATCAGGGAAACATGACCCCTGACCCCAAGAATTTAGAGAAACTAAAGAAAGCCCCGAGACCACAAACCAAGAAAGACGTGAGATCCTTTGTCTCATTATGTGGTTTCTACCAAAAGTATATCAAAAACTTTAATTCCATATGTGCACCGTTAACTGATTTGACACGTAAAGGAAATCCAGATCGAATTACATGGACACCACAATGTGAATTAGCTTACCAGGAATTGAAGGAAAAGCTCACAAGCAAACCTATTTTGAAATTACCTGACTTAAGTCAAGAATTCATTGTAAGAACGGATGCCAGTAATACCGGGTTAGGTGCGACCCTGTTACAGAAATCAGATGCACTGGATGGGGAATTAAGCCCAGTGGCATATGCTAGCAGAAAGTTGAATAAAGCTGAAACCAATTACTCAACTAGCGAAAAAGAATGTCTTGCAGTAATATGGGCGATAAAGAAATTCAATATTTATCTGTATGGGAAGGCATTTAAGTTGCAAACGGATCACAAACCCTTGTCGTTTCTAGCGCAGGCTAGACATGAAAATTCTAGTTTACTCAGATGGTCCTTACTTATGCAGCCATTTGAGTTTAGCATAGAGTATATTTCTGGAAAAACAAATCTGGGAGCGGATTTTTTTAAGCCGCCATCCGTGTGATGAGAATCACCGTAAGCCCCAGAAATAATAATAAATTTCTCTATGTGTATATAGAATTATAGACTGACATATAACGTCTGTTTTAAGAGGGGATAATTTGTCGTGAAACATTCTAAATCCACATATATAAATTAAAAGGTAAATGTAAAGCCTAACACATAAATTCAATAAAAGGGAAAGAAGAATGGTAAAGAACAGTGCTGTCACAATGACTGTACTCGAGATCCCCCTTTTTCTGCTTCGTCTGCATGTTCTCACGCTTTCACGTTTACTAGTAAAGCCTACAGCAGCATACACGCCTTTCTAACAATAAAACGTGTACTGTATTTCTAAGAAAACCTTGAGATAGACACACTGCGGAATGACCTAGATTAATATTCCATTAATTTCATTTTATACACTACGTTAACATAAACGAAAGGACAGATGGACTTAGGATAGAAAGAGAGAGGGCTGAACGGAGGACGTATGCAACACTAACACGCGTCTCGCGATTAAAATTAATGCCACCCCCAACGCGAAAGGCATGAAGCACTAACTTTTTTTCAGATGGACAGTGATAAAAAACACTAACAATACGAGAGTTAGGTTTAAAAACATGATTAATGCTTATTAGGAAACATGACATTCTACTGTTTTATGTCTGAAATCCTGACATTAGTCTGACAGAACAGTCGAAAAGGCAGGACAGGTGGCGGTTCTAAACATAAAAAATAAAAAATACACGACTATCCTAGAAAATGCATATTTTGAACGCAGCCACTTAGCTCCATTAAATTTATATATTTGGGTTCCTTAGGACTTGCTGACAAAGAATATGTTAAGCCTTACGCAAATAGTCTAGGAATTAACAAATTAAAGCCATAATACTAGAGTGGTGCTGTCAGACAACACCAAATCATAATCGCACAGTGGCATGTTTTGAAACCACCATTTTACGGGAAATAGGCCACCATGTTAAATCCGATTTGATTGGCGGGAATAATATGTAAGGCTAAACATGATTAGTCGGACTACAAATATTATTTTTGGTTGTTAGGGGAAACGTAGGAAGAGTAAATTTTTTCAAAAGCTTTCGTAAACATGGTCCTATTGGCTAGACCAGTTAATATAGTCAATTAGGAGCATCTGTTCAGTGCCACATTTTAAAATAAACTTACTAAGAAACAGTGCGTTGAGAGCCAGCTCATATTTTTCTAAATAAAAGCCTGGGACAGAGGCAGATCGGAATTTGTGCCATAATTCATCGCCAGTCAACGTATTTGTTTATTATTTCCATGAATTGTGGTAAGATTGACATATTTGATATCTTTTTGATGAAAATTGAATGTGAATTGATAATTTATGTCTGTATATGTGTGTGGTTCAGTAGCAAACATGAGGCAAAGCCTAGATAGTGCTCCAACCTGAACAAAACTTGTCGGAGAGAAGTATAAATGCATGGGATCACCAAATAGTACACTGACACCTATCTTATTGAGTAGAAGGAACTAATGCTGGAATTGCAGAGGCGTAATAACCATTAAGGAGAAGAATACTGGTGTAAATTGTTTCAGATGAAGCTAGCAGTTGGCCTACCGCTCTGAACTCAGTGTTTGTTATGTATTGTGTTCAGTGTGGAAACAGATTATAAATTAGTTCTGAAGTAGGAGGTACAACCTTCTTGTTTCAGGGACCGTGGTCATAACTTATTGAAGCAGCACCTGGTCTGAGTTTTGCTGAATCCAGAGGCTGATAGCATACCCCTTGGTCCAGATAGCGACTAGTGAGGTGTCTCAAGAACACGGTGAAGCAAGCGAGCAGAGGAGTCTGTTTACTGCCGCCCTCACAGAAGATAAGATTCTGTGGCCAGAGCAGCTCAATTTTATGTGCCCCTCTAAAACTGACAATATAGTAAATAAAGAGGGACAATAAATTGTTTCAATTGACAGGAACTGTGAACTTTTCCCAATACTATTTCCACCATAAGCAAACACTTGAAGTCATGATGACAAATAACCACCAAGCTTGAACAAGCCAGTATTACCTCATAGTACTACCTCACAACTTACACACATATGATAATAATAATAAAATATGTCAATACAAAGATCATAACTATAAATTGTGTACATATAACTTGTAATTACATTTGATTGTGATTCCTGGTTCACTGTGTAGTTGAATCAGGATATCTATTATTGAAAGAATTAATACATATATTTTTAAACTTTAACACTTGACTCATTTAAGATAGTCTTATAGAGTGTTATATGTGTGTGAGTGTCACAGTGTTGTAAAGTGTTGTGGAATAAATTAAATTGTTTATCTGTCTGTTGTTGTTGTGACTTACACTTCATCATTATCATAACCCTAGACATTCAACGTAGTCATCACAATATTCCAGAATAATTCTGACTGAGGTATAAATGTGGTAGCAAGTAAGGTCATCTGTAATACACCACACTTATTAGATACAGATACCTTCACAGCTGATCTCAGTCAGTACACTAAGTCCCCTATAAATATTTATATCATCCCACTTTACCACAATGCTGTTAACTTGATAACTATCAACCTGTCTATATATCTCATGTGTAAGATGTAAACTGTTAACTTGATAACTATCAACCTTTCTAAATATCTCATGTGTAAGATGTATGCTGTTAACTTGATAACTATCAACCTTTCTATATATCTTATGTGTACGTTGTATGCTGTTAACTTGATAACTGTCTGAAAACAGTCATTCATTTTCCTGTTTACTCCCGTGGAGCCCGGAGTTACGACTGCAGCTGTCCACTACCAGGTAACCTGCGCAACAGCATTCTTGCAGTGGTAGTTCCTTCAGCAATGATTTTCATGTGATGAGGTTGCCTGCCAATTGCAGAACCTCAAATTAGTCGCCTGTTATGAAACGCCTGAGTGAGCAGTAAGGAGGTTCCTTCTTGGTCTACTCAGGTACCCTCGGAGAACTACATAGGGGGAGGGGGGATTTCTGAATTGTACGAGCATCAGAGGTCAAGTCGTAACCTGGTGCTAAATATACTCTTAGAATCTTCTTCTTCCTTCCTCGTTCGTCCTGAAAAGGACGTTGGTTGCGTTGTGTCTGTTTACGCCGGAGCTGTGATATCTGCACTTTTCGATCGACACATCCGACTTCAGCACGGCAGTTTTTGGGACCGGGTTTGCCTTCCCTTTGCGATCCCTACTCGCTCAGCCAGACTGCAGTGATGCAGACTGTTTCCAGGACCACCACGTGGAGGTGGAGTAGGGTCTTAGTCAGCTCTGGTTCGCTGACTCTGATGCAAGCAGTCAAGCTATGGGTCGCTGACTGTATTCTCTATTGCTGCATCTTTGAGTCTTCAGAGTCCGTACTAACTTAATGGATGACTATAATAAATTGTCAGATATACCTTGAGAATGAGCTTCCGATTGGTAGAGTGGTCAGCGCTTGTCTCTCACGGCAAAGCTATTGGGTCCCGAGTTCGAAACCTGGCAGCGTCACGCTCCAGATTACCCAGCTGTAACTGGGTACCTGACTCGGTTTATAGGTGAGGGTATGTAAAGGAAGCGAGGAAAGGAACTGTTCATCCCACCTGATAAAGCTGGACCTAGTATAATGAAGTCTCTAACATTTCATTCTCCTACGGTAGTATCTGTTATGGTACTACCTTCACTTTTTACCTTGAGAATACTGACATTGAAGCAATACAGTAGCATCTTGTAAACGCATTACAAAGTGGCTCACCATGGACCACAAGTTGTGGTGACCGTCGTTCATGCAAATATTTCATGTACAGCGTACCATAATCTCCAAACACAGGGGAACGTTTGACTATCATCTGCTGTGGCGCATACTAGCGTTTTTCGTCTTCTGCTTCTTCTTTTTCTTCTTCTTCCTCTTCTTCTGCTTCAGGTACCTGTTAAACTCTGTAGTTGTTAACTCATACTGGCTATTAGTTGTTGAATCACGCTTTATTTGTTAAATGACGTGAATGTCCACCAGTTGATAAATGTAGATGTTGGGACTGGTGTAGTAAAGTGTAACGATTGTCAACTCATTAAACCCAGCACAGTTTTGGTCATACAGGTCATCTTGTCCTGGAACGTGATGAGGCTCCGACAAGAATGTGAGTGCAGGCAATGAGTGTGTATATGAATGTCAGAACGCGAATGGTAGAATGATTCGATAGAGTTGACAAGTTGGTAGTACATCACTCATACTCACACTGTTCGAATTCAAGAAGTACTGGAACTACGGTGGTCTTTTTATAACGTTTAATGAGACGCACACTTGGACAGTACGTGTATGGTTACAGGAACAAATGTCGACATAGACAGCATAATGTTGATCACAGGAATATCATCTTAAGTTAGCATTCATGCTTGGCAAATATCATAATGGAGCATTCGTAAATAAGCATTCAGAGTTCCATCATGTAAATCATCTGGCTTTACTGACTGGGCACGTCAGACCATAACCAATATATAGGAAGGCTCCTAGACCTAATCTCGTCTAGCGAATATCCCTTCACGTAAAGTTCAATATATATATTTTTCATAAAGATATAGGAATCCCAGACATGGGTTCTCACATGTAGCAGTGATCTCTTGGTTCATCGAGCGATAGTACAGGCATCCCTTTTTCTCACTCGATAAATACAACGTATATGGATTTCAACATGGCTGTGCTTCTCTCGTGAGCTTCACTCACTATTGGATACAGACCAAAATTGGTCATTCGTTAAATGTCCTCATTTCTTCATAGCTTCTATCATAGAGGTAATTGAATAATATCATATAATCTAGTGCTGATACATAGGAATGTCATCTTCCTTTGAATAAATATTCTTTTCAAAAGTACCACTGTGCATCTGCTTATCGACAACGATGGCGAAGCCCAAGTTCATAATAAATTGTGGTTTTACCTTTCTATGCGAAATATAACTTTGCCATTCCTTGGCAAAAGAGAATAAACACTGGGGTAAAGTACATACAACATGTCTAAATGACTATCACTTTTCCCCATCTACTTATAGATCACTTTTTCGGCGATAGGCCGGCTACAACAAAATTCGACATCCCGACAGGATGACAGCCATGAATCACACCCCCTTGCTAGCGATACTTCCGCTGCATAGCCTTTGACCTTTTCTAGCGACAACCAACATAGTTCGACTTAGAAATGTAAAGATATCCATATATAAGACAGACTCGTCCTACTCATACAAACACTACGTATAAATTCAGGCCATAGATATACTGAAGCAAGAACAATCTATTCCTACCCAGCCAAAGAATAAATCGCAGTAGGCCTAAATTAGTCCGCGGAATCCGATCGAAGATGACGGAACTACTTTCAAGGGAAGTAACTCAAAAATGACTTCTCCTTAAGCACATAAAAAGGAAATACTTTGTTTACAAAATATTTGCGAACATAATAAGTATATAAATGTATTATATTGCAAGATAGTAAAGATTGCACTTTACAGTACCCTGCCTTGTGGCGTAAGTAATCATCTCTCTCCACAAACTCCAGTCCACATTACTATTGGTCAATTCTGTTGACATCTTTCCATGCCATGTCAAACTGTCCAGAATTTTCTCTCTTGGTCGTCCACTATCTTTTTTTTTCTTTCAATCTGTCCTGTTGTCGCGATATACTCCATCTTTTCCTTCTCACAACATGCCCAAATAAAGTGAATTCCTTCTTTCTAACCTGAAGTATAAGCTTCCTTTGTGCTCTGGCCTCTTTCAAACATCCTCATTTCTCATGTTAGGTGTCCGTGGTATTTTTATCATTCTTCCTTCAAACCACATTTCTGTGGTATCTAGTGCTTTTCTTACCAGTTTACTAATTGTCCCTGACACACTTACCAGCGTCTTTACTAGAGTTTATTCTGACTTGAACTGTCACGTGATGTTTGGTACACAGTGGATCGTGACCGGCCTTCTAACTATCTATCCTGTTTTGTTTTTCAAAACTACTTCTCCTTTGTCACATGATCGCATCACATGATTTATCACATGATGGCGCTCACTCAAATGCATAAGCTCACGCGTACTAAATTACTTTCTCACAAAACGTAAAGTGTGCAAAACAAACTTTGATTTTTGAAATACCACCGCTGTTGTAAATATTCTTCACTCATGCTTATCTTGCTTTCGCTATTTATTTACTGCACGCTTACATCTATTGTTATTTCTGTTCTTTGTCTGCATCACTGGAACTATTTATGTCTTCTCTCTTTTCTATATTTGTGTTTACAATAAGGAGACCAGCTACAGTATCAAAGACACACAGTTAATTGCAGCGCACTCGGTAACAAAGATATGCATATAACTATATATATATATATATATATATATATATATATATATATATATATATATATATATATATATATATATATATATATATATATATATATATAAAACGGTACTGAATCAGTTTTACAAATTAACGGTACATAAGAACACAGCTAACTGTGTGTGTGTATATATATATATATATGTGTATATATATATATATATATATATATATATATATATATATATATATATATATATATATATATATATATATGTATGTATATATATATATATATATATATATATATATATATATATATATATATATATATATATATATATATATATATATATATATATATATATAAGAAATTTCAATATTATGATTTATTTATTTATTTATTTATTTGCAGTTAACTGTAGCAACACCAGTAATAAGGACACAATGATAATTGCAACAATTTTGGTAACAAAGACACACAGTTAATCCCAGCAGCATCATTAATACAAACATGAAGATAAGTACATAAAAATCAGAAAAAAAGACACGAATATACTCACAGTATCATCAATAAAATGTGCTTGCAGTTAACCGCTGCAAAATCAATTACAAAGGAATCAGTTTAACATCCATTCAAAAACTCCACAGCTGACCGCAGACGACCCTGATTCTGGCATCAACAAGATGTTTACCTACTCTCTGTTCCCGAAGGAGAATACTGTGTTCTCTATAGACAAAGACAGCGGAATCCTCAAAGCCAGGACTACGTTTGACCATGAAGTGGAAAAGAGGCTGAACGTTATAATCCTTGCTACAGATGAGGGACATCCATCTCTAGTCAGCACAGCTACTGTTATAGTTAATATTTTGGTAGGTTGATGAAACCGTTACATTATTTACGTCAACGATACCTTTCATATCTTAAATATTTGCCTGAGAACTGTGGAAGCAGAGCTGCAAAGCATAAACCACATCTGGAGCACCACACAACGGATGGCTGCCGACCGAGCAAAGTTGAGACAGTTTGTTGCTTACAAGACGCCATCATGCTTGATGGTCACTGATTGCTTTGTTAGTGAGCCGACAAGGACCAAAGAATAACTTTGTACTACAGGCGTCCCCCGCTTATTCGACAGGTTAGGAAATAGAGCAATGTCAAAAGCGGTAATCGTCGAAAAGCGGAACCCAGTCTTTCTTTTTAGCTTGCAAATGCAGTTTGCCGCCGAAAAACGTAAATAACGCACTATATATCACTTGTGAATGCGTGCGAAAGCTAAATAACACACCATATATATACAAAAGCACAGTAAAATGAACAAAAGCTTATCTTTAAATATACAGAAGTACTGTACAGTGAAATGAACAAAAGTTTGGAAACATGACGAAATAGGTCGAAAGAGCGGACTACGCGTCGAATGTATGGGTTCAGGTTATAATTGACAAGGGTCGAAAGAGCGGATCGTCGAAAAGCGGACAGTCGAAAAGCGGGGGACGGCTGTATTTAATCAATAGTTTCGTTTCCGCTACGCCAGGGCACAACTTATTATTCATTCTTCTGGTTTTTTTTTTTTAACCTATCAACTCCCAAAGGAGCGTAGGCCTTCAACAGACTTATGCCAAGTCTTCCTGTCACGTGCCATCAGCTCAAGATCTCTCCGTGTCCTCTTCATGCCTGTCTCCAGTCCTCTTTTCCACGTGTTCTTTGTTCTTCCTCTACCTCTCGTACCCTGCTGGTGATTCCAGAACAGGGATTGTCTTGTAAAGCCATCAACAGGTTTTCTCAACGTGTGTGTCCTATCCATCTCCAGTGTCTTCTTCTCATTTCTGGTTCCACTGGCACTTGTCTAGTTCCACATTAGTGATCTTGTCATACCACATCCATTCTTTCTATTCTACGCCAGCATCCACTTATGAACGCCTGTAGCTTGTTGGTTGTTGTTCTCCATGTTTCAGAGCCATACAATAGTACGGACTTGATAATGGAATTGAAATTTCTGGTTATTTTTGTGTTATTCATACAGGATGGATGCAATACGCATTCTTTCTGTGAAAAAAAAAAAGAGAAAGCTGGTACATCTTCTGATCACATGAAGGATTGAAGGAAAAATATACTGGAAATTTTGATATCGTGACATTGAAAGAATTCAGCAACATAATTTATAAACGACACTAGTCACAGAAAGTTGTGGAGAGACATGATCGCCAGCACCAGCTTGCATGATATTTAAAAATAAGAAGATCGTTTCATCATCATCAGCTGCCATCTTGGCATAGAAGTTTTCCACAATGGATATCCATTGTCTTCTATCTCTTGTCTTGATGGTGCACTCTGATAGACTCATTCCCGTCTATCTCTTGATGTTATCTTCCCACTTATAGCGACGTCTTCCTCTTCCACGTTTGCTGCCAACTCTTCCTTTCATTATGGTCTTCATCACGATGGTATGTCTACATATAAATCGTTGCCAATAACCATCAGGCCGAGACGGAAGAATCTTTATAATTCACTTCAGGCTTTTGCTTAACAGAATACTCGGTCGCATACTTGATTTCAGATTCTTCTTCTTCTCTTTCAAGTACCATGCCATATGGTATAGGTGACGATGTCTATCAGCAGCCTCCTATCCTCATGGCTGTTTCCCAGTTCTAATTTTCACTTGTTTCCATTTCACGACGTATAGTTTCCTCTAGTTAGTATTTCATCTTCTGTGTCTTTTTTCAGTCTTTCGTGTTGTCACAGTATGCTCCAGCTTTTCTCCCCTCGTAACTTAGCTAATCCCATGGTAGATGCTTCTGCATGGGAGTGAAGTGTTACAGATTTTACCATACAAGGTCCAGCTTTATGAAGTGGGATGACGTTCTCTTCCTCGCTGCCTTTGCCTTCCCCAACTCGCGAGCAGTCAGGTACCCATTTACAGTTGGATAGACGGCAGCGGGATGCTACCAGGATTCAATCCCGTAACCTTTGCCGTGATAGGCTAGTGCTCTTACCACTCGTCCAGTCTGAAATCTCTCGTGACACATCCAAAGACAGAGAGAGCTTCCTTCTAACATCATTAACAAGCTTCCGTTGCTTATTGGCTTCTTTCATGACATCCTGATTGCTCTGTTTAGCTGTCCAGATCTTTTAATTGAGAACAGACTTAGATCTGCGGATGAGATTCCAACAACTGCCAAGACAGCACGAGACTGAAGCAACAAAGTTATGATGGAAAGGAGGTGTCTACAGGACCCAACATCCACTTTATCAGTACACCAGGGGGCAGGGGTATTGTGTGTGTGTGTGTGTGGGGGGGGGGGGGGGGGAGAGACAGGAAATGTGGAAATAGTAAAATGAGCACGGTACGACATAAGATGGAACCAACAAAAATCGAAGCCTCATTGGCAACACTGAAAAAAAAAGACGGCCCAATTAGGAGTCTGTGCTAAGCAAGAGTGGCAACATCCCACCGCTACAGGAGCACACGAATGCTTTGGGGGCAGGCGTGTTGCATGAAAAAAACACATGTGTAGACGGAAATTTGACTATTGGTGTGAAGGGGATACAGAAGACATGGAAATACTTAGAACGGATAGCACAGGACGGGAAAGTTTGGTGTGAATCTGTTGAAGACCTCTGCTCCATTGGGGAAATGTCATTTATTAACTGAGTGTATTCTGGAACCAGAAAGGTGAGCAAAGTGTAATAAAACTGTAACAGGTAAAGGTAGTCCCATATCATATACTGCCGTAGAGGAGTGAAGTGTTAGAGACTTCACCATACTAGGTCCAGCATCGAGAGGTGAGGTGACAAGTTCCCTTTCTCGCTGCCTTTTCCTTCCCTAACTCAAAGTCAGGTACCCATTTACAGCTGTGTAGACTGGAGCGTGATGGCACCGTGATTTGAAAAAAAATATATAACTAGCTTACCTATTAGTAGCCCCATTCAGTCATAACTGGCAATGGGAATGAGCCCCTGAGGTGATAGACCTCAGGTGTTTTTTTTTCCCCTTGTACTCTTTTCGACGTGATTTTTTTCTCTTCTGCTTGTCGTGAGAGCTTTTTTTTTGCCCAGTCTGAGGTGTCGGCACTTAGTGCGTTCGGCAGCTTCATCCTCTCGGGTAGCTGAATTTATGTCCAGTGACTTCACGTCTCTTTTGTACACATATCTTTGAACCTCAGCGGCGGTCGTACGGCTGTTCTTTTACCATTTACTAGTTGTCCATAGAAAATATCTTTGTGAGGATGCGACCATCTTCCATGCAGCGGACATGGCCAAGCCCGCGTAGTCTGCTCTGTCTAAGCAGTGAATACGTGCTTTGAAAGCCAGCACGTGACAATATCTGGACATTTGTCACTCTGTCCTTCCACAAAATACCATTCATGTCATTAAAGTTGACTAAAGGGTTGGATGTCGACCATTCTACCTCACTCCGTAGAAACCTCAAGCTGTACAACAGCAATGGACATGGCAACCAAAGTAAGTAGGTCAGTCCTATTTTATGACTGAAACAGGGAGATCAACATAAACAACAACCAAACAGTTAAAGACTTTCATAAATTGCATAGAATAGAAGGACTGCAGGTGTATTCAAATATCACTAATGTGGAACTGATAACAAATGGTGGAAGAACAAGAGATGAGAAGAGACGCTGGAGATGGACAGCATACACACATTGAGGAAACCTGTTGATAACATTACAAGACAGTCCTTTTTTCAGGATTTCCTGCGGTAAGACGGAGACCGCAAAAGACATGGAGAAGATAATTTTCAATGGACACAAAGGGGATAAGGAAGACACGTGTGACCGGATGGCCTACTCTAACGCTAGTAACCCACGTTAATGCAATAAATAAAGACAGAATAAATTACTATGTATCATAGAAATCGAAGCACAAAATTTCTTCTAACTGTGTTCCCTTAACTATAAGTTTTGGTGGGAGTTGCCCAGCAACGCTGATATCAACGCTAACTAGAGGACTACGTCACCTCATTTGCATGAGCTTATTTAAATTCTATGATAAGTAGGTAACGATAGTTGCAGCTAATGAAATAAATCTTTACAATTTGTATAACCAATGAAAAATGCTCTAAGTCGCACCACTTATGAGTTTAGTAAAAGAATAGATATTCTTAGTCAGTTGAATCTAGTGAGCCATAGCACAAGGACGTGATTTTATCTGGTGATGTAGCAACGAGGCGCTCACCCAGACTGTCACACAAGTCCGGCTCAGTCTTCGAGAATCTCGACATTTATTATACTGTGGTTTACAGTTTATTGACAAGGGTTTTAACCTCATCGCCAAGAACAAGATTTTGTGTGAAATCGTATTTTTGACATTTATACGTAAGTAGACAGTCGTGCTGACTGCCTATCGATGCTGACTGTATAATTATTACATTCATCTAGAAAAGTTGTAGCTATGAGCCAATGTGGCAACGAAATAGCAGAGATAAGCAAACGCTGTTTTGTTTTGAATTACTGTTGGAGAATTAAAACGACATCATCACACAACTGTAAGCAAGGGTGAATTAAGAACCTGAAAATTATAAAGTCATTTAGGAAGTTAACACCTCAGGCGATAGCTTGTACCAGACCTAAAAGATGACCAAGTAACAGAAGATTGAAAGTAGTTATACAGATATACTGCAATCATTCTAACAATCTGAAAAACTATGCAATCACCTAATTATATTTCACATATATGGGCACATAGGGTCATTCATGGTAATGTAACCAGGCCGGTTACACATGGGAAGATCTGGAGCTGATGGCACGAGACAGAAGAAAGGTTACCTTGAGTTTCTTGAAGGTCCTTGCTCCTTGGAGAGTTGAAGGACATAGATAATTATGCAATGAAATACTGATATTGTGTGATCATGTAACAAATATAATTGTGATACGATTGTAGCCCTTGCCATGACGTCAAACTCTTCAGCAACTTCTATATTTGCCATCCCCTATCTTTTTTTCTCCATTCAATTTTTCCTCTTGTCAGAAAATACGTCAGCTTTCTTCTTCTCATAGGACTCCTGAAGAAATTGGATCTCATAGGACTCCTGAAGAAATTGGATTGCTTCTCTCTAAAGTGAGAAATAAGTTTCATTAGTGCACTGGTTTCTTTCAGGACATCCTCATAACGCTTTGTAGCTGATCATGGTGTTCTTAACATTTTTCAGTAAAACCACTTCTCTGTGGCCTCCTGGGCGTTGTTTTCTAATTGTCCGTGACTCACTTCCGTAATAACACATAAGGAAGAGAAACCCGAGGCCTGTAAACAGTAAATTAATATTAGACAAACATAAAGGTATGTTTTCAGGCACTCGTAAGAAATAAAGAAGTAGAACACTTGGACAACAGAAACACAACAGACGTGAGTGGCTTACCCAGGGTTCGAACCCCGTACCTTCCGTACGACAACTCCGCCTAGCTATACAAGCGAATCACACTGACCCCACGGCCAGCCAAGCATCCCAAAAAAAGGATGCTTTACTGACTAGTCATCAGTGCGAAACACAAGACAACACCGGACTGACATATACTGCTGTATAGAGGAACAACAGAAGTGATTGCGTAATTAATGGGCTGAGTTGCCCACTGTATACTTCCGGTGTTGTCTTGTGTTTCGCACTGATGACTAGTCAGTAAAGCATCCTTTTTTGGGGATGCTTGGCTGGCCGTGGGGTCAGTGTGATTTGCTTGTGTAGCTAGGCGGAGTTGTCGTACGGAAGGTACGGGGTTCGAACCCTGGGTAAGCCACTCACGTCTGTTGTTTTTCTGTTGTCCAAGTGTTCTACTTCTTTATTTCTTACGAGTGCCTGAAAACATACCTTTATGTTTGTCTAATATTAACTCACTTCCGTAAGTCAGGATTGGTATGAGAATGGAGGTAGAGGCAGCTACTGCAGCCTTAAGGTGGCTTAGACTTCATTAGAAAGGGTGGTTATTGTATCAGACTCACAATCCATGCCTCGGACGGTCCAAAGTGGATGGCTCCGGCATGAATGGAAAACCTCCATTGAAGACTCGAATCTTCAGGAACTAATGTGGATCTACTGTCCTGGTCATGCAGGGGTACGCGGTAATGAAAAAAGCTGACAGACTAGCTTCTAGAGCACCCTTTGAAGGAGCAATGGATATGGATAAGGGAGAGATACTCAGGACAATTAATGATCGCCTGTTAGAGAATGATACCGCAATCGATGAATCTTCAAGGCTAAGATTGCCGGAATTTGGCATCAAACGAATGGGAGGATGCATGTGTCGTGTATGCACCAGCGCAACAGGAACAATTAGCATTCACACCTTTCGTCATTTGCTGAGGAAGACTGAGTAGTCATGGGTGTGGCCGGAGCACTATACCGTCTATTCTGATCAACTTACTTACTTAGTCGTTCCCCTTCTACCGTGAGGTGTAGAGGTTTGGAAGAGAGAGCGCCAGACTATCCTATTGGCTGATCAACAATAATAATAACAACATAATTGGCTCAATATAACACTGAAGAACCCTCCTTCTTACTTCCATTGACACAAATTGTTGTAGTATAACATGGTGATGTTGACTGTGGCTGAGGAAACACAGACAGAAAAGGACTACTGCTACATTAGGCATATCGTTAGAGGCGACTAACATGAGGTTACTTAAGGAATGGCAACCTCATCGTGTTAAAGAAATCATTACAGAAACTACTTCTACAAGAGCACATAATTCCTTGTTGCAGGCTTCCTGAAAAGTGACCAGTTTCAGTGGTCGTTCCATGCTCTATAAGGAGCAAAAAAAAGGAAAGAAATTGAAGAAGGATGTGGTGATGATGATTCGGACCATGTTGATTGTGATGAAAATGTAACGATGGCTTATTGGCTGTATAATGATTGATTGTAATGATACAGCGATGTTGATTATAATCTTACACTGATGGTTATTGTACATTATTAAACAGGATATCAACGACAACTTCCCGGAGATTACAACCAGGGAGCTACGAGTACCGGAAGGTGGAGGCAACATGAAGTTCGTGGGTAAACTGCAGGGTTCGGACAAAGACTCTGGTATCAACTCCGAACTCGTCTTCTCCATGCCCCCTACCGATGACATCGCTAGTCAGATGTTCAAGGTCAATTCAAACGGCGTTGTAATAGCCTTACAGGAACTGGACAGAGAAACCCGTGACAAGTACATCCTTAACCTTGAAGTTCGAGATAAAGGCCTTGACTCCAAGATGACCTCAGGTACCGTGACTGTCGTGGTGGAAGATGTTAACGACCATGCCCCGACTTTCCAGTTTCCAACTCACAAGAACCACTCAGCGACAGTAGTGTGGTCAACGCCCATCAATAGAGAAATCACGCGCGTTATCGCTACAGATGAAGACCTGGGCGAGAACAAGACCATCTCCTATTACATTTATTCAGGGAATAAGGTGAATCTCTTTGGGCTTTGTTTTCCGTTATTATTTTGCTTATTATCTTTCTCATACGCCGTGGAAACAATCGTCGACCGTCTTCTCCGGTAGACAAACACCCAGAATGGCAGATAGTTAAAACGGGAATTCAAGAGGAGTGTGGCAAAGGTGAGGTGGAAAAAGTGAAAGCTTGGCGGGGTTCAGATGTTGACGTCGACATCAGAGATCTAGAAGAGAGGGGAGTTGAAGGAAGCTACGTGCCTCGTTCTCAACCTGATGTTACCAAAAACGGAAATTACGACACGTTGAAAAAATCCGTGGACGGTTGCGTCACGTGGACAAGTAACAAAGATGGCGTTTCCCAAAGACAGTCCGAAGCAGTATCGTGTCTAGATCCTTACCGAAAACAGGATTTTTACACATTTTGTAAGGTAAGCAAATATTTACGGTTTTATTTTCTCGACGTTGTTTTGTTGTCACTTTTTGGTTTCTGTTGTTACTGCCTATCTTGTTGTGTTGGTATTTTCCGTGCTCAATTTCTTATGGAACAGGGCAATGCTTCTTAAATCCAAATATTAAAAAATGTCAAAATTTGGATTACTTTATTTTCTTGTTGTTGTTGTCTTTGTTGTTATAGATCAAGCGGCGTTTGGGTTCTCGCCCTTCGGTCCAATACAATTTAGAGGTTATGCATGTCTTCCCAATTTGTTATTTGGCGTCACATCAGGTGTTCCATGTATCTGGCCTCAGAGGAAGGAGCACGTTCATAACATCATCCAGTGCTTTTTTTTTTTAAATTTATAATCTTCTTAATATCATCATCATCTTCCTTTTACTACTCGCTGCCCATGGAGCATAGAGCCACCACCCGTTGCTAGCACCATTGCAGGAAGCTGGTACAAAGCATTCATATGTTCTTACAGAGGTGATTTCTGTAGCAATTTAGGTTACATAATAAGGTTCAAAGCCCCATGCACAACCTACTATTAGTAGCCTTGTACGACATGCTTGAGGGAACAGTAGTCATATTCTTTGTTTTTGTCACTTAACTCTTTGACTGCGCAATTATTTTCCACCCTGTGCCGTAATTTTAAGTCGTGATAGACTAAAAACAACGCTCAGAGAGTTGTTTTGGCACGGGTGTCAAATCTGACCAACGCTCTGAGCGTTGTTCCGGTGTCAAAGAGTAGAAGCAGAGTAATCATATCGACTTTGTATTGAAATCACATCTCATAGACTCTTTAAGCCCCAAGAGCCACTATAATGGCTCAGGGTTTAGACCTATTTGGCCCAAGAGCCATTTAAGTGGCTTCGGATTTTTTGCTCCTGTCTAGAGCTCTGTTCCAATGTTAACAACCCAAAACGTCATTTCCAACAGGAAGTACTTTCATTTTAAATAACTCGTATTTATGCATATGAACATTTAAAAAAATTTTTTTTTCAAAAAACAATAAAAATAAAAAAGCACTGTGGTGGCCGTTTTTGCTTGGGACTTAAAGAGTTAAGAGACCACAGGGAGCAACCCAATAGATCACAATTAATTTTCCAGAACCAATTCCACATAGGTGCCTTTTGACTAGGAAAAATTCTCTAAAAAGACATTGTGCCTTTCCTATGCAGACAACTATGAATTTTGAAAAGCATTGTTTTACGTCACTAATGTTCTTATGTGTACTTACTTACTTAGTTATTCCCCTTCTAGGGAGCCGCGCTGGTGTAATGGCTTCGGCGTTGTACTGGCGACCAGGTGTTCATGGTTCAAACCCGGGCGTCGGCGTTTGAAGAAATGTTTACGGCCGAAAATTTGACTGAATAGCCTGAACGGCTCCTGTGATAAACCCTCTGTGGATGGGAAGGAGCGAAGCTCTTGACCGGGTTGGAAGGAAAGTCCTCAGGTTCCCCAGCCTCGCAATGACATGTCATTGGGCCGAAGGGGCTGAAAGCCCAAGTGCCGCTGGTTAAGAAAAAAAAAGAAAAAAAAATTCCCCTTCTAACCTGGAGTGTAGAGGTTTGCCAGAGCGCCATACTATCATATCAGCTGTCGTCCTCCTGGCCTGGTTCCAATCTAGTCCTCGGTCCATTAGAGCAGTGGTTCTCAACGTGTGCTATATAGCTTCCCAGGGGGCCATGCTATATTTCTAGAGGGCCACAGTAAGATGGTAAAGTACCTTTCCCAGTTAACAGCGACTGGGAGGGGGACCACAGAAATAAATGAGGCCCAGAAGAGGGCCATGAGCAACAACAACAAAAACAGGTTGAGAACCTTTGCTTTAGAGAATGTCTAATGTTGTCCTCCCAGCAAAACTTTGGATCATTCTGGAGGTCTAGATGCCTGGCTCTTGGTTTTCCATACTTGTCGTGGTCGCCGATCTTCTCCCGTTATGCAGACATGGCCAAAACGTCGTACCGATCTTCTCCCGTTATGCAGACATGGCCAAAACGTCATACCGATCTTCTCCCGTTATGCAGACATGGCCAAAACGTCGTACCGATCTTCTCCCATTCTGCAGACATGGCCAAAATGTCGCATGTACTTATAACTTGTTTATTTATTCATCGATCAACATAGAATTTGGCACATACACTTTCCACTGCATGATACAGCTTCAATCGGATCACATTTATATCTTATAACAAAAAATTTGATTTGCTGCAAATAATGTTGTAAAATTTTGCCGATTTCCTGACTATTTTAGATAAGAAATGTAAAGTTATAGAACTCAGTATCTACTAAATTCATCAATAATCTAATTGGACAACAGTTTTAAAACACAAGTATGAGCTTTCAGTTCAAATTTTATTTTCATAACGAAACACATTGTTACCACATTAATAGATCCAGACCTTTAGAACTTTAAATTGTGTATATAAAAATTAAAAAATTTTTTTTGTTAAAGCGTTCCTGAATGTAAATAAAGCTTTACAATCTAATATGGCTGCCGTTTCTGTGGCAACCAGTAGCATTAAACCATTGAATGTTTTAACTTATATCGCCCTATGTAAAGCATGTACATTTTAACTGAAATCCTGCAATTATTTATGAAAATAACCTTTCAGTATAGTCCATCCCTTTATCTTGTCTTATTTTACCATATTATTTATTCTGTTCTTGCCTTCAACGTTTTCTTGCACTTTAGTTTTGTTTTACTGTTATGTTTATTCTTTTCCTACCGCTTCTTTTTCACTGGCAAGTGTTGTGAGTATATGCGGACCGTTCTAGAGAGGGTACCTGCAGGGCCATTTGGCCTGGGCCTTACCTCATGGGTTGACAGAGGGCGGGGGCGCTCGCCTCAGTCAGTTATGCATGATGCTCCAACTCTTACCTATATTCTCTAGCAATGAGTGAGTTTGACAATGGGAAATGGCCGGGGCAGATTTGCATGTCCGCTCAAACGACGTGCACTGGCGCAGTCATTTCACATATAGGCGTGTGGTAGCAGGGAAAGTAAACCCGTAAAAACTGCGAACTCAAATCTGATGTGTCGGGCCGAAATGCGCAGATATCGCAGCTCAGCTGTAAACTACGAACAACGTACTTACCGCTCAAACATAGGCCAGCATGTAAGAGTGAGATATGGTCCAGCGAATGCAAACAAACAACATATGAGCTGTCCGTAAATCTGGGTATATATTGCAGTTTTTATAGGTGTACAAGATGTTGTAGCCGTGCATAGGGTCAATCTATGTTTCTTAGGGAACTCGTGAACACCATTTATCCATTTTCTTTTCCTGATTTCTCTTGTCCAGACGTCAAATCTTTTGTTAGTGAACTTGTGTAGCAGCAGTTGACTGGGCTACATAGAGGCCACTTACCAAATACTTTACCGTATATAAAAGTTAATTGCTCATCCTTTACAGGACGTGGCAATCAACCCCAGCTTTTATTGGCTGTTTGTGATTTTTCTAGGCAATTGTTTTCATTCAGTAGTTTGCCATTGCTTTCTGAACGGTACGGCGCTTATACCATTGTTAAAAATGCACACAAAGCGATCTGCTACCAAACCGCCTGCAGCAGGTTTCGAACCTGGTATATCTGGATTATGAAACTGCGTTCATAACCGTATATAACGTCTTTATATTTTTAATCTTATTGTTTTATGTGTTAGGCGTATGTAGTTGTTCTTATATCTTCAGGCTAACAATGTTTCCCTTTCTATCTATCTATCTATCTATCTATCTATCTATCTATCTATCTATCTATCTATCTATCTATCTATCTATCTATCTATCTATCTATCTATCTATCTATCTATCTATCTATCTATCTATCTATCTATCTATCTATCTATCTATCTATCTATCTATCTATCTATCTATCTATCTAACTGTCTGTCCGTCCGTCCGTCCGTCCGTCCGTATCTATATATCTGTCTATGATGATGATTATGATGGTGGTAACGACGACTGCGGTGATGATGATGGTGCTCATGATGATGATGATGACTATGGTGATAATGATGATAACAACATCATTTATTAGACATCTCATCTTACGCCTTTGTGAACTTGATGCCCCGTGTTTTTTGTTAATGATCCCATCTCACATTGTTGGTTTTGAATTGTTCTTGATATATTATTTATCAGCCGTGGCTTTGTTACCATAGAGATCGTGAATGTCAGAACAGATAGGCACGTTGTCGCAATTTTCCGGTGCATAATCCTGTGATACAAAAGTTTGAATGCAGTCCGAGTGTCGTTCTTGCGCCCCATGTAGTTCCCGGGGGCGTCACCGGAAAGGCTAAGGGAAAAATGAACTACTGCGCCCTCAGTCCTTGTTGTGAGGTGGGAGTGGCTAAGAGGTATGGCGTCCACTAACACTTCTAAAGGTACCAAGATCAATTCCCAGAGCCGTCTCGGATAAGGGCGAAAAAAAATAGAAGGTGCCGTGTGCAGATTGCTACCCTCTATAAAAATATTTATAGAATGTGTGATTTCTGTATACACACATAAGGATTCTCACCGGTGCTACGGAGTTCGTGCACTGTGCTTAGATCCTCTTTGTGTGATCTAACGGAGGAGATCGGAGCACTGATGGAGTTGTCCGTGTGCAATGAAGATAGCCCTTAAAAAAACCAAACCAAACCATACTAGTCCTTGTGGTGTTAGGCGACAAATATGAGACTGTGCGTGGTGCGGGCGACCTAAGTATGTAAAAAGACATGATTACAGTAAACATTGCTACTGGAGTACATGGATGCTTTAGGTGAAGGCTTTCTGTAAATGGACCATCAGGAATTGTCGTTCATTGCTCCATAAAGCAAGGACATGGGAAACGAAATTGTCCCTTGTTATCGAAAATGTCCAGTTCTTATCAACTGTTGTTTTTATCTATGCTGTGGACTGTTGTACAAAAATTGTATTGCGTTTCATCATTTGCAGAGCTGTCCTTTTGGATTGTTCAAGGTGTTGCTAGTTTTCGTGAAAGCGCCAACTGTTATATAAGCAAATAATTATTTACTGTAAAATATTATGTTTCAACGTGATCATTCTTTTAGAATTGTATTTTTTTTTTTATTATTATTATCTTTTTAATGCATTTCCGCGCCTTTCCCATATCCGGCCCCTGGTGTGGTCGCATCCCTATTACCGTCCTAAAGCCGCTGTGAACATATGCAGTGATCTTTTCCCTTACTTGCTTTTTTTTTATTCTTCAAGCCCCTTGGCTGCGATCGTTGGTGATCATGACTGTTTATACAGTCCTGTCCCAAGGGCTGTTAATGAGTTCTGTTGACTTTTTTCCATGCTACGATATTAATCTGTTCTGTGTCTTCTCTGTCTTGTTCTCGTGTCTGTTTTGTCTGTAATCATTCCTGTTGGCACGATATATTCCTGCTTTCCTCTTCTCATAACATACCACAGGAATAGGGGTTACTTCCTTCTAATGTGGGTAATACGCTTCCTATAATATGATAGCTGGCGTCTTTCAGTGCATCCTTATTAGTTATACATGGCATTTATGCCCTCGCTGGTTTATGGGGGCCTATGAGGAGACAAGCAAAGAATAGGACTGATGCGTCTTCAGGCATGTCGAAAGAAGCGACTGAAATGACATTGTACTTGTAAAACAGGTTGCTACTTTCACTACCGATGCAAGAGCACACGACTGCATTAATGAACCATATTGAGATACGTGCATCGTATGTCATGGATATAGAAAATAAAATCGGTTTGTCATGGGTTTATATACACTAATGTGGAACCGGTGACAAGAGTCAGACCAGCGCCAGTGGAACAAGACAGAAGACGGAGACGCTGGAGATGGATAGGCCACACACTTAGTAAACCTGTTGATGGGATTGCCAGGCAGTCTTTGTTCTGGAATCCTCAAGGTAAGATAGTAAAAGACGACCAAAGAACAAATGGAGAAGAGAACTGGAGAAAGGAATGAATGTGACAAACGTCTGTACGTGTTCTTTTAGTGGCTCTCATACCTTTAGCCACTACGGCAGTATCATTTCTTTTCTTCATTTTCTCTCCATTCGCTTATTATTTGGCAATTTTATGCCCTTTAATTCATTATTTTACTCACTATGCTGAATCTAGTAGGGTGAAGTCTCTAACACTCCACTCCCCTACGGAAGTATCTGCTATGGGACTGTGTTTATCTTGTTTACCACTCCTCAGACTTACTTACTTCCGCTAGGTAATTACACCGGTCAACGAAAATACGCTTATCAATCGACACAGTCGCCGTCATTATCATTATATTCATCATCATTATCTCCATGACCATCTTCATCATTATCATTATCATCATCATCAATATCATTATCATCATCATCACCATCATCACCATCATCATCATCATCATCATTATCATCATCACCATCATCATCATTATCATCATCATCATAATCACCATCATCATTACTAACATCATCATCATCACCATCATCATCACCATCAGTATTATTGTCAGAATAGGTTATATGTATCTACTGCTACACAGCACACACACAGAGCACACCAGGCTACTTGGGCTGTGTGAACAAACCCCCTACTGGTACTATGGATTTAAGGCGCACGCACACTAGACACTTAACTCGCTGTCTCAAAGGTACGACCACAGCACACAGTAGCTGACATGAGAAATCCAATAACACCTAAATTAGGTAATATCCCTTTAATGAGTACTGTGCACACATATGAGCCACACACGGCTAACAATACACATGAAATGCAATACACAATGTAATGAAAATGCCAAACTACTTGCCAAAATCACCAGCTCAACATAATAGCAAAAACAGTCACCAACATAATCTAACCAGCGACTACAGAATGACTATCGCTCACAGGCGACGTCCAATACTGAAACAAGGCAATATATAATTGCAAGATTCTACCGTAAATAATATCCAGGAAAGAACCACCAGAAATCACATCACCCTTCTAGTAATCTAACAATAATCCTGAACACCTGAAACAATCGGCAAGCAATGAACAAGAATGGCATTCATGTAATCCCAGCAAAACCGCTGACAAAGGGAACAAGCGTCCATACAGGACCGCTGACATCTCCTAGACTGAATCGCGCCAAAAAATCTACATCCTCTTCCGTTCTGGCCCGACTCGCCAAACGGGTTTTCTATTCTACGCTGTTGCCACTCTACAGCGTAACCAACTAAATATATTTCGGCGAATATCTCTACTGTGACAATTATTATTACCATTATCATCATCATCACCATCATAATCATCATTATCTTCATCATCATTATCATCATGACCACCATCATCATTATTATCACCACCATCATCACCACCATCATCATCACCATCATTATTATTATCACCATCATCATCATCATCACCATCATGATCATCATTATCTTCATCATCATTATCATCACCATCATCATTATTATCACCATCACCATCATCACCACCATCATCATCATCACCATCATCATTATTATCACCATCATCATCACCATCATGATCATCATTATCTTCATCATCATTATCATCACCATCATCATTATTATCACCATCACCATCATCATTATCATCATCATTTTCCTTTGCTCTCTTTATGGAGCAGGAGCCACCAATGCAGCTAGTCTCCTTACAGAAAGCCTGCACCAATCATTCACGTGCTCTTGCAGGGGTGGTTTCTATGGTAATTTGTATCACGTGATGGGGTTTCCTGCCCCACCTAACCTTATATTAACCTTCTACGAATTGCATGAGAATGCAGTAGTCTTTTAATTTTTCTTTGTCATTTTGGAGATCCCCGGTAATTACTCGAGGCACGTTTCAAATTTACATGTGTTATTTATCGAAAAAAGGGTAATTAATCCGTCTTAACTCTTTGCGTCTGCAGTTATTTTCCACCCTTTGCCGTAATTTTATTTCATGATAGACTAAAAACAACGCTCAGAGAGTTGTTTTGGCACGGGTGTCAAATCTGACCAACGCTTTGAGCGTTGTTCCGGAGTCAAAGAATATAAGTCTTAATGGGTAAATCAACAAATTCAAGTCTGCCCACACGTTAACAGCAGCCGATTTACGGAAATAGATCTCGATCCAAGTCCTTATATTGGAATTTTAAAGAACCAAATTTGGGTTTTTGTGACAAGCTAAGAAGACATCGGTGGAGTGCAAGGTGGAACAGGAAGTCAGTGGCAAGCTCAAACAATGTAACGTAAAGATGGACAAAGAAAGTGTCGTGAACAGTCAGTCCCCAGATCGTTATGGAGCAAAAAGGGGATAATAGGTAAAGGTAAAGGATCCCGTTACACTCCCATTGAGGCATATTGGGAATATGGTGTTAGGCCCATATTTTCTTGACCATCGGCACACTAGGGGTGGTGTGGTCAACATCTCTCCGGCCGCCTTAACCTTCCCAGAGTTGCTCTGGTACCCAATTCATGAGGCTGGGTTGACCCCGTAGCCGTTTGCGGTCTAAAACATCCCACCTCAACTGGGGATTGAACCATGGACCACCAAGCTAGGAAGCCAGTGCGCTAACCACTGCGCTACGGCGGCTCAAAAGAAAAAAAGGGGGATAATGATGATGATTAAGTTTTCAGAAGATGATGGCTTCGAAAAGGGATTCGATAAATAGGAAAGGCACCGGCGGGTATATGTGAATCATAATTGTTACTTACTTACGAGTAGGGATCGAAGAGGAAAGGCAAACCCGGTCCCAAAAAAAGTCGTGCGGAAGTCGGATGTGTTGGGCCAAAAGGCGCAAATATAGCAGCTTCGCTGTAAACGACGTCACAACGCAACCAACGTCATTTTCAGGACGAACGAGAAAGAAGAAGAGTTACTTACTTAGTCGTTCCTTTTCTACCGTGACTTGTAGAGGTTTGGAAGAGAGAGCGCCATACTATCATATCCTCCTGGCCTGGTTCCATTCTAGTCTTCGGTCCTTCAGGGATTGTCTAATGTTGTCCTCCCAGCGGACTCTGGGTCGTAATGGAGGTCTGGATCCCTGGCTCTTAGTTTCACATGCTTGTCGTGGTAGCCGATCTTCTCCCATTCTGCAGACATGGCCAAACCATCTTAGTTGAGACTGTTCTACTTGGGTCTGCAGGGGTTGGGTTCTTAGGCATCATAGTTGTAATAAAACAATATTTGACAAAAAGTTTGGGGAAAATTATGAGGCAATGGAAACTACTGAAAAGATAAAAGTTAGGAAATGTCCTTGGGGCCAGTCACAGCTACCCACACTACATTCATGCAGCTTGTAGAGTCGCTTCGAGCATGCCAACTCATCAAGCTAGTTATGGCGAATGTTTTCGGCTTTAACGTTAATTTTCAATAATCTACGTCAGGCTATGAAAGATTAATGATGAATATATGAATGATGGAATGATTTCTGAGTGACGTTTAAACTGATTGAGAATTCTTGAATTAATAAGGTGCATTTTTCAAAGTTACAATGTACATTCTTTTTAAAAACTTAGCATTAGAAAAATGAAGTCGGAGCGCAGAGCGGAGCTGGAGCAATCACTATCGATGCCGGAGCGGAGCTGGAGCGCAGCAATTCAAAAATTTGGTTGCTCCAAATCCCTGCTTCTTACAACTAGTTTGGGACCAGATGTGACGATCCTTTAAATACCAGCCAAGCTGGAGACACTGGAGTTCATGACTTCTTCAACTCAACACATTTCGGAATGGTAGAAAAGCCACAAGAAAAGCCTAGATCTACAGTGTAGATAATACCAAGGAGTCTTCAACTTGTTATTGGCTGCAAAAGAGTGAGAAGCTCAGCAGCCCTAGTTAAACAACATTACGGGAACATAAACTGTTTATCATGGGTATAGACAAATAAACTGTTTGTCATGGGTAAATAGACTGTAGGTATTCAAACATTTTATCATGGATATAGATGGAAAAATAAAGAGATTTGTCATGGTATATAGATTGTGTAATTTATGGGCATACGAGCACGTTTAGCCATGTGTCCTGAATATATACTAGATTATCTAGAATTTTTTTTCCATTCTCGTGACGGCTACATAAAGTTGACCGTAAGCAGAGACTGGTGAGTATACACCTGAATGTTTAAATGATTGTCACTGTGCTTTGTGGACAGTCAATCGAAAACGCTTAAACCACAGGACACCGACGATATCTCGCTATGACATGAAAGCTAGAATCGCTTGGCTCTCAAATTATGCGTGGAATGAAAACTCGTCCACCTTAATTACGCCTGCGATAATTTTTTAGTTTTCTTATTTCAGTACTATGTCTATACGTTGGGCAACCGCAGTTGAGGTTCAAAGATGTGTGCAAGAGAGATATGAGGGCACTGGACATAAATCCAGAGGATGAAGCTGCGGATCGCGCCAAGAGGGGATGCTGTCTACGGCACCACCTCAGATTGGGTGAAAAGAAGCTCTCACGGGAATCAAAAGAGAGGAGACAACGTCAATAAGAGCACCAAGAAAAAAAGTAGCTGAGGGCTGTCACCTCAGGGGAGATGTCGTGAACCTTGAGTTGACTACTGCCTTTATTAGAGTTATAAATGTGGGAGTCTGAAGGCGAACGAGGAAGAAGAAGAAGAAGTTATGACTGAGGTGTCTATTATTATTGTTATGATTATTATTATTGTTATGAAACTATGTCTTTAGTTTTAACAGAATATTAAGTTTAACAAAAAAAAACATGAAAAGGTGTTTTGAGTCGTTGGTTTATTGTGAAACTAAATTATTATTATTATTATTCTTGGACCCTTAGCTCTTGACTGACAAAGCAATCAGTGGCCATCCCGCCTAGTAGTGAGGAAATTATTATACTCCACCGTTATTTCTTGACGAGTTACTTGCGATAGGATCCGTGAAATCTTAATAAAATATTTTATTTGCATTTATATAGGATGGTTCTAATGTGTACCGTAGGTACCTTTCACTCGAAATACAGTGCAATGCGCACCGTTTCCGAATTTTCCAGAAAAGCTGCTGCGAATGTTTCTAACAAACTTACAAATGCACCAAGAAATGATTGAAAGCAATGTGTGCTCTTTTAACGGGTGTTCAAGATACTTAGCACTCAAAGCACCGTGCAAAGCGGTCTGTTTCTCCGTATTTTACCGAAAAGCCGATGCTAATGTTTCTTCCCAATCAAACGCTGTAAAAACTTTCATTAGGAACACTCTGAATTAGTCGGGAAACAGTTTATCATGGAGATAGACTGTGTATTATGAGTGTATAAACTGATTATCATGGAGATAGACTGTATTATGAGTATATAAACTGTTTATCATGGAGACAGACTGTGCATTATGAGTGTATAAACGGTTTATCATGGAGATAGACTGTGTATTATTAGTGTATAAACGGTTTATCATGGAGATAGACTGTTTATTATGAGTGTATAAACGGTTTATCATGGAGATAGAATGTGTATTATGAGTGTATAAACTGTTTATCATGGAGAGATAGACTGTGTATTATGTGTGTATAAACGGTTTATCATGGAGATAGACTGTTTATTATGAGTGTATAAACTTTTTATCATGGAGATAGACTGTGTATTATGTGTATATAAACTGTTTATCATGGCGATAGACTGCGTATTGTGAGTATATACACTGTTTATCATGGCGATAGACTGTGTAGTATGAGTGTATAAACTGTTTATCACGGAGACAGACTGTGTATTTTGAGTAAATAAATTGTTTATCATAGAAATATAAACGGCATATTATTAGCATATGAAATGTTTGTCACGGACACATAAAATGCGCACTGTGAGAAAACTATATTTAACATAAATACATGATTTATACTTTGAGTTCATAAATCGATTTATTACGTATAGATAAAGTACAGTTGTCATCTTGTCTGATGAACTGCCATCTTTGCATTGAAGGTGGTCTGCACTGGGGATCTTAGACGCATTCTGTCTCTTGTCTTGATGGTACACTCTGACAGACTCTTCTGTCTCTTGTCTTGATGGTATGCTCTGATAGACTCTTCTGTCTCTTGTCTTGATTGTACACTCTGACAGACTCTTCTGTCTCTTGTCTTGATGGTACACTGACAGACTCTTCTGTCTCTTGTCTTGATGGTACACTCTGATAGACTCTTCTGTCTCTTGTCTTGATGGTACACTCTGACAGACTCTTCTGTCTCTTGTCTTGATGGTACACTCTGACAGATTCTTCTGTTTCTTGTCTTGAGTGTACACTCTGATAGACTCTTCTGTCTCTTGTCTTGATGGTACACTCTGATAGACTCTTCTGTCTCTTGTCTTGATGGTACACTCTGATAGACTCTGCTGTCTCTTGTCTTGATGGTACACTCTGACAGATTCGTCTGTTTCTTGTCTTGATGGTACACTCTGATAGACTCTTCTGTCTCTTGTCTTGATGGTACACTCTGACAGACTCTTCTGTCTCTTGTCTTGATGGTACACTCTGACAGATTCTTCTGTTTCTTGTCTTGAGTGTACACTCTGATAGACTCTTCTGTCTCTTGTCTTGATGGTACACTCTGATAGACTCTTCTGTCTCTTGTCTTGATGGTACACTCTGATAGACTCTGCTGTCTCTTGTCTTGATGGTACACTCTGACAGATTCGTCTGTTTCTTGTCTTGATGGTACACTCTGATAGACTCTTCTGTCTCTTGTCTTGATGGTACACTCTGATAGACTCTTCTGTCTCGTGTCTTGATGGTACACTCTGACAGACTCTTTTGTCTCTTGTCTTGATGGTACACCCTGATAGACTCTTCTGTCTCTTGTCTTGATGGTACTCTGATAGACTCTTTCCTGGTCATCTCTTGATGTTATTTTCTCACTTACAGTGTTATCATCCTCTTGTGCATTTGCCTTGAACATTTCGTTCCATTATGGTTTTCAGCAAGGTGTTATGTCTCGTTATATGACCTAAAATGTTACCTGTCTGTTTGATCTCGTTCATTATTTTATCTTTTCATTCCTTGCTTACCTGTCACCTTCACATTGCCTTCTTCTCTGTCCACGAGATGCACTACATTTTTCTATATATCCACATCTCAATGGTTTCAATTCTTTCTTATAACAGCTTGTTCATTGTCCAGGTTTCTACACTATAGAATAATTAATGGGTTATATAACACTTGATGACTTTTGTTTTTAATTTGCTAGTCAATTTTTTAGATGTTAGTACTTTATATCATGTTCTTGAAGGTAGGTGGGGTCATTTCTATTCTCCTCTTGATTTCTGTTTCACTTTAGCCATCACCTTTTATTATGAGTCCAAAATATGAGAAACTCTCGACTCGTTCCAGTATCTTCTTATTTACTCTTATTTGTAATACTGGCTTATCATCTGCAAGTTGTCGTGCATAGATTCACGTACTCTGCGTTGATGGTCCAACTTTATCTCTTTTTGTCCCATGCCGATTTTAGGTTGTAACCCACACAACCAAATTGATGCTATATGTTTTGGCGTGTTATTTTATAAGTCAAGCAGGAAACATATCTATTTTTAACAGTCATAGATTGGGTGATGAGCCAGACAACAGAGGGCAGTCCAAAAGGAATAAGATGGACTACATTTTCTACATTGGAAGATCTGGAATATGCAGATGACATTGCACTACTAGCACATTCACATCAACACATCCAGGAAAAAACGGATAGACTTAATAAGTTTAGCCAGCAGGTGGGCTTGAACATCAATTTAAAGAAGTCAGAGGTCATAACGCTCAATGTGAGCAACCCTGAGGGAATGCTGGAGAGTTACAGAGAAGGAAATGTCGAAATTGTCCTCTTTTCACACAACATGCCTAAGAAAAATTCACCGAATCTTTTGGCCGAATATCATCACCAACCAAGATCTGCTTACTCGGAGCAAGCAAGAGGACATGCACACCATCATAGCTGGCAGACGCTGGAGCTGGGTTGGCAATGTCCTCAGAAGAGACCCCGATGCCATCACAAGAACAGCTATGCTTTGGACCCCTGAAGGAAAACGAAAGAGAGGCCGACCAAAAACAACCTGGCGGAGGACTGTGGAGGCTGAGATGCAAAGAATGAACCAGAGTTGGGGCACTGTACGAAGCATGGCCACCGACCGAGCAAAGTGGAATCAATTTGTTGTTGCCCTACAAGACGCCACTAGGCGTGATGGCCAATGACTGCTTTGACGATCGGCGGCTAAGGATCAAAGAAGAAGAAGAAGGAAACATACATATTTGAAAGATTATATTTCATATTATAAATATATATAATCACTGTAAATGGTCTTAAGAATATTTTGAAGCGATATAAATCTTCTATGCAACAAATAAGTTTCATTTGTTTATCATGTACAGCGCAGACACGAGAAAATCTGACATTAACAAATCGGGCAGACCAGGCGGCTTATGTGAGAATATTCTAACGCATCTTGTGGCACCATACGGCTCTTGTGATAAAAATAGTTAAAAGTGATCCTGTAAACGGAGCCGGCCCTGGGGAATTTTCAATGTGGGGCGAGGTCTTGTTTTGGCCCCCCATTCCCTTTTATTCGCCGTGCCGCACTGTATTGTTCTCTTATTATATTAAATTTCACGCAATTAAGTTGGATCACGCTATTATTTCCGCTTTAAAAAAAAATATATTTCACTCCTCCCCCCTTTCCACCAAACTACAACCAGTGCGGCCATACCGTTCCCACCGCCCAAGGGCCGACTCTGTAAACCAGCGTTAGGCACTCCAGCAGCTCAGGGAATCTACTTTAGAAACACTGAACTCTCTCAAGATCTACCGTTATAAAATCTTGTTTGTTTTGAGGGTTTCGGAGTATTCGGAGAGTGGAATAAGTGCAACCACGTGCAGTTCGCGGGGGTCCGCTGATGAGACCAAGAAAGAATATGGCTACTGCACAATCTGGCAAGTCGTAGATGGCGACAAAAATAAGATTGTGCATGGAACTGTGTGGTAAAGTGGGATGTTATAAATATTTATAGGGGACTTAGTGTACTGACTGAGATCAGCTGTGAAGGTATCTGTATCTAATAGGTCTAGTGTTTTGCAGATAACCTTACTTGCTACCACATTATACCTCAGTCAGAATTATTCTGGAATATTGTGATGACTACATTAAATGTCTAGGGTATGTATATGATGAAGTGTAAGTCACAACAACAACAGACAGATAAACAATTTAATTTATTCCACCACACTTGACAACACTGTGACACTCACACACATTTAACACTCTATAAGACTATCTTAAATGAGGCACTGGTAAAGTTTCAAATATAAATATGTATTAGTTACTTTCACTAATATATGTGTCCTGATTCAAATACAAAGTGAACCAGGAATCACAATCAATTTTAATTACAATTTATATGTACAGAATTTATCAATATGAACCTTGTAATGACATATTTTATTAATATTATCCTATGTGTGTCAGTTGTGTAGTGGTAATATGAGGTAATACTGGTTTTTTTTCCCCAGCTATGTTGTTATTTGTCATCATGACTTCAAGTGTTTGTTTATCTTGGAAATAATATGGAGAAAAGTTCACAGTTCCTATCAATTTAAACACTGTATTTTCCCTGTTTTATTATAAAGTCAGATTTTGAGGGGGGGGCATAATGTTGAGCTCCTCTGGCCACAGACGCTTATTTTTCGTGATGGCGGCAGGAAAAGACTCCTCTGCTCGATAGCCTCCCTGTGTTCTGGAGACACCTCACTGGTCACTATCTGGACCCAGGAGTATGCTGTCAGCCTCTAGGTTCAGCAAAGCTCCGACCAGGTGCTGCTCAATAACTTTAGGACCACGGTCCCTGAAACAAGAAGGTTGTACCTCCTATTTCAGAACTAATTTATAATAAATTTCCAGACTGAACACAATACATAACAAACACTGAGTTCAGAGCGGTAGGCCAACTGCTATCTTCATCTGAAACAATTTTCACCAGTATACTCCTCCCTAATGGTTACTACGCCTCTGCAATTCCAGCATTATTTCTTTCTAGTCAATAAGATAGGTGTCAGTGTACTGTTTGGCAATTCCATGTAGTTTTACTTTCCTCCGACACCTTCTGTTCAGGTTGGAGCACTATATAGGCTTTACCTCATGTTCGCTACTGAACCACACATATATACAGACATAAATTATCAATTTACATTCAATTTTCATTAAAAAAGATATCAAATATTTCAAGCTTACCACAATTCATGGAATAATACACAGTTACGTGGACTGGCAATATGAATATAGCACAATTTCGATCTGCCGATGTCCCAGGCTTTTATTTAGAAAAATATGCACTGGCGCTCAACGCACTGGTTCTTTAGTAAGTTTATTTGAAAATGTGGTGCTGACCTGACGCCTCTGATTGACTATATTGGCGGGTCTAACCAATCGAGCCATGTTTACACAAGCGTTTGAAAAAAAAAGTACCCTACTACTGTTTCCCCTAGCAACAAAGAAGTAGTATTTATAGTCCGACTAATCGTGTTTAGCCTTACATTTACTTTCCGCCAATCAAATAGGAGGTAACATGTCAGCCTATTTCCCGTACAATGGTGGTGTGAAAATCTGCCACTGAGCGATTCTGATTTTGGTGTTGTCTGACATCCCTCACTATTTCTTTTGGCTATAATTTGTTAATTCCTAGACTATTTGCGTAACGTTTAACATATTCTTTGTCAGCAAGTCCTAAGGAACCCAAATATATAAATTTAATGGGGCTAAGGGGCTGCGTTCAAATTATGCATTTTCTTCTACCTCCTGTTCACTTCGAATACGATGTGGTGTCTGGGTACTGTAATGTTTTCAAACGTAAACCAGTATAATGTCATGTTTCCTAATAAGCGTTTTGTAAGTTTTTAAAACCTAACTCGTATGGGTAGTGTTTTTTATCACTGTCGATTTAAAAAAAAAAAGCTAGTGCTTGTGGCCTTACACGCGTGATGGTAGTAATTGTGTATCGCGAGACTGTGGTAGTATTGCCTGCGTTCCGGCTTTCAGCCCCTCCCTTTCTTTCTATCCTTAGTCCATCTGTCTTTCGTTTATGGTAACTTAGTGTATAAAATGACATGAATGGAATATTAAATATAGGTCAGCTTGCGTATCTCAAGGTTTTTCTTAGAAAGGCAGTACACGTTTTATCGTAGAAAGCGGGTATTGAAGCAGTAGGCTTTTACTATCAACGTGAAACGTTACAATTTGCAAACGAAGGAGAAAACAAGGGGGATTTCGAGTACAGTCATTGTGACAGCACTGTTCTTTACCATTCTTCTTTCCTTTTATTAAATTTATTTGTTAGGCTTTACATTTACGTTTTAATTTATATATGTGGATTAGAATTTCACACGACAAATTCTCCCCACTTAAAACAGACGTTATATGTCAGTCTATAATTCTATATACACATAGAGAAATTTCTTATTATTCCTGGGGTTTAGGGTGATTCTCATCACACGGATGGCGGCTTAAAAAATCCGCTCCCAGATTTGTTTTTCCACTTATATACTCTATGCTAAACTCAAATGGCTGCATCAATAATGACCAACGGAGTAATCGAGAATTCTCATGTCTAGCCTGTGCTAGAAACGACAAAGGTTTGTGATCCGTTTGCAACTTAAATGCCTTCCCATACAGATAAATATTGAATTTCTTTATCGCCCATATTACTGCAAGACATTCCTTTTCGCTAGTTGAGTAATTGGTTTCAGCTTTATTCAACTTTCTGCTAGCATATGCCACTGGGCTTAATTCCCCATCCAATGCATCTGATTCTGTAGCAGAGTTGCACCTAACCCAATATTACTGGCATCAGTCCTTACAATGAATTCTTGACTTAAGTCAGGTAATTTCAAAATAGGTTTGCTTGTGAGCTTTTCCTTCAATTCCTGGTAAGCCATTTCACATTGTGGTGTCCATGTAATTCGATCTGGATTTCCCTTACGTGTCAAATCAGTTAACGGTGCACATATGGAATTAAAGTTTTTGATATACTTTTGGTAGAAACCACATAATGAGACAAAGGATCTCACGTCTTTCTTGGTTTGTGGTCTCGGGGCTTTCTTTAGTTTCTCTAAATTCTTGGGGTCAGGGGTCATGTTTCCCTGATAAACTGTGTGTCCCAAGAATTCCAATTCTTTACATCCAACGCAACATTTGGTTGGTCGGGCTGTTAAATTCGCTTCCCTAAGTCGATTAAACAGCATGTTCAGAGAGTCAATGTGTTCCTCAAATGTTTCTGTTGCTATAAGGATATCATCCATGAAATTTGTGATACATGGATTATTCAGAGGGTCCAATAATTTTCTCATCATTCTAGAGAAGACACTAGGCGCATTCTTCAATCCAAATGGCAATCTGTTAAACTCATAGTGTCCTTCTGAGGTACTAAAAGCTAGGTATGGTCTAACCTCAGGCTTTACTGAAATCTGATAGTATCCTTTACTCAGATCCACTTTTGAGAAATATTTAGCTTTATTTAGTCTGGCAAACAGCTGATTTGTATCCGGCAATGGATCCACCTGTCCTTCTGTAATAGCATTCAGTCTCCTGTAATCTATACAGAGTCTATGTTCTCCAGAGGGCTTCCTTAGGAGTACAACACCGGAACTATACGAAGATTCACTGTGTGAAATAATTCCTTCCTTCAACAAATAGTCTATCTCTTCCTTCAAAGCTTTCTCCTTAGCAAAAGGAATCGAATAGGGTTTCATACAGACAGGTGTGGGGTCTATCAGCTTCATATCATATTCCGATAAGTTTGTATGCCCTGGTCGTTCTGTTAACACCTCTGCATGATTATCTAGAACCTGTTGCACTCTCTCTTTCTGAGTTTTCGTTAAATTTGTACTGATTTTCACCTGTGCCGCTGTCTCACAGGGGTGTAATGGATATTCAAATGATGAAAGTGGTTCCTTTTTCATCTCCATGGCAATGGACAAGGTCAACAAGTGTGTCTCTTCCTGATGTTCTCTTTCCAAATATTTCTTCAGGAGATTCACATGATAGATTTTTTCTTTCCCCTTCTTATCTATCTTATAATTGGTTCTAGACACCTTCTCTAGAACTGTATATGGACCTTGCCATCCAATTTGTAACTTATTCTGGCTACCGGGTAGAAGAAGCAGTACCTTCTCTCCCACAGCCAAATCTCTGTCTTTAGCTTTCCTGTTATAATAGGCAGCATGTTTCTTCCTGGCTTGTTTCAAATTTTCATTGGCAAGTTTCCAGCCAGTTTTTAAACGAGTGGTCAGCTCATTCACATATTGGTATGAGGATGTAATATTTTTCTCTGCCTTTTCATCAGTCCACGTTCTTAACAGCGTTACATATGGACCTTTAATTTTGTGGACCTATTTGTCCATGGACCGATATGGTCTCTTCCACTGGAAGCGCTATAGTGATGATTTTTCTTCCCAGAATTATCAGTCACAAAACGACCGCTACCAATTCTTTTCTTGGGGCTGTCTCCCCACTTAGAATTCTTGATGAGAGATTTCCTCTCTACATCCTCTTCCTCCAGTTTGTTTAAGTCCGATTGAGGGATTTTCGGCTTATCCTGGGATAAGACATCTTTTTGCACTCTCCGCATAGTGGCCATTGTAAAACAGTTAAGTGAAGCTTGTCCGTGAAAAGGGGCTTCCCATTCCCTTTGGTCCACTTTATCAAATTTATACTTCTTTTTATTGTCAGGCCTAATTTTGCCCCTTGGCGTGTCCAGGTCCTGATCAATGTTCCCACTTGTGGGTGTTCCCTCATGTGCTATGCTACACCTTTCTACAAAATTCTCAATGTCCCACCTTGCTTTGGGCCAATAATAATTGTGAGCCACCTTTTGGATGATGGTACCTATCTTCTCATGGTCCCCATCTTGTTTCACATGTAGGCTCCTTATTAAGTCTGCCCTATATCTTTTAGGAAGTACCAGCTGTCCCTGACCTTTGGATCTAGCTCCAGTCTTCCTATACATCAACTTGTTTTTCATGTAAAAATCTCCCTTGCCTGGAGTGGTATGACAAGTTGACAATTTCCTGAAACAAGGCTTGAGGGTCTTATCCCCAGCCTGTGCCTTCCTCATCTCTTCTGGAGTGGTATCTAACAGAATATCCTCCTCCTTTCTTGAGGTCGACCTGACCTGAAGGGTGGCCATATACACAGGTTTCCTTCTACAATGGTCAGTGTCATGATTGTTCATCTTACAATTTTTACACCACCTTTTCCCTTGGTTGAAAGATTTTCTTTCATCATATTTCCTTTCATCGAATTGTGGGGTTTTATTTTTATTGTCATACCGTGGCCTATCTAATTGGTGCTTACCTTTGTTTTGATCTCTAGGATCAAATTTATTAAAGTTCTGTGGTGCCCTAAAATTTTCTACCTGTTTCTTTTTATTACCTGATACCTCTGCCTGAGCTGCTTGATACCTTTCAGCAACATTTAGCAACTCACCCAGCCTCTCTGCACCTTGTTCCATGAGAAACTTTCTCAGGTCTGGAGCCATGGACCCTCTTAGTTGTTCTATAAGGACCATTTCCTTAAGATCTTGGGTTTTCCCCAGAGAAGTCCATTTCTCCAAGTATGTCTCTAACCGTGCAGAGAACTGGTGATAGGTTTCACCTGACAGTAGTTTAGCATTCCTAAATTTTTTCCTATAAAATTCTTCGTTCTTTTCATATCTTAACAAAAGAGCCTGCTTTAACATGTCATAATTTTCCTGATCACCTCTGCTCATTTTGGCAAAAACGTCATAAGCTGCCCCACGAAGACCTTGAGATAACTTTAAGCTCCACCTTTCTCTCTCTAACCCATATGTGGTAGCTAATAGTTCATATCTATTTAGATAGCTCTCAATATCATCGTCTTTCTCAACAAAATGATCTAAATGAAAATTCATAGCTGAGGTTGAGGCTCCCTGGCTAGCAGTGGCATCAGAGGTAAAGGGACTGGCACCATTTTCAGGAGCATGGCCTTGAAACTCAAACTCCCTTAGTCGTAACTCATGTTCCCTTTGTAATCTCTTCTCCTCCTTTTCTGCTTCCCTCTCTGCAGTCAATCTTCTTTCCTCGGCTTCCCTTTCTGCAGCCAATTTCTTCTCTTCTCTTTCTGCAGCCTGTCTTCTTTCCTCGACTTCCAATGCTTTAGCCTCTTTGTCAGCCTCAATCTGCAACCTCTTAGCCTCAGCCTCTAACTTTCTTTCGCGAAAGGTTTTCCTAGTATGATAGTAGTGGGAGAGCAGAAGTAGAATCTCTCTCCAGAAAGTATGAAGTTCCAGTGCCCGAGAAGTACACTGGTATCACAAGTGAGTTACAGCTGTGAATACTCTGAGCTGGACAATAGATTTAGGCTTCAGAAGTATAAGATGCTACTTCGCTATCGTAACCCTATGTGATATTATAATTAAATTAGAAAAAGTAACTCAAAATTTAACAGTTAAAAAATTAACAAGTCAAATGAGTACAATTATCCAATTTATTATGTACATCTATATATTCTTGTAATGATAAATGGGTGTTGGAAGATGGTAAAATGTATGATTATTTACAGTTACAAATTAAAATAACTAATAGAAAAAGTCTTGGATTTATCTTCCACTGAATTTATAAAACAAGTTTGTCACATTATCTCTTGCCATCTAGTTTTCATCATTAGAAAGTCGTTTTTTAGAACTGCTCACAGGATTTGTTGGATGGAAATATATAAAACTCAACTTTATCCACGTCTGCTCGAGGTTCCTCCGACACACTGGAGTACGGAAGACTTTCCTTCAGCCCGCCCTATAACTACGGGGGACTAAGGTGTTGAAGTTTGGTTGACCTCTAGGCTTCAGTGAGCTGGATCAACTTCTTCAAGTCTTTAGTTTCTCGATCAGGAATGATCATAAACATTGATCATAAAAACCTGGAACAAGAAGTAATAGGTGGCCATTGTTCTAACAATCTCACCACCCTCTGCTGTTCATGATGCGACCATGTCTTCAGTGTTTGTATGTAAATGAATGAATCATGGTAGTATATTACAGAGATAGCATGATAAGATAATGTATAAGGTGCAGAATTAACAATATACATGAATAAATCACATGTTATGATACATGGGTACGATATAACCTTTGCCTTCCACTTATGGATGTCAAGTCACTTATGTACTTGCTGGTATGTCGTAAGCTTCCAGGCAAGAATTAGCCATAATATATTTGGCTAACCAATTAATGGTTATGCTTCCTGACAATGCCGGTGAAGGTTATCTCTGGTTAGCGTCATTCCCTTTTTTATTATATCTGCTACAATCAATCAGAAATAAAATCTGAAATAAAATGATATTAGTAATACATATATTTTTAATAAACTTACATACCCTCTTAGGATTAATAAGCTCACGGTGAGACTGTATTGGCTTAACTTAATCTGCCCTGCATGCAGCGTGAAAATAGAACTTTTCTTGCAGAGGCTGTCCTCCAGTTTCTCTCTCTGGCTTCTGGATTTGGTGTGTGATTTACAATGCGCCGCTCTGTCCTTATATTTCAGTCTCTCGCGCGTACGAGAAAGCAGCTCCCAAATTCCCCAAAAGATTTTAGTTTCATCTCCTGTTTTGAAGCTATTTGAAACAATCTGTGCTTTTCCTGTACTCGTTTTTCTCTTCTGTCACTCACACACTTATCTCCTTCCTTCCTTCCTATATATCATTTCCTTTTCCCCATATGGGGCTTTCATTACATATAAGTTTTATACAATTCCGTTGAGGCTTGTTAGTGTAATAAATTTTTTAAAGATTATTAGCTAACTTTTAGCCGATGTGATGAAGGTGAAAAATATTAATTATCTTTAAAACTATTTATATTTGAATAATATCCTTTTGGATATAATTCCTAGCCTATCTCCTTTGTTGAGTTATATTTATTTAATATTATTCCAACCATGCGTTCTCCTGTAGTGAATAATTTAATGTCCAGTAAATGCAAACTTTTAAAGTCGGCCATACATTCCTATATAGCTATTTCCTCATTCTTCAGTAATACTGTATGGCTTTTAACCGTAAGTCACATTTCCGCTGTCTACCAACTTCAAAGAAAGACCGCAGCGCTGACCTTGCGCTGGTGTGTGTGGGTGTCGCGTGGGCGTGTCGCGCTACAACCAAGCAAGTGTTTACCAAATCTCGCTACAGAGCCCTCTTCTTTAAAACAGTGCCTGCACGGTTAACTTTTTGGTAACACATGCTGCAGTTCCTCCTTAATTTTCTGTTTCTCTATATCTCCTTTGATAGGATGCCTACTTAAAAAATCGGGTCCAAGATTGTCCCGTCCTGGTATGTATCTCACATTGAACGAATATGGAGATAACAGTAAACTCCACCTTAAAAGTCGTGAATTTAATTTTTTTTAGACACTGCTAAAAACATCAAAGGCTGGTGATCACTTTCCACAATGAAGTGTTTCCCGTAAAGAAAAGGGGCGAATTTGTTGATCGACCAGACCAAAGCGAGGCATTCACGTTCAACGGTAGAATAATTTCTCTCAGCTGTATTTAACTTTCTACTGGCAAAAGCTACTGGTAATAGCATATGTGGCGGTGTGTCTGCCCGCTGTAGTAATGTTGCTCCGATGCCTACATTGCTAGCATCCGTTCTTAGTACGAATTCTTGTGTGAGATCGGGAAGGGCAAGGATAGGTTTATTTGTCAGCTTATTTTTCAACTCTGTATAAGCCTGTTCACACTCCACAGTCCATTGTATTTTATCCGGCTGACCTTTTTTGGTTAAGTCGGTTAATGGCGCGCACAATGAGTTAAAATGGGGTATATATTTCTGATAAAACCCGCACAGTGACACAAAGGATCTTACATCCTTCTTAGTTTGTGGTCTTGGTGCTTTTCTCATTTTCTCTACATTCTTTGGGTCCGGAGACATTTGCCCTGTAGAGATAGTGTGACCTAAAAATTCCAATGTCTCACATCCAATATGACACTTAGTTGGGCGTGCTGTCAATCCCGTTTCTCTTAATCTACCTAACAACATGGAGAGTGCTACTACGTGTTCCTCGAATGTAGTGGTAGCAATCAGAATATCATCCATGAAGTTGGTGATATGAGGATTTTGTAATGGTTCCAACAATTTCCTCATCATTATGGTGAAGATACTTGGAGCATTCTTTAAACCAAATGGGAGTACATTGAACTCGTAATGTCCATCCGGTGTACTAAAGGCTAACAGTTTCCTAACTTCTGGTTTCACTGGTATTTGGTAGTATCCCTTGCTTAGATCTACTTTTGAAAAATACCGAGCCTTACTCAATGTAGCAAACAACTGATTGGTGTCAGGTAATGGGTCTACCTGAGATTCAGTGATAGCATTTAGTTTCCTATAATCAATGCATAACCTGTGTTCACCACTAGGCTTCCTTAATAGCACCACACTTGAGCTGTAGGGAGATTCAGACTTTGAAATAATTTTCTCTTTTAAGAGATAATCAATCTCATCCTTGAGTGCCTGTCCTTTAGCATAAGGTATAGGGTATGTCCGCATACAAACTGGTGTAGGGTCAGTAATCGTCATGTCATACTCTAACAGATTAGTACACCCCGGCTTATCTGTGAGTACATCAGCATGGATTTCTAACACCTCCTGAACCTTTTTCCTCTGCTCAAGAGTTAAATGTTCACTCACATTAACCTGAGCATAGCTTTCCGTAGTTGATAGGGGGTATTCCATGGAGGAAATTGGTTCATCCTGCATTTCTGTTGCAATGGCCAGGGTCATGATATGGGCAACTTCTGATGCTTCCCTGTCATAATACTTTTTAAGAAGGTTGACCTGATACACCTTCTCCTTTCCTTTCTTGTCAATCTTATAGTTGGTCCGGGAAAGTTTTTCCAATATGACGTAGGGTCCCTGCCATCCAATTTGCAATTTATTATTGCTGCTGGGCAACAGTAACAGAACCTTTTCTCCCACCTCAAGTCCTGTATCTTTTGCTGTTTTATTGAAGTAAGCAGCCTGCTTCCTCCTGGCCTGTCTCAAGTTATCATTTGCCAGTTTCCAACTTGTTTTCAATCGAGATGTCAACTCGTTGACGTATTGGTATGAAGAAGTCCCGGTTTCTTCTGCTTTTTCATCAGTCCATGTCCGCAACAATGCTTCCAGTGGACCTTTGATTGGTCGTCCAAACAACAATGTAGCTGGGAGACCTATAGACAGCATGGAGTTATGCTGTTATCAAAAAAAAAAAACTGTGGGATCTAAAATGGGGAATAAAAAAGGTTTTCCTACATCAAAGCTGCAAACTCAATAGTGCTCGTGTTAAACTCTGTGTCAGTACAGGTACGTGGCTCCCGAAGTATGACACGGTTATCATAACTCAGTAGCTTAATCCACAGTATTGTTAAGTTTTTTGAAGGTTTTAATTTTTAGAATAGTATCTTAAAGGCTCTAAGTCTGATTCCCTTCCTGTGTCTGTACAAGTGAGCATATTTCCAGTCTCGAGACATTACTCATCTAATCAGTATGTTTCCACCTATCCCCTGAGCCATTTGGGTTTAAGAGAGTGGGGGGGCGGTAGATGAAGTTGTTATCATGGAACATGAAAGCAAACAATATGCTATGATATGATTTGTATGTCAAGCTAATTACCTAGATATTAAAGCTAAGAGCGGGCGCCGGTACTATATACAGATGGTTTATGAAATACTGGGGGTACATCATGGTTATTTTACTGATGTTTCGAGACGTAGCCAGATTACTCTATGGATACCATGAAAAAGCAGCTTTGCCCAAACTGAGTAACCGCTGGTACCAAGGGACTATGTCGGAAACCTCGTGGTAAGGGCTACGAATAATTCCTAGCTTGTATCGAATCTGAATACTCCCTGTTACATCACTAATCCCTATCGATGAACCCATTGTCAGCAATATTTGCTTGGGAAATCTAGTCCAGGAGGAATAGCCCATTAAAAGTGCCGTCTCAACTTGGTTAATCTATCGATGCTTGGCTAAATAGCCTTCTTTGCAACCAAATAGAGCAAGAGGTATCTTCTGACCGAGTTAATATATGCATTTCTCTTCTTGGTCCTACTGAGGGGTCCAACAAATATCCACGGCAACACTTAAAGAGAGCGATCACCAGAAGAGAGGGGCAAAAGACTGTGACGGCATGGGCATTTCTCCCAGTGTTGCTGGTGCAGTCCTATGTTTAAAAAGCTACTCTTTGGCATTCTGGACAGGATCTCAACATACGCTTTACATGTCCTCATGTGATCCCATTGGCCAAATAGTTACCGTGAGTGTAGCGGTACAGGCTATCCGTTGTCCAGTGGCCCCTTATTCCCAGGTAGTTCATTCTTGAAAGTAAACCCATTTCCAGTCGAATGCAGTCACTAACTCATCAGACACTGGTGATGTTAATAACTATTTATTACAGTCATGTTGCCAGCCTCTCATAATTACTAGTACATCCTCAATAACAATTACTACTTGTCAAACTTACCCGCATGTTTAATATCAAATTGATAATAGTCCAATTATAACTATACGACCCAAACTATCAAAAACTCTCGACCATTTATAGCCAACCTGTAATTAGACGTCCTAGACTAATGATCGAGTGACATGTAAACTCTACCCTATCAGGAATCCTGCCGCATACATTCAGTGTATCAGTGCTCTAACCTCCCATTTGCACTGATCCTAACATAAAAGAACTATATATTCTCTGTGTGCAAAGTCCATCCTCTCATAGATACTATTATTCTTTCTAATCTTAGATAAACGACCTTGTTATTACCTCCTCAGGAGCACCATCATCACTGAGCACACCTACCCATAGTCCCCACGTATCCGTCATGGGGGGGGGCCAGAAAACCACACCACTACAATACCTAAGGCTCCTCCACCTTGTAACGCATCAGTCAAGTAAGACTATCCAATATACTCACAAAAAAGAAAAAAAGAAAAGGAGCATAGGCTTTCAAAGGCAAACACACAAGCTAAGTGTACAGCTTCCAGACTAGACTCCACTCAATCTTCAAGGTTCCTTTCTACTCGTTCTCATCATCACCTTCACAGACCCTGTTTACCACTGCAACTTCTCCCACTTAGCGTTCTTGTTATCTCTGCCGCTTTTCTACACGCCCTGGGGTCTGCACCTAAACAAAACGTTCATTGCGAATGCAAGAGACAGTATTACACCCATAAGTTGTGTACCACATCCCTCATTCCCCCCATCTCCAGCATCTCACACGCCCCACTAGTAAACTTTGGTCCCCCCCTTGACACTACCATATATGTCCAGGGGGGGGGGGGGGGGGGGGGGGACGTTGGTAACCTCCCCCCTCCGCCCCACCCCCCATTCATCATACTATATGCCTCATGCATTAACAAAGTCTGTACATTTGTTGTTTTTCTCCATGTTTCAGAACCTCCAGTATAATATAATGAAATCAAAACCAATTTAAAACCTACTTATTTGAACCCCTTCTCACCCCCATAGATCCATATTCACTATATAAAAAAATCCTCACAATAAAATATCCTTCCCAAATCCTACAACCTCCCCAATGCATCCTTCACAAACCCCTCTCCTATTTTGATAACGCATACCGACCAATGTCCCTATTCACACAATGTCAATCCATTGCCCACACTATCACTTCCGGGGGATGGGGGGACCATATGTGTAACGATACCTTTACATAAATCCATTAAAAGTGGTCCAATTGTAAAATGCCAATTATCATAACCATATTCCCCTCATATATCTACATCAATAAAACCAATCTTATTTTTCTAATACATTCCATCACAGATTATCACTTCCTCCATATAATCCACTTATTCTCTTAATCCCTCAAGAACTCCCAAGTCTCCCCAAACTATCACCTCAAACTTCCCACCATGTATAAATAGACCTCCAACATTCATCATAACCACTTCACCAATTCTTACCTACAACTTTACACAATACAATCCTACCCTCTTCAAATACTGACCTGCTGACAATCCCACTACAATTACTCTCCCCTTAAAAATGTTCGACCTTAATCCATAGTGATACTCTAATTCTCAACTTCATTTGTATAACATCACATTACCATCATAATAAAAATATTCTAATGATCTCTAACCAACTGAAGTATCTACAATTGTTATTTCACCCCCTCATACGCGAGCTACCCTCACTCATATACATTCTATTAACCATCTACCCCCACATAAACCTAGATATGTTCCTAATTCACACCTCCACTCTCCCATCTATCAATTCTCAAGTTATAAGTCCAATAACCATCTCTCCTCACTCAAACATAATCAAAATCATCATCCCTCCACTCCTCAAAACATCCAACTATAATTCCTACTCCCCCCCCAATATACCCTAAAAAACCCCTGTACGTGTAATAGTCAGAAATCTCATCATACTATCTAATAACCACTCAACACAATCAGTGCCCCTACTAACACCACAGTACCATCCTCCCTGTCAATGATATGAACATCAAACGCTCCATGTAAATAATAACAACATAGCTTAAGTACACCACACATTCATACCAATCTCAATAAACAAACAAACCAACCTATAACAATCATTAAACAAATTCCCAAACACCTACAACCAAAAATGTTCAAACCTAACTCTCCAAAATCCATACCCCCATCAAACACACACCCCCCCTGCTTTATCCCCCCCCAACACTGGGCAGGGAAACATGTAAACCAGATGTTGTATGGTGCATCCCATCCCACAAGCCACCCACACACCTGTCACACTACAACACAATACCCCCCACTAAAATTCATCATATAACAACCCACTTCAAACACCAAACGATCCCACAACAAACCACCCACCAACAATCAACCCCCCCCATGCCACCCTCGCCACCCCTCGTTCATTAATACTAAACCCCCCCCACCACACCCCCACACTCAACCCCTTCCAACTCAAACACCCACCACCTCCGTAACCCACCCTCCCCACCATCCACACCACCCCCCCTCAACCCTCCCCCATCCCCCATACTTCCCACACCCAATCCAGCCCCCCTGCCTATCATCCCCTGGCAACCACTCCAATCTATTCCTCTGCCAGTACTACGCGCCAATATTCTCCACATTATTGATACCCCCCACCCCCCCCACTCCCCCCCCTTTTCCCCCCCACCTCCAAGAGGCATAGAACTAGTACAATCTATAACCCCTCCATCCCCCGTTCCCCCTATCTCATCATAGGTCCTCCATTCCCCCCCCCCCCCCCACGCATCTTCGATATTTTTTTATCCTAATACAATTTTCGATCTTATACTATTAAACTACTACCTAATTCTACCTAGACTATACTCTCGAACTCATATATGGTCCATCACCTCTCTAACCCGCGCCCGTATATTTGACCGCAGCAAACCATATAAATATGATATTTAATTATTGTACACATATATGTTCACCCAAATTTCGCAATGTACCCGATTTATTTCCATTACTCCCTACGGCATATTGAACACTAACCATATTCTTTACGCTACGACTTAACTTCTCCCTCTTTTTAGAAATGTTTTCTTTAGTACACCTCCTGATGACTTGATAGTCTTAAGCCCGCGTGTTTCGCTCCTTCGAATTAGTATTATTCGGATACTATCATTTGTCTCCTATATCTTGATAACTAATTTCCAGATATTTTCTAATTCCTGCATGACTTTCCTGATTATGTTTATATAATACTCTGTTTATTGTCTCCCTTCCATAACAAAAGCTTTTAAGCCATTGTTTCTTTGATATTGTATCTCGTAGAGGATGATATCCTATTTGACTGAAATATAAGCTTGTTTTGTTGTCTCATGTCTAGACTGTAAGTATTGAATTTCAATTCTCTAAGACTATATCTTTACATATTTATTAAATCTTGACCGTCTCCACTATTCTCTTAAGTTTAATAATTTGTTCCTTCCCCAGTGTTTCGTGTCACCTATTTACGTTGGAGTTTATTGGCGATCTGTGGGCACACTTGGGGGTTCTTTTCACAAAGAAGTTATCTTAAGTCGTTGAATTATACCGTGGATGCCGTGTTGTAAGTCGCGCGCGATGTTTTTCTTGTTTAACTGGACGATAAAAAAGTGTTATAATTTAGTTTATGTCACTTGTGCGCTCGTACTCGTGGCTCGTCCTAATACTATCATGAGCATCCTATCTTTGCCTGCTTGTCTTCTTCTGTCCTACGCCATAGTATGTTTCAATACGAAAGCAGGTGTTAGTAATGTCGAGGCCATTTATATCCCGTTAGAGTTTGTACCCCAGCTTCTTATTGGTGCTATGCGTTGATGTTTGTGTTTTTTGTTCCTAGTGTTCCATCTGTGCGGTGTTTAATGTTTTAGATAGTACGATTTTCAGTGAGTCATTTTATCGATCTCAAACATTACTTATATTTTTGCCCTTTATTACTATTCGTTCTTTCTCTTTTTTTTTTTTTTTCTTTTTCATTTGTCTTCTTTTTACGGGTATGATAAGTTCCATTTTAATATATACTGTTAGTTAATAATTTTCAAGCAAGGAAGGACTATAATCTCTCGACTCACCACAGGCACTATGTTAGGGCAGGAAACTTCTCGCCTAGAATCGTTCGCGCTTCTAGACTGTCAGCACTTATGCACTGACTACCATTAGGCAGTAGTTACAGACGGCGCTAAGGCTTCCCAACATCTCATTTACAGTCATTCGTTGACAGGAGTGGTTGTCGCGCAACTATCCTCCATAATAGAGATATACTCCGTTATAATCCAGAGTCGCCTTGAACAGACAAATCTTAAAAGCCTAGTAGAGCGTGCCTGCAGGTGTTCGAATTGTTTTGGGCTGGTACGCGCTCGGTAATCAGAGATACTGTGCCGGTGATTACCAATTCTTACGTATTTGTCCCCGGCCCCAACGTGATTTATCTACCTAAGCTAAGTCCCCAACATTGTGAAGTTATGTCTTGATCACTACCATCTATAAGAACCCTCCTAATGAAAATGAAAGAGTCTTATATATATGAGACGCCCCCAAGTTGAATGTCTTTATCACAAACTGATTGCGATCGGACGAAACACCCGCCACCCTACCCCCCCCCCACCTCGATAGTGGCAGGATACCAAACTAATATCCCTCTAAAAGATTCCCCAAACCCGGATGCCCTCCTAACATGAAAAGTGTTCTTTACATCAACATGCTCCTCCACTTAATAGCCCCCCCCCCCCCCCCCCCCCCCCCCCCCCCCGTTAACGTACTAACGGAGAAAGCTCCTGAAAGCTCACCGGACAATGTAAACATAACCCAGTAATAAAACTATAAGACCCTCCTGATACTCCCCTCGCCAGGACAGAACATCCATTAGAACCACTCATTTGCACACTAATCTGGAAACAGCTACCCACAGTACGCAACCTGGAGTGAATGTGCTACATGACTACATTGTCAACATTGAGCCAGCTACGTTCGCGTAGGTGTACGACTTGCAAGCTGCCCATTAACCCACTGGACCCAGCATATCAATTACCAACATACTTCCCAGTTTCGCCTAGAATCGACTACATTGCTATAATTACTACCAGTGAATTTCTAGAAGCAAATCTGTCATAAAACATGAGTGACGCGAAATCTTCGGGAAATATAGGAAAGAACAGATGAGATGCGCCGTGATCATATTAGTCGACCCTCAGGAACATTCACTAGTATCCGTGCTCAGAATGGCAAAGACGGCTTTATCCATGAGCACACTCTTGTTGTTATTCGTCTTGATTTGTTCCAATAAAGGCCGTTTGACCCAGCATTCAAGGTGACAGTCACTGTCCCTCTAATCACTACATTGTGTGTGTGGAATGCAAACCAGCACCCAATTCCCATTTGTTTCCATCATAAAAAAGCCCTCCTAGATAGTATTAAGATAGTGCAGAGAGTAACTGTGTGGGCTGACAAGTGTAGTCATGTACTTTTTGAGGCGCGGAAGACATTGAGGTTAGGACATAGTTGCCATCTAACTAATGTACTTGCTATAGATGCTGTCAGTCCCGTTAGTTCTGTTTGAGCGCCCAGACATACAGATCAGTGGACGTGGGCAGTTCCAAGAGTTCTTGAAGTAAAAAATGGGACTGTACGTTTGCTACTCATGGATGATTAGAATAATGCAGATGTCATGTGGCACTAGAGATCGCATAGGTAGAGATATCAACTATGTCATCACAGAATGCACTGATGGATTATGACTTGCGATATGTTATAGCCAGCAGGTGGTCTTTTACACATCACAGTCTGTACTTGCATCAAACGGAGGTCATTGACATTTGCTCAATGTGGGCAATACTTGAACGCCACCTAACAATAAAGATCTGACCAGACCCAGACAGCCACATTTACCCCCCCCCCCCCCCATTGTATACTTCCACTGGCGGCTCGGATCTACGGTCGCCGTGAGCAAAAGACACTCTACAACAGACATGGAGTGAAGTGCACGAGTAAACAGCTCTTTGCTTACAGACTGCCTAACAACATACGGGAAAGTCCTCTCCTGCTACAGGTGCAACACAACCTAATTAAGTTTGGTATGAAGCTGTTGTGACTTTTCAGTGCGCTGGATCAACTTCTTCTATGGTGCCGGAATGTGAAGTATACATCGAGATCAGGAGTTGTCCGTATCGTCGAAATTGGTCCCTCTTTCCACGCAGTCCTGGAAACTAAGGAAAAGTATAGGTCGGGGGCCGAATCTGTTGCTGGCCGAATACCTCCACTACCAACTCAAGAACTGTCTTGATGCGTCCATGGTCAACAGTGTTTGAACATGTAACACTGATCATAGCCTGGGTAGTATTGCTGAATTTGGGTTGGGGCAACGTCCTAGGAAGAGCACCCTAAGATGCCATCACCAATAAGGTGCAGAATTATACCTGTATGGGACATGAATAAATCTGAACATGTTATGCGAGTCGCTCGAGGGCCGAACAAAAAAACACTTGGGCGAGATCTGTTTGGATGCCGAGTCACTTTATTGTTACTCCCAGGTATTTACGTAGAGCTTCCAGGCGAAGAAATTAGCCATATATATTTGGTCTGACAATTTAGTCGGTTTATGCTTCGAGGACAAAGTGCCGGTTTGCAGGTTATCTCTGGTTAGCGTCATTCCCTACAAGATTATAATCTGCTACAGGGTTGATGCCACAGTGTCTTGACAAGTAAAATGGTCTGAATATCAAGATTGAAGATATAGTAGTGAAATTATTATTAATTGAGCCGCCTTGCGCTCCGCGTAGGATTAATAGATCACGCCCTGACATTTGTATTGGTTTATCTTATTCTCGGCGTTATATGCTGCGTTGATGGAAAATAGAACTTTCTTGCAGAGGCTGTGACCAGTTTCTCACTCTGGCTTCTGGATTTGGTGTTGTGATTTACAATGCGCCCAGCTCTGTCTTATATTGTTAGTCTTCTCGCTGCGGTACTTGAGAAGCGAGCTCCAAATTCCCCAAAAGATTTTAGTTTCATCTCCTGTTTTGAAGCTATTTGAAACAATCTGTGCTTTTCCTGTACTCGTTTTTCTCTTCTGTCACTCACACACCTTATATCCTTCCTTCCTTCCTATATACTCATTCTTTTCCCCATATGGGGGCTTCATACATATTGTTTTATACATTCCGTTGTGGCTTGTTAGTGTAATAAATTTTTAAAGATTATTAGCTAACTTTTAGCCGATGTGATGAAGGTGAAAAATATTAATTATCTTTAAAACTATTTATATTTGAATAATATCCTTTTGGATATAATTGCTAGCCTATCTCCTTTGTTGAGTTATATTTTTTAATATTATTCCGTGGGCGTGTCGCGCTACAACCAAGCAAGTGTTTACCAAATCTCGCTACAGACATAAGCAATCATAATTTGCCCGTCCATTCCTAACTCTTTCGCAGTCTGTACAGCAGCAGATCGAAATTTTGCCAAGTCGGCCATTGTCTAACATGCAATTGTAAACAATTCAATCTTTCAATAATTATCTAAGGACACTACAGGCACTGAGAGCTCAACCTTATTTATTTCCACCCAATGATACCTTTTAATTCTTATTATTTCCAATATCTATAACAGGAGAAAGTTCAATATCCCTGGAGCGAGACCCCAATATATGTGGTAAAGTGGGATGTTATAAATATTTATAGGGGACTTAGTGTACTGACTGAGATCAGCTGTGAAGGTATCTGTATCTAATAGGTCTAGTGTTTTGCAGATAACCTTACTTGCTACCACATTATACCTCAGTCAGAATTATTCTGGAATATTGTGATGACTACGTTAAATGTCTAGGGTATGTATATGATGAAGTGTAAGTCACAACAACAACAGACAGATAAACAATTTAATTTATTCCACCACACTTGACAACACTGTGGCACTCACACACATTTAACACTCTATAAGACTATCTTAAATGAGGCACTGGTAAAGTTTCAAATATAAATATGTATTAGTTACTTTCACTAATATATGTGTCCTGATTCAAATACAAAGTGAACCAGGAATCACAATCAATTTTAATTACAATTTATATGTACAGAATTTATCAATATGAACCTTGTAATGACATATTTTATTAATATTATCCTATGTGTGTCAGTTGTGTAGTGGTAATATGAGGTAATACTGGTTTTTTTTTTTCAAGCTATGTTGTTATTTGTCATCATGACTTCAAGTGTTTGTTTATCTTGGAAATAATATGGGGAAAAGTTCACAGTTCCTATCAATTTAAACACTGTATTTTCCCTCTGTTTTATTATAAAGTCAGATTTTGAGGGGGGGGGGGGGGCATAATGTTGAGCTCCTCTGGCCACAGACGCTTATCTTTCGTGATGGCGGCAGGAAAAGACTCCTCTGCTCGATAGCCTCCATGTGTTCTGGAGACACCTCACTGGTCACTATCTGGACCCAGGAGTATGCTGTCAGCCTCTAGGTTCAGCAAAGCTCCGACCAGGTGCTGCTCAATAACTTTAGGACCACGGTCCCTGAAACAAGAAGGTTGTACCTCCTATTTCAGAACTAATTTATAATAAATTTCCAGACTGAACACAATACATAACAAACACTGAGTTCAGAGCGGTAGGCCAACTGCTATCTTCATCTGAAACAATTTTCACCAGTATACTCCTCCCTAATGGTTACTACGCCTCTGCAATTCCAGCATTATTTCTTTCTAGTCAATAAGATAGATGTCAGTGTACTGTTTGGCAATTCCATGTAGTTTTACTTTCCTCCGGCACCTTCTGTTCAGGTTGGAGCACTATATAGGCTTTACCTCATGTTCGCTACTGAACCACACATATATACAGACATAAATTATCAATTTACATTCAATTTTCATTAAAAAGATATCAAATATTTCAAGCTTACCACAATTCATGGAATAATACACAGTTACGTTGACTGGCAATGAATATAGCACAATTTCGATCTGCCGATGTCCCAGGCTTTTATTTAGAAAAATATGCACTGGCGCTCAACGCACTGGTTCTTTAGTAAGTTTATTTGAAAATGTGGTGCTGACCTGACGCCTCTGATTGACTATATTGGCGGGTCTAACCAATCGAGCCATGTTTACACAAGCGTTTGAAAAAAAAAAGTACCCTACTACTGTTTCCCCTAGCAACAAAGAAGTAGTATTTATAGTCCGACTAATCGTGTTTAGCCTTACATTTACTTTCCGCCAATCAAATAGGAGGTAACATGTCAGCCTATTTCCCGTACAATGGTGGTGTGAAAATCTGCCACTGAGCGATTCTGATTTTGGTGTTGTCTGACATCCCTCACTATTTCTTTTGGCTATAATTTGTTAATTCCTAGACTATTTGCGTAACGTTTAACATATTCTTTGTCAGCAAGTCCTAAGGAACCCAAATATATAAATTTAATGGGGCTAAGGGGCTGCGTTCAAATTATGCATTTTCTTCTACCTCCTGTTCACTTCGAATACGATGTGGTGTCTGGGTACTGTAATGTTTTCAAACGTAAACCAGTATAATGTCATGTTTCCTAATAAGCGTTTTGTAAGTTTTTAAAACCTAACTCGTATGGGTAGTGTTTTTTATCACTGTCGATTTGAAAAAAAGCTAGTGCTTGTGGCCTTACACGCGTGATGGTAGTAATTGTGTATCGCGAGACTGTGGTAGTATTGCCTGCGTTCCGGCTTTCAGCCCCTCCCTTTCTTTCTATCCTTAGTCCATCTGTCTTTCGTTTATGGTAACTTAGTGTATAAAATGACATGAATGGAATATTAAATATAGGTCAGCTTGCGTATCTCAAGGTTTTTCTTAGAAAGGCAGTACACGTTTTATCGTAGAAAGCGGGTATTGAAGCAGTAGGCTTTTACTATCAACGTGAAACGTTACAATTTGCAAACGAAGGAGAAAACAAGGGGGATTTCGAGTACAGTCATTGTGACAGCACTGTTCTTTACCATTCTTCTTTCCTTTTATTAAATTTATTTGTTAGGCTTTACATTTACGTTTTAATTTATATATGTGGATTAGAATTTCACACGACAAACTGGCACAACTCATCATGTCAAAGAAAATGATATAGAAAACACCTCTGCACAATCATGTGACTGCTTGGTGCAGGCTTCATACAAGTGGAGCAGCTGTATTGGTGGTTACATGCTGCTCAAGATGTGTATGGTAAGTGATGTGGTGGCGGTGGTGATGGTGGCGGCGGTGGTGGTGGTGGTGGTGATGATGATGGTGATGATGATGGTGATGGTGATGATAATGGTGGTGGTGATGATTATGATGATTATTATGATGATGATGATGAAGTTAATTATGTTTAACTTTTATATCTGCCAAAAAAATCAGCTATCTACATTGTGATCGACAAAGCGGAGGAAAATTCAAACAAAATGATTTTTTTGTTTACCGAATGTTAAATTCATTTCAGAGAAAAGGTCGCACTAATTTCTGATGAAGCTCAGGAATAAAATGAGTATTAGTCAGCCAGCTGGTGAGTTTTAACTGGAAACGTGTAAAAAGTAACTGTAAATATGGGGACAGCGTCCGGTTGACAAGGTGATTAAAGCGCTGGTCTCTCGCGGCAAAGGTACTGGGTTCGATTCATGGTATCGACACGCTCCAGTCTACACAACTGTAAATTGGTACATGACTTTGCTCTTGAGTTAGGGAAGGAAAAGACAGAGAGAAAATGAATTGGTCATCCCCACCTGTCGATGCTGGAACTAATAGTGTAAAGTTACAACTTTTTCATTCCCCTATGGCTGGATCTGCAATGGTAATACCTTTTTTTTTAAAAAAATATGAGGTCACTGCGATGGTAAATATCCACGAGATAGGGATGGTTGAAATTATCTAGTTTAATAATTATTTAATGTTTATCCCCTCCGTCACCAAGAGATCTATCTACAAACCCTCCACTGTGATCTCCACACATGAGCGAACGACCGGTCTCCAGAGCCCCATGCTGTCCTACCCAAATACTGTTTGCAGTCTGGACAATATATAAAGCAGTGTTTTTTATTGTATTATTATTTTTTTTTAGTTATCATCACACATGGAGCATAGGCGTTCAACAAACATATACCAAGTCATCTTGTCACGTGCCATCGTCTCAAGGGTTTTCCAAGTCTTCTTCTTAAAAATAAAATAACCAGACTACACGGTCTTTTATTTTTCGACATGCGCCCTAATATAACTGACGGACCCTCTGTAAAGGTTGAACAGAGCGCGCTTCGCCAAAAACGAGGCAATTTTTAAAATGTCTTCTTCATCCCCTTCACGTCTGTCACCCGCTCTCTTCTCCATTTGTGTCTCCCTCAGTAGCGCCATGAGCTTCCTTGTCAGAAGGTCGTCTTCTGTTCTGTATGGCATAAATTGACATGTTTTCTTTATCAGACCTGTCCAATTTTGTTTGTTGATGTTTTTTTGTGGTTTAAAATGTTCTACCCGATGGGGCAACCTTCCTAATGCCCAACCCTCCTTTAATCGATCCCACGACTTGCATGATAGGTTACATTGTTCCTATTCTTTGCTTGCCCCTTCCGTCTCCGATAACACACGGGTGTGTTTTTTTTGTTTGTTTGTCATATTTGTTGTTGTTTCGTTTTTCCAGCTGCCAGACGTGTTAAGTTTTAGAAATATCGTTTGCAACTATTCTTCCTGTTTATATCAAGATCTCAAAATTGCTGAGAATATATCTGATCCATCAAACGTCAATTTTACAGTCGTAAATCTTTTCCTATGCATGCTTTTTTTTTAAATGTCACATGCCAACAAATACCCAGCTATAGGGAGAAGACGTGTTTTTCATATCTCTGGGTCTCCTTTATTAAAAGCAATATCTCGGTTGGATCTTACAAAATTGGAAGAGATTTAGTGAACACAAATTACTTCAAGTAAATTAGATGTATAATTTTGCAGTATCTATGAAAGATGCAGACATATTTATAACTATGTCTTCTTTATGGAAGTTCCGAGGAGGACAGCGGACAATGCACTATGGAAGTCTGTGGAAGTCTGACGAGTTGAGAAGATTACGGGGGGAAAAAAATGCGAACTTATTTTTAATTAGCAGTTTTGCCTTGTTTTAGCGAGGTGTACAAAGTTCAACGAAGGTTCGTTGGTTATAATAGAACGTGTGTCCAAGAGATGAGAAGAAGACGCTGAAGATAGATAGGACACACATTGAGACAAACTAATTATTAGAGAGTAAAGAAAGACATCCCAGGTGTGCTACAGGGGTTCCCAAAGGGGAGCAACAAATAGTAACACTATAACCTACCATATATGTCGTAAAAAATAGTAACACTATAACCTACCATATATGTCGTAAAAAAAGCCACAAAAGAAGTTTAGGAATTGGTCCTGCCACCCACAACCTGCACATATTTTAATCCCCCAAAACCATCTTCAACAAACAATATAGACAGGTCAAAGTAACCTATTGATAGTATCACAAGGCAGTCATTGTTCTGAAATACCCAGAGCAAGAGAGGCAGACCAACAACCACGTGTGGAGAAGAGAACTGGAGATGGAAATAAAAACGATGAGGAAGACGCTGATAGAACTTGAGATGATGGCACGGGACACAAGAACGGGACATGTGTTTTGTTGAAGGCCTATACTCCTTGAGGAGCTAAAGGGTATTGATTGATTGGTTGATTCGTTGGTTGGTTGGTTGATTCGTTGGTTGGTTGGTTGGTTGATTAGTTGGTTGGTTAGTTCGTTGGTTGGTTGGCTGGTTGATTGGTTGATTTATTAGTTGGTTGGTTGGTTGGTTGATTTATTAGTTGGTTGTTTGGTTGGTTGGTTGATTTATTAGTTTGTTGGTTGGTTGGTTGATTTATTAGTTGGTTGGTTGGTCGGTTGATTAGTTGGTTGGTTGGTTGGTTGATTTATTAGTTGGTTAGTTGGTTGGTTGGTTGGTTGATTGGTTGATTTATTGGTTGGTTGGTTGATTTATTAGTTGGTTGTTTGGTTGGTTGGTTGATTTATTAGTTTGTTGGTTGGTTGGTTGGTTTATTAGTTGGTTGGTTGGTTGGTTGATTGGTTACTTGGTTGGTTGGTTGCTTGGTTGGTTGGTTGATTGGTTGGTTGGTTGGTTGATTTGTTTATTGGTTACTTGGTTGGTTACTTGGTTGGTTGGTTGGTTGGTTGGTTGGTTGGTTGGTTGGTTGGTTGGTTGGTTGGTTGGTTGGTTGGTTGGTTGGTTGGTTGGTTGGTTGGTTGGTTGGTTGGTTGGTTGGTTGGTTGGTTGGTTGGTTGGTTGGTTGGTTGGTTGGTTGAAAGGGGATGAAGAAAAGATGGAAAGACCTTGAGCTGATTGCATGGAATAGGAAGACTTGGTATAAGTTTGTTGAAGGCCTATACTCCTGGGGAATTTGAAAGGTGATGACGAAGAAAAAGACTATCCATCTTCTAAGCCTTGTGTCATAACGAACGGTAAATACGAGGATATTTTGCAGGTAATGAAAAAATACGATTATTTCTAACCGAGAGCGAAACAAATAAGTGCGGAATGACCAAGAAAACGTAATTACATGACAACATAGAAAAATGTGGAAGTCGTAATTATCTGAGAGTAATGCGTAGAATAACGTAGGAAACGTAACTATATAACAATATAGAAAGATGTGGAAGTCGTTTTTATCTGAGAGTACATGCATAGAATAACGTACAAGACGTAATTATATGGTATAATACCCCTACGGTGAACAGTGCCTCATTCTGCTGTGTGTGGTGGTCCCGGAAACGGGGACTCCCAGATCTGGGGCAGAGTTGCGTCTCGGCTCCGATGACGCTCACTAGAAAACCACCATCGCAGTCACATGTCAATACTTGATGCAGGCTTCCTACAAGCGGACCAGCTACAGTGGCGGCTCCATGTTCCGTTGGGAAAATTGTGATGATGATGATGCTGATGATGATGATGATGATGATGATGATGATGCTGGTGCTGCTGATGATGATGATGATGCTTATGCTGATGATGATGATGCTGATGATGATAACGATGATGATGATGATGATGATGATGAGGATGATGATGATGAGGATGATGACGATGATGATGCTGCTGATGATGATGCTGATGATGCTGATGATGATGATGCTGATGCTGCTGATGATGATGATGCTAATGCTGTGATGCTGATGATGATGACGATGATGATAATGATGCTGATGTTGATGACGATGATGATGACGATGATGATGCTGCTGATGATGATGATGATGATGACGATGATGATGATGATGATGCTGATGCTGCTGATGATGATGATGATGCTAATGCTGATGATGATGATGCTGATGATGATGACGATGATGATGATGATAACGATGATGATGCTGCTGCTGATGATGATGATGCTGATGATGATGACGATGATGATGATGCTCATGATGCTGATGATGATGCTGATGCTGATGCTGCTGCTGATGATAATGATGATGACGATGCTGATGATGATGACGATGATGATGATGATGCTGATGATGATGATGATGATGATGATGATGCTGATGATGATGACGATGATGATGATGCTGATGATGATGCTGATGATGATGCTGATGATGATGATGATGATGATGATGATGATGATGATGATGATGATGATGATGATGATGATGATGATGATGATGATGATGATGATGATGATGATGATGATGATGATGACGATGACGATGATGATGCCGACAGAAAGAAGTAGACAAAGTAGTTTTCTGAGAGTGTATGAAGACGAAATATACCTCGGTAGTGTAGTGGTTAACACTCTAGGCTTACGACGCGAGAGACCGGAATAAGTTTCCGGCAGGAAGCTAGTTGTGGCAGACTTGGCCAGTCGGTATTTTAGAGACGGCTAAAGGAATATACCTTCCCAATACTCTTAACGCTAAATAAGGAGGGAACATACATTACTTTACATCACAGAGTCAGAAATTACGTAATACTTATGGAAGTGCAGAACAAAGTAAAATGTAAAATTATCTAAATTACAGAAAGACTCGTAACTAGCTGGAATTATACAGGGTTATTGAAAAATTACTTCCTATTTTTACATTGTTATTTCATTGTTATTGGTTGCTACATAACTGGTTAGCTGTGGCCTAATTTGTTTTCTGTTACTGTCATAAGAGGTTTTGATGTTAATAAAGTATAGGCTATCCTCGACAAATAGGTGTATCAGAGGATACCAGGATAGTGCCAGATAAGAGACTGGTCTTATAAGCAATACCCCCTTCTCTGAAAACAGCAAGGGTGTATAGACAATCAAGGTGGGGTCCAGCTATGTAAGTTCCCAGAGAAGATGATGATGATGATGTACTCTGAGTCCCTAACTGCTACCTCTTTAGATCCCAACTTGAGTAAAGATTATCTGTGTTGTGCTATTTGGCAAATTGTCTAGGGTAATTTATTTAATATAACAGGTATTGATTTCAAACAGAACTTTAACTTTAATAAAATTATTAAGCAAGGCTGGATGAAATTTTATGTACAATTTAATTGTCCTGAACCTCAGTCTTTACAGGTCAGGAATACTCAAACGCAATAAAATGATATTTACACATCAAAATAAATATATTGGAAAAACTTCCATTTTTGTAGAGTGTTCACTGGAATAACTACACATACAGTTTCTGTTCCAATGAATGATAACGTCTGCTATTACTATGCTGTAAGTTCTTTTTATTATTTTGATGGTCTTATCTATTCATCCTAAAAAGGGTTCTAATCCTAGTTTGATTACTCTTGGGTGAATGATTTGATAAACTGACACTGGCCTTTATAAAGGACTTATCTTAGAATGTTGCTGCTGATTCTCATATACACAAGTCAGGACCACAAACTTTATAGCTCCTGACTGAGAAGATGGGGTCTGGCTCCAGATATATAAGGAACTCTCATCTCCCACCAAATTCCTCTCAAGTGAATGCAGTCACGAGGTAATTTCGTGATATAACCTGGAATAAAAGGACAACCACATTCCATGTAGAAGTCTGCCTCAATCCACTCACTCACAAACAACATCAAGACTTACCCTTTTTCAGTTATTGTGCTAACAAATTGCACAAGACCTAGAATTTCTTTGCCTACAGTCAGTTCCATGTGATCATTCTTTCTCTGCATTGATTCACTGTTATTGTCCTTAGTCCATGCTTGGCTTCCGTACGATAATCATGTTAAGTACCAAACAGCATGTGACCTATTGATTACTTCATTCTAACCTTTCCTGTACGTTTATCACATGATCTTTGAACAGTGTGTCACTCCAGAAGAAAATACCAATTTAAACCACTACTAATACTTACTGTCGTAATTTGTTGCCATATTTGCAAACACTATACACATTTTTTTTTCATTTCGAACATGTTTGCAAAACTACACACATTCATAAATGGGTCAGTATGGCACAACACATTAGTTTCACTTTCCCCTTAGCATTAACACATACTCTGGCTATACACAGGTTAATAATTAACAAAATATGCACATAAATATATCTTTCTTACCCTCAGGCAAATATATTCACACACACAAGCTGAACTGGCCTTCTAAGGGATCTAGAACTGCTCTCAGATCAGAAGGCAAAGACTTGGTCGTTCCGTCTTTTAGTTTCTGTCAGCTCGGTGCAGATTTTTTAATCGAATGGCCCAGATAGTACTACCTTGTTACTATTTATAGAACTACATCCGCCCAATCGGAGGCAAAGTCAAAAAGTCTTTTTAGGAATTTTGACTTAGGCGATTCTGAATTATTAGTGGACCGATTTTAATTATCAAAAGTGATAATTAAACGGCCAATTTCTCTCTATCGTTCTATATAGATTTCCCTTAGTTATTCCTTTGCATATCAATCTGGGTAATTTTTAAGTAATTAATTTAGGCATTACCCCGATATGAAAATATCACTAAAATCAATTTTTCTAAGTCAATATAATTTTATTATGAGGGAATCTTTATGCTTATGTGTTAAGCAATATCAGCGTTATAAGTCGGGATATCTCTTCCAGTTTAATTATCTTTAGTTGTTATGAAATAAAATGTCTTCGTTCGGTCAAAAACACAAAATAGGTATTGTCACCAAGTTAAAAGGTTTCTTTATCCTACGAGAACAAAGAAGCAATGTGATTGGTTGTTAAAATTGTACCTTACGCTTAGGTATTATTGGGTGGTAAATTTAACTGGTTCTAAGACTGATTCAAATACACTAGATAAATTTTAGATTCTAATATTATAGTTAGTTTTGAGCGGGGAATTTGAGCGTGGGGTCATACAGATTCGTGCCACATCATCGTGAAATTTGGTTTCTTCAATACATTATTTCGTAGTTGGCAGTATTTTTTTTTTTTTTTTAATAAAGTTTTGCCTCGTTTTGGCGAGTCACGTCCCATTCAACCTAGTCGGTTATATTAGGGCGCGTGTCGAAATATAAAAGACCCTTAGGTGTGAGATTTTATTTGTTTCGCCTATAACGTCAGGCGGTTGGCTATTTTAAATGTTTGGTTTATTTTGTTTCTAGGTATAAAAAGTAAAAACATAAACGTTTTAGTCAAATGACCACTGTATCCCATTGTTCTGGTATTTGTTTCGTATATTTCCAGCGAATACAAGTGAGAATATAACAATTTAAAAATAAGAAGTGACTTTTCAATCACTCTATATAAAGACGCATCTTCCAACAACACAGTGTCTTGGATAGGACTCACATTTAGGAAACCAGAAAATAGCATTACAAGGCAGACTTTGTTCTGGAACTCTTAGTGAAAGAGGAAATAGAGGATGGTGTCAAAACACGTGGAGAATTTAATGTGAGACAGACACCGGGTCTCTGTGGAGGCGAAGAAAGAATATGGTTACTGCTCCTTCAGACATACTGTAAACGGCATCTAATATAAGTCATGTCAGGTAATGTCAGGTTATATGAGGTTATGTGAGGTTATGCATGGAAGTGGAATATTTTCTTGTTGCCTTTTCGGAAACAACACGAAGGTAGATCTGTTTTACCTTACCTACAAGGCAGGCGTCCACGATTGACCCGGGGGGGGGGGGGGGAGGGGGGGGAGTAGCTAATAAATATGGCATCCGCCTCGAATTCAAAAGGTACCCAGTTCGATTCCCAGTAGAGGAAATATAATTTATGGAAATTTATTTTCAGAACCAGTGGTCCTAATGATGTCATACTCCCCTCCTGGTCTCCTGGGTAGTGAGATCGGATGCCTGGCCTTCTCGGATAAAGGCGACAAAAAATTGGAGGTCCCGTGTGCAAGTTGCGCACGTTAAAAATTCCACGGTAGTTGGAAATCGTAAAGAGTAGGCCACACTGCCGCTGTCTTGGCAAAATTAAAAAATTAGGAAACCTACCCACCACAAAAATATTTATAAAATGCGTGATTACTGTATTCACACACTGGAATTCTCGCCGATACTACATAGTTCGTGCACTGTGCTGAGATCCTCCCTGTGTGATCTAAGTGAGGAGATCGGAGCACTGATGGAGTTGTCCGTGTGCAATGAAGATAGTCCTTCACACCAAACCAAACCGAAACAAATCAAATCAAATCAGATCATTCCATACCAAACCAAACTAGACCAAGTCAGAGAAAACGCATATGGCCATCACCAGTACCATTCCTGGAGAAAATCTACGGAGATATCAACAGCCTCAGGCTGACCACTGCTTTCTGTGAACTTATTCAAGTTGACATCTGAGGGTGAACGAAGAAGAAGAAGAAGACCAAATCAAACCAAACCAAACCGAATCACACCAAACCAAACCAGATTGGTTAGAGCGCTTGCTTCTGGTGCCAAAGTTGCCTGTTCTGTGGTTCAAAACCTGGTAATCGTCACGCTCTAGCCTACCTTGCTGTAAATGAGTACGTGATAACTCTTGAGTTAGGGAAGGCAAAGGCATCGAGGAAGGGAATAGGTCACCTCATTTCATAAAGCTGAACCTAGTATAGTGAAGTGTCTAACACTTCACTCCCAAAGGCAGTATCTGCTGTGAGACTATCTTTACCAGACAGGATTACATATTTGAGTACAGAAAAATGAGATTAGACTTTGGAGGAGCAGATACACATAAAAATGTTTGGTAAGGAATAGACCATATGTAGAGACCAATCATTCCTCACTTGTCCATTGTCTTACTGAAGAGTCTGAAACAACAGTAAAATAATCCTTGAAAATGTGGAAAAGCCGCACGCATTGCATTGCATTGTAAAAGCTAAATTGAACACCCAATAAGTCTGAATAATTTCGACCTGGATGACCTATGAGTAACACTCAACAAACTATGTCAGCAGTTCAAAAGAGTTGTGATACAGTGGATCTCATCTCACTGCAACATCCACGGAAATGAAGAGGCTGACAGATTGGCAAAGGAAGACGGAAAGCTACCTCAACTTGACACAAACAAAACTTATGAAGAGGCCAAGAGTTGTATCAAAAACAGATGCAGGAGCAAGTGAAAAGAAGAGCATCCAGGCAACCCAAAAAAAAAAATGATGCATATTACCAGCTCAGCAGAAGTGAACAAGTGGTAATCTTCAGACTCCGCACAGGACACAACAGATTGCGATACCATCCGTTCAACAAGCTACAGATAGGAACCACCGATAAGTGTAACTGCGGCAGCAATAAAATAACTGCAGAACATTTACTTCAAAGGTGCCCAACAAATGATGAACAGAGAAAGCGCATTAGGCCGTCACTAGTACTACTACCATTCCTGGAAAAGCTCTACGGAGATACCAACAGCCTCAAACAGACCACTGCTTTCTTTGAACATATTCAAGTTGACGTCTGAGGGTGAACGAATAACACCCATTAAAAGAGCGCGCAGGCCTTTCTATTTTTCATGGTGCATTGACCTTTGACCATAAAGTCATGATAAGTGTAACTGTAAATATCCAGGGAAATTGAATGGAGTGGAAAACAAAGAAATTATCTGGAGAATTAGTGACGTCAACAGGACATTCAACAGAATTAGCACAACATAATTATCCCCCCTTTCCCATCATGTCTTGGTGAGTTACTTGCTCTTTATTCACCAAACTTCCGAATTCCACACCACTAAAACTCCTGCACAGTCTGAAGCTTCTATAAGTGGAACCGTGAGAAACTATGAGGGTTTTTTTTTTTTTTTTTTTTTTTGACAAAACCAAAATGAACACGTCAACGCAATATTACAGATCAAGCTGACGTGAACCCTGTCAAATTTCAACCTTCCCTTACCCCGTTGTAAACTTGCGTTTATATTATCAAGTTTCGGAATTAGTTCGGAAAACGTCCACCGAAATTCGATAGAGCGGCCATTACGTCAGGGAAGCGGAAGCTCGGGTTATAATTCGGATGCAAATTACTGGCCACTTATGCAGATTTCTCCACGCCCCTGTCTGACCAAGTTATTGCCACGTTGGCCGTTGATGTATGACTCGGAATATGATACTTCAAGATGAGTTCCGAGTTGAGTACAGCTGGCAAGTCATATATTTGAACGGACAAATAATAGTAGACGGCGGTAAAGTCTCGAGTTCATTTAACTATGACCTGGGGACAATCATATGATTCTATTATGTCTGCGAGGAGACAAACGTGAGAATAGGATTAATACTACCTCAAGCAGTGCAGTAAAAAGCGAGTTATATGAACGAACGAACGAACGAAATCTTTTTTTCATCAGGGTAAAGAAATAGGCATAATTGCCTTTTTAATATATGAGGTTGAGTATTATCATCAACATTTTCATTTGCGCTTCTTTACGGAACATTGATCAACCTCTGTAGCTCATCCTCTTGCAAGAAGCTGCAACAAGCATTTACATGATCTTGAAGCACTCGTTGCTGTAGTAGTTTGTTGTACATGATGAGTTTGCCAGTCTCATGCACAAGCTAGAATTAGTCGCCTTTTTCGACATGCTGGAGTGTGCAGGGCTCTATTCTTTCTTCTGTCTCTTCAGTTCCCCCCCCCCCCCCCCCCGGGGAAACTACACAGCCCTGATTATAGAATACCGTAGAAATTATAATTATATGACAGTATAGAGAGAGACCAATGTCATATAAGCCGATACAATATATACATATACATATATGAGCGTCCAATTGACAGATTGGTTAGAGCACTGGTCTCTCGCGGCAAAGGTACAGGTTCGGTTCACGGTATCAAAGCGCTCCAGTCTACCTAGCTGTAAATGGGTACCTGACTTTGCTCTTGAGTTATGGAAGGAAAAGGCAGTGAGGAAGGGTACTGGTGACCCCACCTCTCGATGCTGAACCTAGTATAGTGAAGTCTCTAACACTTCACTCCCTACGACAGTATCTGCTATGGGACTACCTTTACCTTTTCATATATGATAGGAAACTCTATACAGACCGATATAACAGGAGGTAATCCGATCATCAGAAGTGGTCCCCCGTCGATAAATTGTTTCTGCCCCTTAATCTCCCTTACACTCTGAAGGGGTCGGGCCCACTTGAGTCATGACTCCTAAGTTTCAGCCTCTTGTTGTCTTGTGCAGAAAATTTAACCCACTCCTCCCAGATGGCAGCTTTCAACTTCACTCCTGTTTTCTGCCAGCTGGAGGCAATTGTGAAAGTAACCCGTATGTTGAAAACAAATTATTGTTCCGAGTTCCATAGTCCGTGTCGTGGAATATTCTAATCCACATATATAAATTATCAGGTAAATATAAAGCCTAACAAATACATTTAATAAAGAAAAGAGAAATGGTAAAAGAACAGTGCTGTCACAATGACTGTACTCGAAATCCCCCTTGTTTTCTGCTTCGTCTGCAAATTGTAACGCTTTCACGTTGATAGTAAAAGCCTACTGTATTATTACCCGCTTTCTTCAATGAAACGTGTACTGACCTTGAGATACGCAAGCTGATCAATGACCTAGATTTAATATTTCATTCATTCCATACACGGCGTAACTAAAAGACAGATAAAGCAGGAGAGAGAGAGGGGCGAATGAAGGCAGGAAGCATGCAATACTAAACACGCGTCGCGCGATACACAATTGCTGCCATCACGCGTGTAAGGCCACATGCACTAACTTTTTTTCAGACGGACAGTGATAAAAACACTAACCTTCCCAGAGTTAGGTTTTAAAAAACCTGGAAAACGCTTATTAGGAAAGATGACATTAGATGGGTTTACGTTTGAAAACATGACAGTACCCAGACACCACATGGGGATGGAAGTGAACAGGAGGTGGTAGAAAATGCACATTTTGAACGCAGCCACCTAGCTCCCTTAGATTGAGATATTTGGATTCCTTAGGGCTTGCTGACAAAGAATATGTTAAGTGTTACGCAAATAGTCCAGGAATTAATAAATTATAACCAAAATAAAATAGTGGGGATGCCTGACAGCATGAAATCATTTCTGCTCATAAAAATTTTTTTTTATAAAGTATTTGAAAAAACATTACGTTACGGAAATAGCCTACCATGTTAACTCCTATTTGATTGGAGCGCAACAAATATAAGACTAAACACGATTGGTCGGGCTATAAATACTATCTTGTGTTGTCAGGGGAAACGTGAAAAAGGAGTATTTTTTTTTAAAAGATGTGTAGACATGGTTTGATTGGGTAGAGCTGCGAATATACTCAATTCAGAGCGTCTGTTCATTGCCACATCTTGTAATAAACCTACTAAGAAGCAGTGCGTTGAGCACCAGTGTATATTTTTTTATAAAATAAAGCCTGGGACATCGGCAGATCGGAGTTGTGCTATATTCATTGCCAGTCAACGAAACTGTTTATTATTTCTATGAATTGTGGTAAGCTTGAAATATTCAATATCTTTTAATGAAAATTGAATGTAAATTGATAATTTATGTCTGTATATATGTGTAGTTCAGTAGCGAACATGATGTAAAGCCTATAGAGCTCCAGCCTGAACAGAAGGTGTCGGAGGAAAGTAAAACTGCATGGAATGGCCAAACAGTACACTGACACCTAGATTATTGACTAGAAAGAAATAATGCTGGAATTGCAGAGGCGTAGTAACCATTAGGGAGGGAAATACTGGTATAAAGTATTTCAGATGAAGCTGACAGTTGGCCTAACGCTCTGAACTCAATGTTTGTGATGTATTGTGCTCAGTGTAGACATAGAGTATAAATTAGTTCTGACGTAGAAGGTACAACCTTCTTGTTTCAGGGACCGTGGTCTTAAAGTTATTGAGCAGCACCTGGTCAGAGCTTTGCTGAAGCCAGAGGCGGACAGCATACTCCTTGGTCCATATAGCAACCAGTGGGGTGGCTCCAGAACTCATTAAAGTAATCGAGCAGAGGAGTCTTTTACTGCAGTCATCACGAAAGATAAGAGAGTGTGGCCATGGAGCTCAACATTATGTACCCCCATCTTAAAATGACACTGTAAAATAAAATTAAGAGGGGAATTTAATTGTTTTAATGCCAGGAACTGAGAACATCTCCAATACTAGTTCCAACAAAGACAAACTATTGAAGTCATGATGACAAATACCAACAGAGCTTGAACAAAACAAAACCAGTATTACCTCATATTACCACTACACAACTGACACACATAGGATACTATTAATAATATATGTCACTACAAGATTCATATTGATAAATTCTGTACATATAACTTGTAATTAAAATTGATTGTGATTCCTGGTTCCCTTTGTATTTGAATCAGGACACATATACCTTCATGACAGCACTGAATACATATTGTTATTTGAAAAGTTATCAGTGACTCCTTTAAGATATCCTCGTAGAGTGTTTTATGTATGTGAGTGTCACAGTGTTGTCAAGTGTAGTGGAATAAATTAAATTGTTTATCTGTCTGTTGTTGTTATGACTTACACTTCATCATACACATACCCTAGACATATAACGTAGTCATCACACTATTCCAGAATAATTCTGACTGAGGTATACATATGTGGCAGCAAGTAAGGTTATCTATAATACACTACTCTTATTAGATATAGATACCTTCACAGCTGATCTCAGTCAGTACACTAAGTCCCCTATAAATATTTATAACATCCCACTTCACCACATATATTGGGGGCTCGCTCTCGGGATTTTGAATCTTTCCCTATTACAAATATTGGGGGTAATTCACTTCAGGGAATAATAAGAATTAAAAGGTATCCTTGGGTGAAAATAAATAAGGTTGAGCTCACAGTGCCTGTGTTGTCCTAAGTTAGTTAGTCATAGATAAAATTGTTTAGTTACATATTTTAGACATTTATCTGTTAGACAATGGCCGACCTGGCAAAATTTCGATCTGCTGCTGTACAGACTGCAAAAGAGTTGGGATTAGATGGGCAAGTTATGATTACCTATGTCACTACTGAATGTGACAAATTTATTGAACGGGAAGAAAGAAGATTAGAAAAAGAGGCCGAAAGAAGGTTAGAGGCTGAAAAAGAAATTAAGAGGTTGCAGATTGAGGCTGAGGCTAAGAAATTGGAAGCAGAAGAAAGAAGATTGACTGCAGAAAGGGAAGCAGAAAGGGAAGAGAAGAAATTAGCTGCAGAAAGGGAAGCAGAAGATAAAAGATTACAAAGGGAACATGAGTTACGACTAAGGGAGTTTGAGTTTCAGGGCCATGCTCCTGAAAATGGTGCCAGTCCCTTTGCCTCTGATGCCACTGCTAGCCAAGGAGCCTCAACCTCAGCTATGAATTTTCATTTAGATCATTTTGTTGAGAAAGACGATGATATAGAGAGCTATCTAAATAGGTACGAACTATTAGCTACCACGTATGGGTTAGAGAGAGAAAGGTGGAGCTTAAAGTTATCTCAAGGACTTCGTGGGGCAGCTTATGAAGTTTTTGCAAAAATGAGCAGAAGTGATCAGGAAAATTATGACATGCTAAAGCAGGCTCTTTTGTTAAGATATGAAAAGAATGCAGAATTTTATAGGAAAAAATTTAGGAATGCTAAACTACTGTCAGGTGAAACCTATCACCAGTTCTCTGCACGAATAGAGACATACTTGGAGAAATGGACTTCTCTGGGGAAAACCCAAGATCTTAAGGAAATGGTCCTTATAGAGCAATTAAGAGAGTCCATGGCTCCAGACCTGAGAAAGTTTCTCATGGAACAAGGTGCAGAGAGGCTGGTGAGTTGCTAAATGTTGCTGAAAGGTATCAAGCAGCTCAAGCAGAGGTAACAGGTAATAAAAAGAAACAAGTGGATAACTTTAGGGCACCACAGAACTTTAATAAATTTGATCCTAGGGATCAAAACAAAGGTAAGCACCAGTTTGATAGGCCACGGTATGAAAATAAAAATAAAACCCCACAATTCGATGAAAGGAAATATGATGAAAGAAAATCTTTCAACCAAGGAAAAAGGTGGTGTAAAAATTGTCAGATGGACAATCATGACACTGACCGTTGCAGAAAGAAACCTGTGTATATGGCAACCCTTCAGGTCAGGTCGACCTCAAGACAGGAGGAGGATATTATGTTGGATACCACTCCAGAAGAGATGAGGAAGGCACAGGCTGGGGATAAAACACTCAAGCCTTGTTTCAGAAAATTGTCAACTTGTCATACAACTCCAGGCAAGGGAGATTTTTACATGAAAAACAAGTTGATGTATAGGAAGACTGGAGCTAGATCCAAAGGTCAGGGACAGCTGGTACTTCCTAAAAGATATAGGGCAGACTTAATAAGGAGCCTACATGTGAAACCAGATGGGGACCATGAGAAGATAGGTACCATCATTCAAAAGGTGGCTCACAATTATTATTGGCCCAAAGCAAGATGGGACATTGAGAATTTTGTAGAAAGGTGTAGCATAGCACATGAGGGAACACCCACAAGTGGGAACATTGATCAGGACCTGGACACGCCACGGGGCAAAATTAGGCCTGATAATAAAAAGAAAAATAGATTTGATAAAGTGGACCAAATGGAATGGGAAGCCCCTTTTCACGGACAAGCTTCACTTAACTGTTTTACAATGGCCACTATGCGGAGAGTGCAAAAAGATGTCTTACCCCAGGATAAGCCGAAAATCCCTCAATCGGACTTAAACAAACTGGAGGAAGAGGATGTAGAGAGGAAATCTCTCATCAAGAATTTTAAGTGGGGAGAAAGCCCCAAAAGAAAAATTGGTAGCGGTCGTTTTATGCATGATAATTCTGGGAAGAAAAATCATCACTATAGAGCTTCGAGTGGAAGAGACCATACCGGTGCATGGACAAATAGGTCCACAAAATTAAAGGTCCATATGTAGCTTTGTTAAGAACGTGGACTGATGAAAAGGCAGAGGAAAACATTACATCTTCATACCAATATGTGAATGAGCTGACCACTCGTTTAAAAACTGGCTGGAAACTTGCCAATGAAAATTTGAAACAAGCCAGGAAGAAACATGCTGCCTATTATAACAGGAAGGCGAAAGACAGAGATTTGGCTGTGGGAGAGAAGGTACTGCTTCTTCTCCCCGGGAGTCAGAATAAGTTACAAATTGGATGGCAAGGTCCATATACAGTTCTAGAGTCTAGAACAAATTATAAGATAGATAAGAAGGGGAAAGAAAAAAATCTATCATGTGAATCTCCTGAAGAAATATTTGGAAAGAGAACATCAGGAAGAGACACACTTGTTGACCTTGTCCATCGCCATGGAGATGAAAAAGGAACCACTTTCATCATTTGAATATCCATTACACCCCTGTGAGACAGCAGCACAGGTGAAAATCAGTACACATTTAACGAAAACTCAGAAAGAGAGAGTGCAACAGGTTCTAAATAATCATGCAGAGGTGTTAACAGACCGACCAGGGCATACAAACCTATTGGAATATGATATGAAACTGATAGACCCCACACCTGTCTGTATGAAACCATATTCGATTCCGTTTGCTAAGGAGAAAGCTTTGAAGGAAGAGATAGACTATCTGTTGAAGGAAGGAATTATTTCGCACAGTGAATCTTCGTATAGTTCCGGTGTTGTACTCTTAAGGAAGCCCTCTGGAGAACATAGACTCTGTATAGATTACAGGAGACTGAATGCTATTACAGAAGGACAGGTGGATCCATTGCCGGATACAAATCAGCTGTTTGCCAGACTAAATAAAGCTAAATATTTCTCAAAAGTGGATCTGAGTAAAGGATACTATCAGATTCCAGTAAAGCCTGAGGTTAGACCATACCTAGCTTTTAGTACCTCAGAAGGACACTATGAGTTTAATAGATTGCCATTTGGATTGAAGAATGCGCCTAGTGTCTTCTCTAGAATGATGAGAAAATTATTGGACCCTCTGAATAATCCATATATAACCAATTTCATGGATGATATCCTTATAGCAACAGAAACATTTGAGGAACACATTGACTCTCTGAATATGCTGTTTAATCGACTTAGGGAAGCAAATTTAACAGCCCGACCAACCAAATGTTGCGTTGGATGTAAAGAATTGGAATTTTTGGGACACACAGTTTATCAGGGAAACATGACCCCTGACCCAAAGAATTTAGAGAAATTAAAGAAAGCCCCGAGACCACAAACCAAGAAGGACGTGAGATCCTTTGTCTCATTATGTGGTTTCTACCAGAAGTATATCAAAAACTTTAATTCCATATGTGCACCGTTAACTGATTTGACACGTAAAGGACATCCAGATCGCATTACATGGACACCACAATGTGAAATGGCTTACCAGGAATTGAAGGAAAAGCTCACAAGCAAACCTATTTTGAAATTACCTGACTTAAGTCAAGAATTCATAGTAAGGACGGATGCCAGTAATATTGGGTTAGGTGCAACTCTACTACAGAAATCAGATGCATTGGATGGGGAATTAAGCCCAGTGGCATATGCTAGCAGAAAGTTGAATAAAGCTGAAATCAACTACTCAACTAGCGAAAAAGAATGTCTTGCAGTAATATGGGCAATAAAGAAATTCAATATTTATCTGTATGGGAAGGCATTTAAGTTGCAAACGGATCACAAACCTTTATCGTTTCTAGCACAGGCTAGGCATGAGAATTCTAGGTTACTCCGATGGTCCTTACTTTTGGCTCCATATAATTTTAGCATTGAGTATATATCTGGAAAAACAAATTTGGGAGCGGATTTTTTAAGCCGCCATCCGTGTGATGAGAATCACCCTAAACCCCAGAAATAATAATAAAATTTCTCTATGTGTATATAGAATAAAGGACTGACATATAATGTCTGTTTTAAGAGGGGAGATGTCGTGGAATATTCTAATCCACATATATAAATTATCAGGTAAATATAAAGCCTAACAAATACATTTAATAAAGAAAAGAGAAATGGTAAAAGAACAGTGCTGTCACAATGACTGTACTCGAAATCCCCCTTGTTTTCTGCTTCGTCTGCAAATTGTAACGCTTTCACGTTGATAGTAAAAGCCTACTGTATTATTACCCGCTTTCTTCAATGAAACGTGTACTGACCTTGAGATACGCAAGCTGATCAATGACCTAGATTTAATGTTTCATTCATTCCATACACGGCGTAACTAAAAGACAGATAAAGCAGGAGAGAGAGAGGGGCGAATGAAGGCAGGAAGCATGCAATACTAAACACGCGTCGCGCGATACACAATTGCTGCCATCACGCGTGTAAGGCCACATGCACTAACTTTTTTTTCAGACGGACAGTGATAAAAACACTAACCTTCCCAGAGTTAGGTTTTAAAAAACCTGGAAAACGCTTATTAGGAAAGATGACATTAGATGGGTTTACGTTTGAAAACATGACAGTACCCAGACACCACATGGGGATGGAAGTGAACAGGAGGTGGTAGAAAATGCACATTTTGAACGCAGCCACCTAGCTCCCTTAGATTGAGATATTTGGATTCCTTAGGGCTTGCTGACAAAGAATATGTTAAGTGTTACGCAAATAGTCCAGGAATTAATAAATTATAACCAAAATAAAATAGTGGGGATGCCTGACAGCATGAAATCATTTCTGCTCATAAAAATTTTTTTTTATAACGTGTTTGAAAAAACATTACGTTACGGAAATAGCCTACCATGTTAACTCCTATTTGATTGGAGCGCAACAAATATAAAACTAAACACGATTGGTCGGGCTATAAATACTATCTTGTGTTGTCAGGGGAAACGTGAAAAAGGAGTATTTTTTTTTTTAAAGATGTGTAGACATGGTTTGATTGGGTAGAGCTGCGAATATACTCAATTCAGAGCGTCTGTTCATTGCCACATCTTGTAATAAACCTACTAAGAAGCAGTGCGTTGAGCACCAGTGTATATTTTTTATAAAATAAAGCCTGGGACATCGGCAGATCGGAGTTGTGCTATATTCATTGCCAGTCAACGAAACTGTTTATTATTTCTATGAATTGTGGTAAGCTTGAAATATTCAATATATTTTAATGAAAATTGAATGTAAATTGATAATTTATGTCTGTATATATGTGTAGTTCAGTAGCGAACATGATGTAAAGCCTATAGAGCTCCAGCCTGAACAGAAGGTGTCGGAGGAAAGTAAAACTGCATGGAATGGCCAAACAGTACACTGACACCTAGATTATTGACTAGAAAGAAATAATGCTGGAATTGCAGAGGCGTAGTAACCATTAGGGAGGGAAATACTGGTATAAAGTATTTCAGATGAAGCTGACAGTTGGCCTAACGCTCTGAACTCAATGTTTGTGATGTATTGTGCTCAGTGTAGACATAGAGTATAAATAGTTCTGAAGTAGGAGGTACAACCTTCTTGTTTCAGGGACCGTGGTCTTAAAGTTATTGAGCAGCACCTGGTCAGAGCTTTGCTGAAGCCAGAGGCGGACAGCATACTCCTTGGTCCATATAGCAACCAGTGGGGTGGCTCCAGAACTCATTAAAGTAATCGAGCAGAGGAGTCTTTTACTGCAGTCATCACGAAAGATAAGAGAGTGTGGCCATGGAGCTCAACATTATGTACCCCCATCTTAAAATGACACTGTAAAATAAAATTAAGAGGGGAATTTAATTGTTTTAATGCCAGGAACTGAGAACATCTCCAATACTAGTTCCAACAAAGACAAACTATTGAAGTCATGATGACAAATACCAACAGAGCTTGAACAAAACAAAACCAGTATTACCTCATATTACCACTACACAACTGACACACATAGGATACTATTAATAATATATGTCACTACAAGATTCATATTGATAAATTCTGTACATATAACTTGTAATTAAAATTGATTGTGATTCCTGGTTCCCTTTGTATTTGAATCAGGACACATATACCTTCATGACAGCACTGAATACATATTGTTATTTGAAAAGTTATCAGTGACTCCTTTAAGATATCCTCGTAGAGTGTTTTATGTATGTGAGTGTCACAGTGTTGTCAAGTGTAGTGGAATAAATTAAATTGTTTATCTGTCTGTTGTTGTTATGACTTACACTTCATCATACACATACCCTAGACATATAACGTAGTCATCACACTATTCCAGAATAATTCTGACTGAGGTATACATATGTGGCAGCAAGTAAGGTTATCTATAATACACTACTCTTATTAGATATAGATACCTTCACAGCTGATCTCAGTCAGTACACTAAGTCCCCTATAAATATTTATAACATCCCACTTCACCACAGTCCGTTGCAGTTGTTCTACAGCCAGCACGATGCCCTTTCCGCAGTTTTGCTACACCTCTTTAGTGCCCTTGTTCTTGACTGCCCTTTCAAACTCAACAGTTTCAAGATCATACAATGAGGCAACCACGAGACATCTTGCACCTACCTCAACAGCCATGACTCTTGCAGTGAACCCATCGTGTCTCAAGTCCGTGACCAGATCGTTATACTTGGCTTCTTTGAAAGAGTGTTGCTCGTCCAATCTGGATTCAAACGGCACATTCAGCTCAATCATTATAATCTGGCACGATGATGAGGAATGTTGCACTATATCTGGCCGTCTTCGAGATCTTCTGACACTCTCCGGATATGCCTCTAGCCCATGTAGGTCTACTGCCAACTGCCATTCGTTTGCACAGTCAAGAAGAGATGGTAAACTGCTACTTTATTTGGGATGTGCTGACTGTCCTGCTCTCAGAAAGTATGTATTTGCGGTACTCGGTCGGACTTTCCTATTCGCCTTCACCCTTGCCATATATACATATATATATATATATATATATATATATATATATATATATATATATATATATATATATATATGTGTGTGTGTGTGTGTGTGTGCGCGTGCGTGCGTGCGTGTGTGTGTGTGTGTGTGTGCGTGTGTGTGTGTAGCCTACACACCAAAAAAATCAGATGGAGAAAAGAACTGGAGTCAGAAATTAAAGACGTTAAGCTGGTAGCGCGGGACAGGAAAACTTGCCATGAGTTTGTTGAAGCCCTTTGTCCTTGGAAAAGGAAAAAAAAACAAGGGGAGGATACTGAACGCAAGAATGAATGATTTCCTGAACACGTATTGGACAAGAAAACCCCGCTGTTTTTACCTGGAGATGTATTCCAGGCACGTATTATTACGAGAACACAGTGCTGACCTTTGACTCCAGATCCGGTTAGAGTTCATTAGCTAATAATTCAGGTTAAATGGGGGCAAGGTTCGTTAAGGCTGTCAAACGAATGTCACGGAAATTGGCGGTTGTCATAAGACCTGATGGCTGTCACACAGCGGGATGTTTACTCCACAACATAGTGGTTGCTACATAACTGGTTATCTTTTGCCTAACTTATTTTCTGTTACACAACTTGATGTCTGTTGTACCACTTGGTTGCTGCTGCTAACTGACTAGTTGTTACGGACCTTGTTGTCTGCTATACACGTTGTTGATCGTTTCATAACTGTGTGGATGTAAACCCTTCATCTCCCCAAGAGCATGGGCCTTCAAGAAGTTATGTCCCGTGTCATCCGCTCAAGGTCTTTCCTTGTATTCCTCATTCATCTCACATCTGTATCCAGTTCTATTCTTCGTGTGTTCCGCAGTTTCCCTCTACCTCGCTTACTTCGAGGATTCCAGAAAAAAAGGACTGCCTTGTAATGTTATCAACAGGTTTCCTCAGTGTGTCCTATCCATCTCTAATGTCTTCTTCTCATCTCTTGCTTCCACTGGCACTTTCTGGTCCTTGGCATCAGGGCTGGGAGTCGGAGTCTGGAATCGGAGTCGCGGAATCGGTCGTTTTTTTAGCGGAAAAGGATTGGGTACAAAATGACCCGACTCTGAATTTTACGAGACTTAAGCCAACGTAGATCCACGTTTGATCTATGCAAAAGGGGTGGACCGCTTAAAAGTATTGAAATAACGTCTCAAGTTGTTGTTTATTATTACATTATTTAGTACATTTTAAGTAACTAAGATAAAAAGTAGCTTGTGAAGTTGTTTTTTTTTTTTTAAATAGTGAGTTAAAAACAAAAAATCCGATTTGAGAGCAGTAATGAAGTCGAACCTATTATAAGCGATTTTTTTATTTTTTTTATTAAGAATCATTTTAATTTAAATAAAAATTCTCATATTTTTAAATACTTTATTATTTTTTGTATTTTTGTGTGAATGAATGAATAGTTGAAAATGTAATGTACGAAAACCACGTATTTATTTATTCACACATATACCGAATGTGCAGAGTAACATAGAAGGAAATGTCGAAATTGTCCTCTTTCCACACAATCTGCCGAAGGACTTATATATTTAACTCCATATAAGTGCATAGTTTTATGACATATGACTAGTAAATAAAACTGTACTCGGTGCCGGATGTCGAACTATTTTTTTTCGCCGAATTCACAATCCTGCTGTAATATTTGATATCTATTACATAATATAGTCGCACATACACCACTTTGTGGTTTGTACACAACTCGGTGGCTATCACAGAACTCTTTGGCTGTTACATATTGTGTTTGCTGCATGCATGGAAAGGTGTGTTACCGGGGCCCGTTGTGGGAGCAAAGAATAGTCGTATATGTCGTAACCATGTCGTATATGTCGACCAACTTGGCAAAGTAACGGTGCCGTCTTCTCCATTCTGTAGGACAGTGTTTCTTAAACTGTTAGAGGTCCTTAACCCCTTTAAAGCATCTTAAGAAGCTTCGTACCGCTTTACAGCATCTAAAGAAGCCTCACGCCCCTTTATCTTGTAGCTCGCAACACATACCAGAAATGCTTAAAAGAGATAAAAGTTTATTTTGAGAAAACGTTATTTACAAAATGTGACAAAGGTTCGGTATCTAATTCATGTTGTCATGGTCCTATTTTGTTCAAATATATTTAAATTATGTGTATTACATATTGTTTATGGTGATTCGCGTTCTAAAATATCTGGCATGTCTAGTACATTCGGAAGGTAACTCTCGACCCCTGGTTAAGAAGCACAACTGTAGAATATATATCGGCAACCTTTCCATCGAGATCTACCGATATATCACAGTAGATAAACTTTAGAAACCAGACTAAAAGGTCTTTTTTATATATGGACACTCGTCTTAATATAACCGACGTACCATGTGTCTAGGTTGAATGGTTCGCGCCTCACTAAAACGAGACAAACTTATTATTTTTTTTTTAAAGGATGATTTTGTAGATCTTTAGGTAACGAAATTTTTAAAAAAGGACGAAAGAAAACATTACGTAGCTAGGGAAGTTTAGGACATGTGAAAGATCGGAAGTCCCCAAATTAAAAGACTTTTTCCGCGTACTCAGTGAAAACTCACGAACGAACTTATCAAAGTGCATTCTATTCGTGAACTAGGTCAGCTAAGAACGCAATCTTTTCTCTTAAGCGAAAATAATATTCGGTAACATATCATATTGGGAGCCGCGCTGGTGTAATGGCTACAACGTTGTACTGGCGACCAGGTGTTCATGGTTCAAACCCGGGCGTCGGCGTTTGAAGAAATGTTTACGACCGGAAATTTGACTGAATAATCTGAACGGCTCCTGCACATAAATCCCGTGTGGATGGGAAGGAGCGAAGCTCCTGACCGGGTTGGAAGGAAAGACCACTGACCCCCCAGCCTCGCAATGACATGTCATTGGGCCAAAAGGCTAGAAAGCTCGAGTGCCGCTGGTTATAGAAAAAAAAAAAAATATATCATATTGTTTGAATTTTTCACTGCTGTGTCAGCGGAGATAAAACTTAACATGTAAGCTGTCAATCAACCAATACCCTTTAGTTCCTCAAGAAGCATAGGTCTTGTAGCAAAGTTGATTTTGCTGGGGAGGTTATGATGGTATCCTAACAGAATGAAAAGGTGTCTGCTATAACCGTGTGAGGTCAAGCTAATGTAGGTCTCTGACTCTATAGATGATGATGATGAATTATGTGCAGAGAACCTAACGCTACCTCCCTAGGACTCACACGGTCAATCTTCTGGCTCTAGTGTATGGTGTATGGTGTACCTAGTGTCTAGGGGAGAAATGAATGATGGTACACAACAATCAAACACTTTAAGTTTCTATTAAAGAAGTTAATAACTAGCAGTTAAGTTTTTCTTTGAACAAATATTTACAATTTATTTTGCCTGTCCATTCAGAGCTTGTGGACAGGTCTTTGAAAATAAGGACAAGATAGTTTACAGAAAAAGAACAATTTAAAATGTTGGGACAATCTGCCCAATAACGAAAAGTTATTATGTATTTATAAATGTCCTTCCTGTATGAAATATTAACTAGTCACTTTATTTATCTAACGGGAGAGTCACTGTATATGAGGGCTGTAGTTCATCCTACCCCCATAAAATTCCTGTGTAATATTTTGAAACACAAGAAAATGTCAGAGATGCCCCAGATGTTTTACTCTTCACCTGGGAGTCCTTGTTGTAAAATAATTCAATGGGTAGTTGCAGAAATTTCAAGTTCAACACTCGCCAAAGCTCCTACTGGATATTCGACAGCATATAAGTCTGGTTGGAGACTGGTTGGCGTTTATAAGCACTCAGCAGGTTTCCTGTCACCAGCCTGCAACAGGAACATAGACCCTCACAATCAAGAAATATATAAAAACAAATGATGCTGATTTTGGGAAGAAATGGCCTCAGCTTCCTCCGAATGTACAGACTGCGAATTTATTCTTTATTTAAGTTTAAAATTTACACAGCTGTTTTTCAGCGTAAAGTATACAAATATTAGTTCAACTGGCGATGAATAGTCAAAGCCTTTTGATAATATCTACCAGCACTAGCCAATTGTAACGTTTTACTACTTGAATTCAAATGCAGTTTGAATGAAAAACCCAAAATAATTTTGAATAACTGGTGGTCGATTGGCTAGTCTGCTCTAGTCATGCCAAATACAAAAGATATCACGTTTAGGATTACATTTCTCCTACCGCTCCCCTTTCCCATTCATACTCTGTTATCCCCGAGCGAATTTGAATGTGCCTCCCTGCCTCTTTTTCCAGCTCGCGTCCCCCTAACGTTACCAAAAAACATGAGCAGGAACGCCAGTGTGTCTGGTCGTGTACTCTTAGATATTAGTATTACTTCAATAACTTCTCTAATACTGGGGCTATCATATTATTTAAAGTATATTCTTACTCAGCTAACTCTACGTCATACTACCATATAATTCTTATGGGGAACTTCATAATGGTTTAAAATTTCCAATATTTGTCATCGTCCATCGTCAACTAAAATTTTACACAAGTCCGCCATCTTTCATCTCCTTCGTCTTGCGAGCATGTATTTTTTAAATAACTACTTGCTTTAGTTACATCAGAAATGCTACCACTAGGAGGAAATAAAACTGTCTGCGTGGTTATGCCATGGCTGGCTTTTCCGCAGTGTGAATATATGCGTTGCAGACTGTGTTAGCGAAGCGGTGTGTAGACGGGGCGGGTTTAAGAATTTGCGTTTCTAGTTAGCATTGTATCGTGTAATATTACCAAAAAATGTAAGGATAACTACTGATTTTGCTACAAAGTTGACAGAAAGTGTTACTTCAGATAGCTATATTGCGGCATGCTTCCGCCAATAGTTAATTGTAAGGCTAGACTACAAAGTGTATACAGCATATTGGGCAATAGTTAAATATTAGTAGTGTTTCTCGAAAACGAAACTAAAGCGTGTCAGACTTTTTCCGTGAAATCGTTCTATAGGCTTAGCACTGTGCAAAAAGCAGCGCTGCTGGCTTCGAAGATGTCAACCGTCAGACACATGCGGGCTAATGTATTTATTATCGTTTTATGCCTAAATCGTACTGAATTGAGCGTTTATTCTCGCATATTTTGCTACAGGTCTTCAGCAAACACATGCCAAGTCATCCTTCCGCATGCCATCAGTTCTAGTTCTTTTCATGCCTTCTCATCATTTTCACTTCTGTCTCAACTTCTCTTCTCCGTGTGTTTTTTGGTCTACCTCTGCCTCTCTTTCCGTGTGGATTCCAGAACAAGGACTGCCTTGTAATGCTATCAACAGATTTCCCCAGTGTGTGTTCTCCATCTTCATCGTCTTCTTCTCATCTATTGTTCCACTAGCACTTGTCTGGTTTCTGTCGTCAGTTCCACATTAGTGATCTCCATATTGTTTTTTTTTAAACAGGATGGGGTAACCAGCCCCATGCTCAATTTTCGTTAGACGTTTTTTACGACATGGCTGGTGTAGGATGTAAGGTACTAGGTAGTCCCATGGAATATACTGCTGTAGGGGAGTGAATTGTTACAGACTTCACATACTATGTCCAGCATCGAGAGGTGAGGTGACCTATTCCCTTCCTCGCTGCCTTTTCCTTCTTTAACTCAAAGTCAGGTACCCATTTACAGTTGTATAGACTGGGGCACGACAGTACCGTGATTTAAACCTGGCACCTTTGCCGCGAGAGACCAGCGTAAGCTGTACTTATTTCAAATTCCAGATTCTCTTTTCTGTTAGTGCGTAACGCTAAGGGATGCAACTTTGGTTGAAAGTTAGACATTAATTGTATTGTTTCCCTTATATGTACTGTCCATAAAATATTAACACTTACCAAAGAAGAATGTGCGAATGACATTGTGCATGAACAGTTGTGCAAGTGTTGGTGTGCATGCGCCAATAAAATCTAACTGTGAACGGCGTGCATGTTCAGACTTTAACACCGGATTTAAAACAAATATATTTGTAAAATTCCCACATGTGTTTCCTTCAACCAGTTGAGTGTAAATAAAGAAAATGGACAACGAAACGCCCCAAGAGCGTCGTATGCGCTTGAATCGTAAACGTCAGCAAAGATGGCGCAGTCGCCAAGTAAATGTTCACAACTAACATTGTTTTTCCAAAAGTATCTGAATAATTAAAATTACAGTTAGGTATTGGTGCTTTTGAATTTAATTCCCGTCTTATGACGGGCTTTTACACAAGTTATATGATAATTTATCTTTATAAAACCCAGTGTTTCTAAAGTAGATTCCTACATCTCCTAGGTTCCCAGCCGCTGTTTATTGTTTATTCGCTGTTGCAGCACCGGGCACTACTTATCAGAATAATCTGCTCTCTCCGCATCGAAGGTCGACAGCAATGGATCTCCGTCTTCTGTCTCTTGCCTTGACGGTACACTTTGATCGGCTCTTTCCTATCCATCTCTGGGTGTTATCTTAGTTGCCTACCTCTTGCTCGTCTGCTTCTTGGAAGAAATAATATTCCATATCAAGTAAACACATCCGTCTCATCGAGACACTATACCAGGGTTTCTCAACCGCGGTTCCGTGGAACTCTAAGGTGTCGCGAGAGATCATGATTTAAAAAAAAAAAAATGAACGTCGTTATTTTAACTTTGCCTGCCTGACAACATTAGGGCTCGCAGTGGTGGGCAGTGATCGTGCAGCCCGGTATGGCAGTGCTCAATAGGATTGTGTTCACTCCTGTACATACCATATTTCATTAGACCCTATGGCAGTGCTCAATAGAATTGTGTTCACTCTTGTACATACCATATTTCATTAGAATTTTGTAGAGTAGAAATTTGTGATAAGACCTTGGGCCTACTTGCATAAAGTAAAAAAATAATCAAGTAGAAAATTAAATAAAAGGGAAAAACTGAAATTTCTTCTACCTACACTACTGACGCATTAGAATTTATATTATTTGTGGGGAGGGAGGAACCACACAAAAAAGAGTAGGCTAATAAGCTTTGCGCAGGTGGGTCAGTGTCTGTCCCTAGTCGTGGTGTGCTGTGGCACAATAATTTGTTTTCAATATAATGGTTACTTTCACAATTGCCTCCGGCTGGCAGAATTATGGATTTTAAAGCTGCAACCAAGGTGGAGTGGGTTCGTTTTCTACATAAGACAACAGGAGGCGGAGACATTTAGGAGTCATGACCCAGGTGGGCGCGCCCCCCTTAGAGTGTAAAGGAGTATACAGGGCCGAAACACTTGTTCGACGGGGGGACTGCTTCTGATGATCAGATTGCCTCCTGTTGTATCACTCTGTATAGAGTTTCCTATCATAGGCCAAAATAAACAGATCCACATAAAAAAATCATTCTATACTCAACAGAGCATTGGCAATTTTTATTGGATTACTATATTTACAACTTAGTGATCACGCTAAGGTACCATGAGCTATATATATATACATTTTTTTTAATGCAGGGGTTCCCTGAGGCCTGAAAATTATTTCAAGGGTTCCTTCATGATAAGAAGGTTGAGAAAAGCTGTACTAGACAGAGACTGATCTCGTATCCACACAAAACAAAGACACGTCATCACAACAAAATTACATGCCTTTCTGTGCGACCAATATTTTTCTAACAGAATTTCATATTTGCCGCGCAAAAAAGTACCGTAACACAGAATATTATATTTGTATATGTGGCCAAAATATTTAATCTCATTTTGATCTCATTCAGTAATTTTTTTTTTTTTTAATTTCAATTTTAGATTTTCTAGGTCTTCTTTCTTTGTCTTCTTCTCTATCCAGTGAGGCGCGCTCCCATTCTTCTATATATTCATATTTCAAGAACTTCAATTCTGTCTTCAATCTGCCTGTTCATTGTACATGTTTCTGAACCATACAGTAGTGAGGAGCATATATAAAACTTAATAACTCTCATTGCTTATACAATGTGATAAATCACACGTCACCCGATCTATCCTTTAAAAATCTGTGTTTTGTGTTTCGGACGATGTAACTGTTCTTCCTTTTGAAACGGGAGACACCTGGTTGTATGTAGGATTTCTCTGCGCCTGATGAGCGTCAAGGGCTGCACATACATGTCTGTAAAAGTTATACACAAAAATTGTATTTTATAATATCAGAACTTTCATTTAAATCAAACCCACGCCGCTTCTTCTGTTCAACATTTAGAGGAATGACAATAATTGCTGTGACGGGTTTTTAACTCCTTTTCTCCAACTTCTGTAATACGCGGGCTTCTTTGTCGTTATTAAGGATGCTGATTTTGTTTCTTGAGACATAAACATGGAGGGTTATATTATATAGTCTCTCCTGGTAATATTAATGGCTCTTTTTAAGCATGTCGTCTCCACATTTTGTTTCTTTGCTCCCCAAATCCGAACATTGCACTCTTCGTTCCCCAAATCCGAACATTGCACTCTTCGTTCCCCAAATCCGAACATTGCACTCTTCGTTCCCCAGATCCGAACATTGCCCTCTTCGCTTCCCGAATCCGAACATTGCACTAATCACGCATAACTGCTAGCTGTTTTTTTCACTCACAGTAAACAGTACAGCATAGGCCTTCAACAAACATAAGCTAAATTCTCCCATAACGTGCCATCAGGTCAAGGTCTTTATATATCTCCCATATCATTTTCATTTCTGTTTCCTGTTCGCTTTTCTGTTTTTCTTTTTCTCCGTGTGTTCTTTAGTCATCCTCTACTCTATCTGTCTTACCCTTGAGATTTCCGAACAAGAACTGCCTTGTAATGCTATCAACAGGTTTTCTCAATGTGTGACCTATCCACCTCCGGCGTCTTCTTCTCATCTCTTGTTTTATTAGCACTTGTCTGGTTCTTGTCATCTCTTGTTTTATTACCACTTGTCTGGTTCTTGTCATCTCTTGTTTTATTACCACTTGTCTGGTTCTTGACATCTCTTGTTTTATTACCACTTGTCTGGTTCTTGTCATCTCTTGTTTTATTACCACTTGTCTGGTTCTTGTCATCAGTTCCACGTTGGTTCCCTTGTCGTACCATTTCACCCCCGGAGTTCAAGCATGACAAGAAAACTGAGAAATTCACTCAGTGTTCACTTAACTCAATAATAAATCAAATGGAGCACAGATTTTAGGTAACCATAGTGTTCACTTTAACCCCCTCCAAGTATTCCTTGGCAATAACATGTTCTCACGTTCTCTTCCCGAACATCACCAGCCGGAATAAAGCCGGATGAAACTTTGCACAATCTCCCAGTGTTTGAGTTTTTCCTGCTAAAATCAAAAGGATTGCGTTTGGGATTAGTGAAAATTGAGATTCTGCTCGTAAACAGATGAAATTACAGGAGAAAAAAAAAACACCAAATGTATGGGGGCTTCTAATATCGTGACGATCTAACGCCTTAAGCGGAGTTATCAGATCGATTCCGCATTTTCTTTTATTAAATGGATCTGTTAAATGGATTTTTACAGTATTTTACTCCTTAATGTTTGTTATCTAAATAGATGGTTAACAAAGCAGTTTTACAATACTTATTGCGTGTTTGTTATTGCGAAAAACTCTGTCAGGTTATATCAATAGTTATGCATTATAATAATGAGCATGTCAAAACAAAGCAAAACTACTTTATCTGTTTTAAAAGTTAAGATTTATCCATTGTCTCTTGAACATCTGCCTTCCATTTTTAGACCGCTTTTGTTCTTCCATCTCATACCAATGCTATTTATCCTAATAAAAAAATATTATAATTCGGTGGAGATTCTTCTAGGAGATTCGAGAAAGAGAAAACAAGTGTTAAAAATAAATTATTAACATATTTCCCATTCTACCAAGCCAAATTTTAAATGCCTTTTAACGCTGCCAAAAACTACTGCACATTCACGGAAAACAGTAATAATCTCCCTGTTATGCTATACAAAAGAATAATTTCCCATGTTCTGACTAATTGTATCACAAATGAAATATTTCGCTTTTCTTGTGTATTTTTTTCAATTTGCGTGTACCCTATTTGTCTATGTAAATTATTACTCCGTATGCGTAATATTTACAGGTCCATTTGTCAGTGTACACACCCATTCGTGTAATGACTTCATTTGTTTACGTGTGTATAGATTAACCTTACACTTTATCATCCATTAAGCCCTCCTTTGTATTTTCCCAAGTGATATTCCTAGTTGCTGGTTTTTTTTATGGTTTTGTGTCTTTGTTGATTTTAATCTAAAATGTAGTCATGCAAGAAATTTTCCCTCAGAGTCCCTCGGCTATCATTTAGGTTGTCTGTCATCAGACGCTAAAAAGTGTTTGAGCTGGGTTCGTAACGTTCTAAAATATTATTTCTTTCACAATATCTTGTGCGAAGCATCGTCTTTGTTTTCGTCTTCTTCTTCTTCCTCGTTCGTCCTGACAAGGACGTTGGTTGCGTTGTGTCCGTTTACAGCGAGCCTGCAATATTTACGCCTTTCGGCCGACATATCCGACTTCAGCACGGTATTTTTTGGGACCGGGTTTGCCTTCCCACTTCGATCCCTACTCTCTCAGCTAGACTGCAGTGATGCAGCCTGTTTCCAGGACCACCACTTGGAGGTGAAGTAGGGTCTTGGTCAGCTCTGGTTCGCTGACCCTGACGCAGGCAGTCAAGCTATGGGTCGCTGACTGCATTCTCTGTTGCTGCGTCTTTGGGTCCCATGTTTGTTTTGAAATGTTTACGAGCGACTGGGGCCCGAAGTTCCAAACTTTGGTTTCTGTCATAATACACCACACATGTCGTAATCTTCGGAAGAGACCTTGACACCATCACCAGAGATGTCATGCTATGGACCTCAGAACGAAAGTGAAAGAAAGGTCGGCCAAGCAACTGGGTGGAGAACAGAGGAAGCAGAGATGCAAAGAATAAACTAGAATTGGGGCACTATACGAAGAATGGCCGCCGACCAAGAAAAATTGAGACATGTCACGGATTGCCTCCCCTGCATTGCAGTAGTAGTCCAACAGTAACCAAAACTCAAGAGTATCTAATATTGGCTTCCAAGGTATACCTGCGCGCAAGATTACTCTTGGCAGAGATGTAGAAAGAAGATTAATGCCACTTCTACTATAAGGGAGCATTCACAAGATATTCCCAGAAGTCAAGAACAAAAGCTGCTTAGAGCTGAGCAATTTGTTAATTTATTATCTGGTCCGTCGCCTTTTGTGAAGGGTTTAAGCAATGGTTTAGCCGTTCAAGCCCCTAGTTGGTGTAATCCAACGAAATCGTCTTATAAGGTATAGCTCTGTTTAGTGTAAATATACGTCTAAGTATTTATATATATAGATTAAGTATTCTGGCTCATGCGTTTGATTTCACACATATAACTGAATCAACTATTATTGTTTTGTTTTAAAACAACAGGTAACAAATTTAATAGTGAAATAGTCTTTAACAGGTTAAAATAAATATGGGAAGATTAGTGGAATTTTGATAGTTATAACTTTCTCGTCATCGAGACGTAGGTGGAAATTTAACTTTATACTTAAAGTTTAACTGGAATTGTCCCTGTGAAATTCTACATCCACATATATAAATTAAAAGGACAATATAAGGTCTAACAAATAAATTTAATAAAAGGAAAGAAGAATGGTAAAGAACAGTGCTGTCACAATGACTGTACTCGAAATCCCCCTTGTGTTCTCCTGCGTCTGCAAATTGTAACGTTTCACGTTGATAGTAAAGCCTTCTGCAGTATACACGCGTTTCCCAAACACACTAAAAAGTGTACTCCATTTCTAAGAAAAACCTTGAAATACGCAAGTTGACCTAGAATTAAAATTCCATTCATGTCTTTTTCTACACTATGTTACCAAAAACAAAAGACAGATGGACTAAAGATAGAAAGAAGGGAGAGGCAGAAAGCAGGCACAGGCAATACTAACACGAGTCGCGCGATACACAATTACTACCATCACGCGTGTAAGGCCACAAGCACTAGCTTTTTTTCAAATCGACAGTGATAAAAACACTACCCATACCAGAGTTAGGTTTTAAAAACTTACAAAATTCTTATTGGGAAACATGACATTATACTGGTTTACGTTTGAAAACATTACAGTACCCAGACAGCACATCTTCGAAGTAAACAGGAGGTAGAAGAAATTGCATATTTTGAACGCAGCCACTTAGCTCTTTTAAAATTGTATATTTGGGTTCCTTAGGACTTGCTGACAAAGTATATGTAAAACGTTACGCAAATAGTCTAGGAATTACCAAATTATAGCGAAAATAAAATAGTGAGGGTGTCAGACAACACCACAATCAGAATCGCTCAGTGGCAGAATTTTAGGCCACCATTGTACGGGAAATGAGTCTCCATGTTAACTCCTATTTGATTGGAGCGCAACAAATGTAAGGCTAAACACGATTAGTCGGACTATAAATACTATCTTTCGTTGTCAGGGGAAACGGGAGTAGAAGTACTTTTTTTCAAACGATTGGGTAAACATGGCCTGATTGGGTAGAGCTGCGAATATACTCAATTCAGAGCGTCTGTTCAGGGCCACATCTTGTAATAAACCTACTAAGAAACAGTGCGTTGAGCACCAGTGTATATTTTTTCCTAAAATAAAGCCTGGGACATCGGCAGATCGGAGTTGTGCTATATTCATTGCCATTCAACGTCACTGTGTATTATTTCCATGAATTGTGGTAGGTTTGAAATATTTGATATCTTTTTAAATGAAAATTGAATGTAAATTGATACTTATGTCTGTATATATGTGTGGTTCAGTAGCGAACATGAGGTAAAGCCTATAGTGCTCCAGCCTGAACAGAAGGTGTCGGTGGAAAGTAAAACTACATGGAATTGCCAAGCAGTACACTGACATCTAGATTATTGACTAGAAAGAAATAATGCTGGAATTGCAGAGGCGTAGTGACAATTAAGGAGGAATATACTGGTGTAAAGTAATTCAGATGAAGCTGACAGTTGGCCTAACGCTCTGAACTCAGGTTTGTTATGTATTGTGCTCAGTGTAGAGCTAGAGTATAAATTAGTTCTGAAGTAGGAGGTACAACCTTCTTGTTTCAGGGACCGTGGTCTTAAAGTTATTGAGCAGCCCTTGGTCAGAGCTTTGCTGAATCCAGAGTCGGACAGCATACTCCTTGGTCCATTTAGCTAACAGTGAGGTGTCTCCAGAGCACAGGGGAGCAATCGATCAGAGGAGTCTTTTCCTGCCGCCATCATGAAAGATAAGCTGATGTGGCCAGCTGAGCTCAACACTATGTACCCCCAGCTTAAACTGACATTGTAAAATCAAATTAAGAGGGGAAATTAATTGTTTTAATGCCAGGAACTGAGAACATCTCTAATACTAGTTCCAACAGAAACAAACTATTGAAGTCATGATGACAAATACCAACAGAGCTTGAAAAAAACAAAACAAAACCAGTATTCCTCATATTACCACTACACAACTGACACACATAGGATAATATTAATAATATATGTCACTACAAGATTCATATTGATAAATTCTGTACATATAACTTGTAATTAAAATTGATTGTGATTCCTGGATCACTTTGTATTTGAATCAGGACACATATACATTAATGACAGCACTGAATACATATTGATATTTGAAAAATTTATCAGTGACTCATTTAAGATATTCTCATAGAGTGTTATATGTATGTGAGTGTCACAGTGTTGTCAAGTGTGGTGGAATAAATTAAATTGTTTATCTGTCTGTTGTTGTTGTGACTTACACTTCATCATATACATACCCTAGACATATAACGTAGTCATCACAATATTCCAGAATAATTCTGACTGAGGTATACATATGTGGCAGCAAGTAAGGTTATCTATAATACACTACTCTTATTAGATATAGATACCTTCACAGCTGATCTCAGTCAGTACACTAAGTCCCCTATAAATATTTATAACATCCCACTTTACCACATATATTGGGGGCTCGCTCTCGGGATTTTGAATCTTTCCCTATTAAAAATATTGGGGTAATTCACTTCAGGGAAGAATAGAAATTAAAAAGGTATCCTTGGGTGAAAATAAATAAGGTTGAGCTCACAGTGCCTGTGTTGTCCTGAGTTAATTAGTCATAGATAAAATTGTTTAGTTAAATATTTTAGACATTTATCTGTTAGACAATGGCCGACCTGGCAAAATTTCGATCTGCTGCTGTACAGACTGCGAAAGAGTTAGGCATGGACGGGCAAATTATGATTGCTTATGTCACTGCTGAATGTGACAAATATATTGAACGGGAAGAAAGAAGATTAGAAAAAGAGGCCGAAAGAAAATTAGAATCTGAAAGATTGGCCGAAGATAAGAGAATAGAGGCTGAAAAAGAGATTAAGAGGTTGCAGATTGAGGCTGAGGCTAAGAGGTTGCAGATTGAGGCTGAGGCTAAGAGGTTGCAGATTGAGGCTGAGGCTAAGAGGTTGCAGATTGAGGCTGACAAAGAGGCTGAGAAGACAGGCTGCAGAAAGGGAAGAGAAGAAATTAGCTGCAGAAAGGGAAGCAGAAGAAAGAAGATTAGCTGCAGAAAGGGAAGCAGAAGAAAGAAGATTGACTGCAGAGAGGGAAGCAGAAAAGGAGGAGAAGAGATTACAAAGGGAACATGAGTTACGACTAAGGGAGTTTGAGTTTCAAGGCCATGCTCCTGAAAATGGTGCCAGTCCCTTTACCTCTGATGCCACTGCTAGCCAAGGAGCCTCAACCTCAGCTATGAATTTTCATTTAGATCATTTCGTTGAGAAAGACGATGATATTGAGAGCTATCTAAATAGGTACGAACTATTAGCTACCACGTATGGGTTAGAGAGAGAAAGGTGGAGCTTAAAGTTATCTCAGGGACTTCGTGGGGCAGCTTATGAAGTTTTTGCTAAAATGAGCAGAGGTGATCAGGAAAATTATGACATGCTAAAGCAGGCTCTTTTGTTAAGATATGAAAAGAACGCAGAATTTTATAGGAAAAAATTTAGGAATGCTAAACTACTGTCAGGTGAAACCTATCACCAGTTCTCTGCACGAATAGAGACATACTTGGAGAAATGGACTTCTCTGGGGAAAACCCAAGATCTTAAGGAAATGGTCCTTATAGAGCAATTAAGAGAGTCCATGGCTCCAGACCTGAGAAAGTTTCTCATGGAACAAGGTGCAGAGAGGCTGGGTGAGTTGCTAAATGTTGCTGAAAGGTATCAAGCAGCTCAAGCAGAGGTAACAGGTAATAAAAAGAAACAGGTGGATAATTTTAGGACACCACAGAACTTTAATAAATTTGATCCTAGGGATCAAAACAAAGGTAAGCACCAATTTGATAGGCCACGGTATGACAATAAAAATAAAATCCCACAATTCGATGAAAGGAAATATGATGAAAGAAAATCTTTCAACCAAGGGAAAAGGTGGTGTAAAAATTGTCAGATGGACAATCATGACACTGACCGTTGCAGAAGGAAACCTGTGTATATGGCCACCCTTCAGGTCAGGTCGACCTCAAGAAAGGAGGAGGATATTATGTTGGATACCACTCCAGAAGAGATGAGGAAGGCACAGGCTGGGGATAAAACACTCAAGCCTTGTTTCAGGAAATTGTCAACTTGTCATACAACTCCAGGCAAGGGAGATTTTTACATGAAAAACAAGTTGATGTATAGGAAGACTGGAGCTAGATCCAAAGGTCAGGGACAGCTGGTACTTCCTAAAAGATATAGGACAGACTTAATAAGGAGCCTACATGTGAAACCAGATGGGGACCATGAGAAAATAGGTACCATCATACAAAAGGTGGCTCACAATTATTATTGGCCCAAGGCAAGATGGGACATTGAGAATTTTGTAGAAAGGTGTAGCATAGCACATGAGGGAACACCCACAAGTGGGAACATGGATCAGGACCTGGACACGCCAAGGGGTAAAACTAGGCCTGAAAATACGAAGAAAAATAAATTTGATAAAGTGGACCAAAGGGAATGGGAAGCCCCTTTTCACGGACAAGCTTCACTTAACTGTTTTACAATGGCCACTATGCGGAGAGTGCAAAAAGATGTCTTACCCCAGGATAAGCCGAAAATCCCTCAATCGGACTTAAACAAACTGGAGGAAGAGGATGTAGAGAGGAAATCTCTCATCAAGAATTTTAAGTGGGGAGACAGCCCCAAGAGAAAAAATTGGTAGCGGTCGTTTTGTGAATGATAATTCTGGGAAGAAAAATCATCACTATAGCGCTTCAAGTGGAAGAGACCATACCGGTGCATGGACAAATAGGTCCACAAAATTAAAGGTCCATATGTAACGCTGTTAAGAACGTGGACGGATGAAAAGGCAGAGGAAAATATTACATCTTCATACCAATATGTGAATGAGCTGACCACTCGTTTAAAAACTGGCTGGAAACTTGCCAATGAAAATTTGAAACAAGCCAGGAAGAAACATGCTGCCTATTATAACAGGAAGGCGAAAGACAGAAATTTGGCTGTGGGAGAGAAGGTACTGCTTCTTCTACCTGGTAGTCAGAATAAGTTACAAATTGGATGGCAGGGTCCATATACAGTTCTAGAGAAGGTGTCTAGAACCAATTATAAGATAGATAAGAAGGGGAAAGAAAAAATCTATCATGTGAATCTCCTGAAGAAATATTTGGAAAGAGAACATCAGGAAGAGACACACTTGTTGACCTTGTCCATTGCCATGGAGATGAAAAAGGAACCACTTTCATCATTTGAATATCCATTACACCCCTGTGAGACAGCGGCACAGGTGAAAATCAGTACACATTTAACGAAAACTCAGAAAGAGAGAGTGCAACAGGTTCTAGATACTCATACAGAGGTGTTAACAGACCGACCTGGGCATACAAACCTATTGGAATATGATATGAAACTGATAGACCCCACACCTGTCTGTATGAAACCATATTCGATTCCGTTTGCTAAGGAGAAAGCTTTGAAGGAAGAGATTGACTATTTGTTGAAGGAAGGAATTATTTCACACAGTGAATCCTCGTATAGTTCCGGTGTTGTACTCTTAAGGAAGCCCTCTGGAGAACATAGACTCTGTATAGATTACAGGAGACTGAATGCTATTACAGAAGGACAGGTGGATCCATTGCCGGATACAAATCAGTTGTTTGCCAGGCTAAATAAAGCTAAATATTTCTCAAAAGTGGATCTGAGTAAAGGATACTATCAGATTCCAGTAAAGCCTGAGGTTAGACCATACCTAGCTTTTAGTACCTCAGAAGGACACTATGAGTTTAATAGATTGCCATTTGGATTGAAGAATGCGCCTAGTGTCTTCTCTAGAATGATGAGAAAATTATTGGACCCTCTGAATAACCCATGCATCACAAATTTTATGGATGATATCCTTATAGCAACAGAAACATTTGAGGAACACATTGACTCTCTGAACATGCTGTTTAATCGACTTAGGGAAGCGAATTTAACAGCCCGACCAACCAAATGTTGCGTTGGATGTAAAGAATTGGAATTCTTGGGGCACACAGTTTATCAGGGAAACATGACCCCTGACCCAAAGAATTTAGAGAAACTAAAGAAAGCCCCGAGACCACAAACCAAGAAGGACGTGAGATCCTTTGTCTCATTATGTGGTTTCTACCAGAAGTATATCAAAAACTTTAATTCCATATGTGCACCGCTAACTGATTTGACACGTAAAGGAAACCCAGATCGAATTACATGGACACCACAATGTGAAATGGCTTACCAAGAATTGAAGGAAAAGCTCACAAGCAAACCTATTTTGAAATTACCTGACTTAAGTCAAGAATTCATAGTAAGGACGGATGCCAGTAATATTGGGTTAGGTGCAACTCTACTACAGAAATCAGATGCATTGGATGGGGAATTAAGCCCAGTGGCATATGCTAGCAGAAAGTTGAATAAAGCTGAAACCAATTACTCAACTAGCGAAAAAGAATGTCTTGCAGTAATATGGGCGATAAAGAAATTCAATATTTATCTGTATGGGAAGGCATTTAAGTTGCAAACGGATCACAAACCTTTATCGTTTCTAGCACAGGCTAGACATGAGAATTCTAGATTACTCCGTTGGTCTTTATTGATGCAGCCATTTGAGTTCAGCATAGAGTATATAAGTGGAAAAACAAATTTGGGAGCGGATTTTTTAAGCCGCCATCCGTGTGATGAGAATCACCCAAAACCCCAGGAATAATAAGAAATTTCTCTATGTGTATATAGAATTATAGACTGACATATAACGTCTGTTTTAAGAGGGGAGGATTTGTCGTGAAATTCTACATCCACATATATAAATTAAAAGGACAATATAAGGTCTAACAAATAAATTTAATAAAAGGAAAGAAGAATGGTAAAGAACAGTGCTGTCACAATGACTGTACTCGAAATCCCCCTTGTGTCTCCTGCGTCTGCAAATTGTAACGTTTCACGTTGATAGTAAAGCCTTCTGCAGTATACACGCGTTTCCCAAACACACTAAAAAGTGTACTCCATTTCTAAGAAAAACCTTGAAATACGCAAGTTGACCTAGAATTAAAATTCCATTCATGTCTTTTTCTACACTATGTTACCAAAAACAAAAGACAGATGGACTAAAGATAGAAAGAAGGGAGAGGCAGAAAGCAGGCACAGGCAATACTAACACGAGTCGCGCGATACACAATTACTACCATCACGCGTGTAAGGCCACAAGCACTAGCTTTTTTTCAAATCGACAGTGATAAAAACACTACCCATACCAGAGTTAGGTTTTAAAATCTTACAAAATTCTTATTGGGAAATGACATTATACTGGTTTACGTTTGAAAACATGACAGTACCCAGACAGCACATCTTCGAAGTAAACAGGAGGTAGAAGAAATTGCATATTTTGAACGCAGCCACTTAGCTCTTTTAAATTTGTATATTTGGGTTCCTTAGGACTTGCTGACAAATAATATGTTAAACGTTACGCAAATAGTCTAGGAATTACCAAATTATAGCGAAAATAAAATAGTGAGGGTGTCAGACAACACCACAATCAGAATCGCTCAGTGGCAGAATTTTAGGCCACCATTGTACGGGAAATGAGTCTCCATGTTAACTCCTATTTGATTGGAGCGCAACAAATGTAAGGCTAAACACGATTAGTCGGACTATAAATACTATCTTTCGTTGTCAGGGGAAACGGGAGTAGAAGTACTTTTTTTTTTCAAACGATTGGGTAAACATGGCCTGATTGGGTTAGAGCTGCGAATATACTCAATTCAGAGCGTCTGTTCAGGGCCACATCTTGTAATAAACCTACTAAGAAACAGTGCGTTGAGCACCAGTGTATATTTTTTCCTAAAATAAAGCCTGGGACATCGGCAGATCGGAGTTGTGCTATATTCATTGCCATTCAACGTCACTGTGTATTATTTCCATGAATTGTGGTAGGTTTGAAATATTTGATATCTTTTTAAATGAAAATTGAATGTAAATTGATACTTATGTCTGTATATATGTGTGGTTCAGTAGCGAACATGAGGTAAAGCCTATAGTGCTCCAGCCTGAACAGAAGGTGTCGGTGGAAAGTAAAACTACATGGAATTGCCAAGCAGTACACTGACATCTAGATTATTGACTAGAAAGAAATAATGCTGGAATTGCAGAGGCGTAGTGACAATTAAGGAGGAATATACTGGTGTAAAGTAATTCAGATGAAGCTGACAGTTGGCCTAACGCTCTGAACTCAGGTTTGTTATGTATTGTGCTCAGTGTAGAGCTAGAGTATAAATTAGTTCTGAAGTAGGAGGTACAACCTTCTTGTTTCAGGGACCGTGGTCTTAAAGTTATTGAGCAGCCCTTGGTCAGAGCTTTGCTGAATCCAGAGTCGGACAGCATACTCCTTGGTCCATTTAGCTAACAGTGAGGTGTCTCCAGAGCACAGGGGAGCAATCGATCAGAGGAGTCTTTTCCTGCCACCATCACGAAAGATAAGCTGATGTGGCCAGCTGAGCTCAACACTATGTACCCCCAGCTTAAACTGACATTGTAAAATCAAATTAAGAGGGGAAATTAATTGTTTTAATGCCAGGAACTGAGAACATCTCTAATACTAGTTCCAACAGAAACAAACTATTGAAGTTATGATGACAAATACCAACAGAGCTTGAAAAAACAAAACAAAACCAGTATTCCTCATATTACCACTACACAACTGACACACATAGGATACTATTAATAATATATGTCACTACAAGATTCATATTGATAAATTCTGTACATATAACTTGTAATTAAAATTGATTGTGATTCCTGGTTCACTTTGTATTTGAATCAGGACACATATACATTAATGACAGCACTGAATACATATTGATATTTGAAAGTTATCAGTGACTCATTTAAGATATTCTCATAGAGTGTTATATGTATGTGAGTGTCACAGTGTTGTCAAGTGTGGTGGAATAAATTAAATTGTTTATCTGTCTGTTGTTGTTGTGACTTACACTTCATCATATACATACCCTAGACATATAACGTAGTCATCACAATATTCCAGAATAATTCTGACTGAGGTATATATATGTGGCAGCAAGTAAGGTTATCTATAATACACTACTCTTATTAGATATAGATACCTTCACAGCTGATCTCAGTCAGTACACTAAGTCCCTCTTAATATTTATAACATCCCACTTTACCACAGCATGAACAATGATTTTCCTGAATTACAATTTAAAAGGGTACATAGTTCTCACAAGACAATATGTTACACCTTAGGCACATGTGATGTAATCATCACTCATCAACGCTACGGTCGGAGTCTGGGGTCGCCTGTTGTCGGGTTTCCCGCACGACTAGTCAGAAACAATCGCCAGCTCTTGCTGTAGTGGTTAATGAATATGCTTATTTCATATGTTGAGGTTGCCAGCCTCATATATAACCACTAGCAAGAAAACATGTTAAATTCACGTTTGTAATAGAAATGTTTACACTTACCCCAAATAATGGGTATACACAATCTCCTGCACAGATTAGAATGAACACACAGCACTTAGGTTAGATGCTGTTCGAATCACTTTGGTCTGGGAAATTAGAGTTAATTCATCTGACGATGAGTGTCTCTGCGAAATCACTACCTGGAAAAACTTGATTTAAAGTCCTCTTATCACTGGTGAATCTGATTATTAAGTTTCCAGTCTTGTTATATTAAAGTCCTGATCCCTTAAGTTTTCAGTCTTGTATTTAAATGTGCGGGTTTACTCTTAAGTTTTCAGAGTTGCCCAAATACGTTGAACTGTCACTTATAAGTATGGAATAATAAGTCCAATATCTCACTGGCTACTTGGGAGTTGTTTGCTGTACGATGCGATCTCTCTGTGTGTTCTGTGTCTGGGATTTCACTACATTATATTGTAGTTTCCAGTTCAAATCCAGCTGGGTTTCCGCTGAATGTTCCAATCAAATTTATTGTAGATTCTGGCGAACCAATTGCTCTCTAGCACTTAGAGGGGTCGGTTTGTTTATCATTACTCATTCCACGCGTATATGAAAAATATTAAATTTAATATACACGCGTGACCTCTTACAACCGTGATGTCATATCGTTACATAAGACTTCCGGCCGCACCTCTTCCCATCACAATATTGTGACCGTGTTTTTCTGGCGTAATGACTCAGGGATGGTCGCTAGTCACCTGTGTTTCGCCAGACAAACAAATCTGGGTCTATTCAGCACTCCTGCCCAACATAAGCTTGGATAAACAAGCACCGTCGCTTGAAAAGATGGTCAGACAGATAAAATATTGTCGCTGACCGTCTAATAACCTGACGTAACTTAACACATCTTCGTGAAGCGTTAATGCGACACAATAAGATAAGAATTACTCCCGTAGCAAATACTGCCATAGGGGAGTGGCGTGTTAGAGACTTCACCGTGCGGTGTCCAGCGTAAAGAGTAAAATGAATGAAAGGGAAAAATGAAATGTCAAATAACAAGCGAATAATGAAGAAATATGAAGAAAATAAGTTTACGGCCCGAGGGCTGAAGGTGTGAGAGATCACACAAAAGGACAGGGACAGACATTTCGTCACAAGACAGTTTGTTGCTGCCGTACAAGACACAACCAGGCGCTATGGTCACTGATTGCTTCGTCAGTCAGTGGCCAAGGACCAAAGAAGAGGTTGTCGTACAAGGTGACTAATACGAGATTGTACATGAGGCTGGCAACATCATCATGTAACATAAATAGACACTGAAACCACTACTGCTTGTTGCAGGCTTCTGGAAAGGGGACCAGCTGTAGTGGTGCTTTCATGCTCCATACGGAGCGCAATGGAAAATGATGATGATAATCACAATACACCCTGAAGTAATGTTCGTGTTGATAAAGTTTTTGCGCAATAAGTCCGAAGTTCCAAACTTTGGCTTACCTCATAATACGCCTTGACGTGTAATGTTCGTGTTTAATTGGTTGTTGCGCGATAGGTCCGAAGTTCCAAACTTTGGTTTATCTCATGATACACCCTGAAGTGTGATGCTTATGTTAAACTCTCTTCGTGAAACAGTGGTCCGTAACTTTTGAATTTAACCATCATACATCGTAGTGTGTGATATTGTTAATATTTTTTTTAAACTGTCTTCGCGCGACAGTGGTCCGAATACCTAAACTTTGGTTTCTGCCATCAAAATTCCTAACGTGTAATGTGCTCATTAAACTGTCTTGGAGCGACAGTGGTCCAAAGTAGGACCTCAGGTTTGGTTTCTGCCATCATACCTCTCGTCGAATGTTTGTTTAAATACTTGGCGTGACAGTGGTCAGTTGGCCTAAACTTCCCGCTGCTTTAAAAAAAAAATGAATTAGTGCTGCAGATTTGCAGTATATGTTCACGGCTCTCTTTTTTTTCCCTATCACCCCCTCCCCTCACATCCCTGCATTTTACGTGAGACATACAATTGTCCCAAAGTGGAACTTGTTTCCATATAATTTGCATGTTCAATGACATCACGTGCATGTGGAATTAATTTTACTGACATCTCGCGTCAGAATTTCTCCCGTTGCCAGCGTGTTTTATTACTCATTGTCCTCATAATTCTACATCTACAAATATCTTTTTTTCATATTTCCTTTCTTAATCATTGTCATCGTCCAATTATGTTCCCCAAGGAACATAGGGCTGTAGTTGTAGCTCACTGTGGCGAGATGGAAGTTTTTCTTTCTTATATAAGAATAAGTGTTCTTAGGTCAGTTTCTTGCGCTGATTTCAAATTTGAAATCCATTTATCTCTATCACATCGGGTTCTTAAGATATTTGTGAATAAATATATTTTTGGGAAACCGTTATTTTCTCCGTTTCATTGTTACTATATAACTTATTAAAAATTAATAAAATGCAAAATAATTCTACTTTTTATACTGCTAAAAGATGCATGACATATGTTACGCTATTTTTCAAATAGTTACTGTATTTTGAAAATAATTCTGAGCGAAATATGGCTTCTAGAAGTTGTAGAAATTCGGCTGATCTGTTCTGTTAATAGTGCGGATATTTTACCGATCGTGTCTCCAGAAAAACTTTACACCATTACTAAAGAAAGCATATGAACTTTATTTCGATTCGAAAGTTGATGATGCAAATAAATCTTGGAAGCCAAATGCAGTTTGTTCGACTTGTGCAAATACATTGGCAGGTTGGTTACGAACATCGCCGAAGCATAAGTTGATGCCTTTTGGAGTGCCAGTAATATGGCGTGAACCGACAAATCACGCTACTGATTGTTACTTCTGCTTGACAAATATAAATGGTTTCACTTTTAAAACTAGAAAGTCTGTGGTTTATCCAAATATTGAATCGGTTTTGAAACCAGTGTCTCATGATCCAATCACGTGTCCGATCCTAGTTCCACCAGAACAATATCCGTTAGACGGGAATGAACCATCAGAAAGTGATAGTTTACCTGCTTTAGAAACTAATTCTGACTCGGATTATATACCGGTGAATGATGGTGTTCACTTAATTAACCATTCAGAACTTTCAGATCTAATACGTGATCTTGCTCTTACCAAAGGACAAACGGAATTACTCGGTTCGCGACTCAAAGAATGGAATCCTTTAGCGCCCAATACTCCGATATCTAAATTTCATCATAGACACAGAGAACTTGTTCAATACTTTGAGATGGATTATGACATTTGCTATTGCAAAGATGTAAACGGTCTAATGGTGCACCTCTGTAGTGGTGTTTAATGGTATTGTATGATGGTGATGTTACTAAATGTAATGTATGAGGCCAGCTGTGAAGGCTCCTGAGATAAAATGTAGTTGTGAATTGTCAGAAGGCCTTTCTTGCTACCACTACGACCTCACACTTAATTTTTTTCTTAATGAATGTGGCTACATAAAATGTCTAGGGTTATGATGTGTAGTGTGGTGTGATAGTTATAGATATACCCACAGATATTTAAGTAGACTAATAATATTTAACAAATATTACAACACACTGAACTAACTCAATAGTGTAAAATTTTTTGATAGAATTATATTACATTTATTTTGTTCTGGATCAATTTTTTAGGTTGACCAGAACTTAAAAGGATTTAGAGATTATGAAAGAAATGCATGGAATATTATATCATAAATGCAATAGTGTACATATATATGTACTATACTAGTTAGTTTTATTAAAATGTTCTAGTAGTCATCTACTTGGGAGGATAGTTAATGTTTGTGCTGTTGGGGTGGCCTCATCACACCTGTCTATATTGACTACACAGTGTCCAGAAAATGGTGGGAATTTTTATGGGGATATTAGTAACTACAAAGCGTTGGTGAATGTCCAGCAGACCAGAGGCTCACTCATCTTGTAGTTGTAGCTCTGGTGCTGAAATCTGGTGGTCCCACCTCTCCGTGCTGGCGGGCAATAATGGTGGTCTCTGTCACAAGAACTGCACAGATACACTCGAGTAAGTCACCAACTGAATAGACACTGCTTTGTTGACAACAGAAACTCACAGCTCTGCAATCAAAGTATGGGCCATGTGTCAAAATCTATTCTCTACCCACGTCTGGACACAACACTGACACAACAACCACATCATACAGACAGGTCAGATCTCTCTGACCAAACAGCACATTTACCATGGTGGTTTTACATCAGATAGATCCTCCCAGACTATAGGTTCTGAAAAATATTTATTAGTTGTCTGCCCTAAAAGAGGATAGGTAATATGTTTCATTATTCTCAACACTTGATCTGTCTTGCCTAACCCTTGCTGGAGTTTATGTACATTGTTGGTCCCTAGACCCTGACTTGGGCGGGGGGTCTAGAGCAAATCCCTACTTGTTTGTAAGGCTAGATTTCGATATGGCAGTATCAAATCACTCGAACATGAAACAATATTCAAAATATATATAAGGAAATAATTTCAATCTTACCAGATTATGAATAAATAACACAGAATTGCTAGCAAAACTCAGCTGAGCTGCTGGCTATAGTATGGCGTCCCTAAACTTCTTTCACTTTCTTTCATATGGAAATCACCACACTTTAAAATCTGTGTCTATCACTGAACAACTATTGAAGAATGGCCCCACTTGCGCGACTGAGCGCTAATAATATGATTGTTTGTAGCCAATCACTGCCTAGGTTTATTTTAAATTCAAATTTCCTACCCTAAAGTCATTTCAGTCATGCTTCAGTCAAGTATGGATGGTTATCTGTTAGTCTGTCCGTCTCTACTTGTGTTTCTACAAAATTGTACTTGATTTTTGAACCAACCTTTCTCTCCCCTCCAAAATTTTGTCGTTAAAAGTTATATTTAGACACAGCTACCACCAATGTCCCTCTCTTCCATACTACGTAGATTTGAACACCTGCGTCTCGAGGTCGTGTTTTTTTTTGTGCAAATAGCGACACTTTTAGATTCAATACAGTCTGTCGATGATGTGAACAACACTGTCTTTTGTCATTATCTTCAATATTATCTATCCGTTTGTAAAATTAAGAACATATTAGTTCACTGCTCAGAATGGGCCATCCGGCCAGCTAATTTTTATATTCCTAACATTAATATTAAGAAAAAATTACTTTTTAAATTTTGTAATATTTCGAACATCTGCGTTTAGCCGCTGAATTCAAATCAAGGGCTTGGTATCGCAAAAGCGTCCATTCCGTACTTCGTGTCAATTTGGGGGACGTGAATTTTTACTTTCCTCCATCCCCCCCAATTGCGTCTCCTTAGCCTTTCCAGTCTCACGCAATCTTTCCAGTCATATTTTTTTCCTTTTTGATCCGCCGTTCCCCTCCTGTCTAGCAAGTCAATTTTTATGGAGGATGATGACCCGCGGTCTAGGCGATCATGTACTATCAGCAGCCTACGCATTATGTTTTTATCCTTACATGTTATCTTTGGAGGTATTTTACCGTTGTATCTCTGTCAATTTCACTACACATCTCCCCACTTGAAAACATGCCTATGGCAAGTTCCAAAACCAGCGATACACATAGGTAAAATTACTCCTCACGTCTGCCACTACTCTAATTTTGATCACAGGGGTGCCGACTGAGGAAATCTGCACCGACATTCAATTTGCCTGGGATATATTGGATACTAAACTGATAAGGTTGAAGCAACAAAGACCACCTCAGCAATCTTGCGTTTTCATGCTTAGCCTGAGACAAGAACACGAGAGGCTGATGGTCCGTCTCCACCACAAAAGTCCTACCATACAGATAGATTTGAAACTTCTTTATTGCCCAGATTAATGCTAAACATTCTTTTTCGCTTGTGGAGTATCCTTGTTCCGCCTTATTCAATTTGCGGCTTGCATAAGCGACTGGTTTAAGTTCCCCATCAGGTGAAGATGATCTTTGCAACAAAGCCCCTCCGAGTCCCACATTACTTGCATCGGTTCTTAAGACAAAGTCCTGTGTCAAATCAGGCAGTTTGAGAATAGGCTTGCTAGTGAGTTTTTCCTTTAACTCTTGGAACGCTAGTTCACATTGTGCAGTCCAAATAATTTTATCTGGAAGTCCCTTGCGAGTCAGATCAGTCAGAGGAGCACAAATAGCGTTAAAATTTTTGATGTATTTCTGATAAAATCCGCATAACGACACGAATGATCGCACGTCCTTTTTTGTTTGTGGCCTAGGTGCTCTCTGCAGTTTTTCCAAGTTCTTAGGATCAGGGGTCATATTACCCTGATATACAGTGTGCCCCAAGAATTCCAACTCTTTACATCCAATACAACATTTTGTTGGCCTAGCAGTCAAATTCGCCTCCCGAAGTCTATCAAACAACATCTCCAGAGCTTCAATGTGTTCTTCAAATGTCTCTGTGGCGACGAGAATATCATCCATGAAATTCGTGATACATGGGTTATTCAGGGGATCCAACAATTTTCGCATCATCCTTGAAAACACACTCGGAGCATTTTTCAGTCCGAATGGTAGCATATTGAATTCATAATGTCCATCCGAAGTGCTAAAAGCCAAATAAGGTCTCACTTCAGGCTTCACTGGGATCTGGTAATAGCCTTTACTAAGATCCACCTTTGAAAAGTATTTTGCCTTGTTCAGTCTGGCAAATAACTGTTTTGTGTCTGGTAATGGATCCACTTGTCCTTCTGTGACAGCATTCAGTTTCCTGTAATCTATGCACAGTCTGTGTTCCCCAGACGGTTTTCCTCAACAAAACGACACTAGAACTAAAAGATGATTCACTGTGCGAAATAATCCCCTCCTTCATCAAATACTCTATTTCTTCCTTCAATGCCTTCTCTTTCGCGAACGGAATAGAATAGGCTCTCATACAGATTGGGTTTGAGTCTACCAGTTTCATGTCATACTGTAGCAAATTTGTATGGCCTGGTTTATCTGTTAATACATCTGTATGTTCCTCCAGAACCTGTTGAACTCTCTCCCTCTGGTTTTTAGTCAGGTGCTTACTGACTTTTACCTGTGCTGCTGTTTCACAAGGATGTAATGGGTATTCATGTGAGGTGAGTGGTTCTTTTTGCATCTGGGTTGCAATAGCCAAGGTCAATAAGGGGGTGCTTTCCTGGAGTGGTCTGTCCAGATACTTCTTTAACAGGTTTACATGATAAACTTTTTCCTTCCCCTTTTTGTCAATTTTATAGTTTGTTCTAGACACCTTCTCTAGAACCGTATATGGACCTTGCCAACCAATTTGTAATTTATTCTGGCTTCCCGGTAGTAGAAGCAGCACCTTCTCTCCGACTGCCAGTTCCCTGTCCTTTGCCTTCCTATTAAAATATGCTGCATGTTTCTTCCTGGCTTGTTTCAAATTATCATTTGCCAGTTTCCATCCAGCTTTCAAACGAGTGGTCAGTTCGTTCACATATTGATACGATGAGGTAACAGTCTCTTCCGCCTTCTCATCTGTCCAGGTCCTTAATAAAGCTTCTAAAGGACCTTTTATTGGCCTCCCAAATAGCAGAGTTGCGGGAGCCATCCCGGTTGAACTATGTGGTACCTCCCGGTACGCAAACAACGCGGCGGGCAGGAATTGATCCCACAGATCCGGTTTTTCGTGTGCCAGCTTTCTCAGGATAGAAATGAGAGTCCCGTTGAACCTCTCTACCTGGCCGTTCCCTTGTGGATGGTACGGACTACAATGAAAGTGCCTGGCTTGAAATAGCTTAAAAACTTCTTCCGTTAGTTTCCCCTTGAACTGAGAACCATTATCCGTCAAGATTTGATGCGGGAATCCTAATCGGGTAAATATTGTAAGTAGTGCCTCTGCTACATGTTTTGAATCAATTGATGGCAGGGCTACCGCCTCTCCCCACATAGAACAAGTGTCCACCAGAGTAAGGATGTAACTGTTCCTCCTCTTGGTCCGAGTGAGAGGTCCTACAATATCCACTGCAACCCTCTCAAAAGGTGTTCCCACTATGGGCATTTCCCCTAGAGTTGCAGGAGCAGTCCAGTGCTTTGGAGCTACCCTTTGACATTCTGGGCAGGATTTGACATATCTTTTTATATCCTCCGTTATCCCTGGCCAGAAGTAATGACAAGCTATACGCTGTCCTGTGGCGCTGATCCCCATGTGACCACTGAAGGGAATCGCATGCCCGAGTTCCATCACTTTATCTCTATATGAAGTGGGAAGAACCAGCTGGTTGTGACCATTTGTTCCAGTTCCGGCCTTCCTGTATAAGAGTTTGTTCTTCATGAAATATTCCCCCTTGCTCGGAGGTGTGTGGCATTTGGGCAATTTTTTAAAACATGGCTTGAGTGTCCTATCCTCAGCCTGCGCCTTCCTCATCTCCTCTGGATGAGCATTTATAGGTTCACCTTCTTCCTCCTTCTTCTGTGACCTGGTCTGCACTGTCGCCATGATCACAGGTTTCTCGGGATTCCCCAAGAAGACGTATCTACACCCCAATATCAGAGGGTAGATTGGTTCATCTATCACTGCTGCTCTGATTTCTCCTTCCACATAGCGAGTTTTCACCGTTATCCTTGCGATGGGAAGTGTCATGAGTGGTATGTCCTTAGTCGCCCCTTGTATTTCCACTGTTTCTGTGGTATACTGACTTGGGTCCACTAGGCTAGACTTCACAACTGAATCATAATCCAAACCTGTATCATAAAGGCACCTTATGGTGACCCCATTACAAATAACATCCTCACAAACTGGGGGGTGATAAGGTTCCTGTTGTCCATTAGGATTAACCTTTAATCTTCGCGTCCCCGACTTCATTGCAGCAATGTTTGAAGGTTTCCTTCTACAAAATTCGGTGTTATGGTTATCCTTCTTGCACCATTTACACCATCTTTTTCCTTGGTTCAACGGTTTTCTTTCATTGAACTTTTGGTCATTGAACTGTGAGTTTCTGTCGCGATAGTCATTTCTTGGCCGCTCAAAGTTTGTCCTACCTTTATTTCCTGCTCTCTATTATCAAATTTATTAAATTGCTGTGGAGCTTTAAAATTGTCTATGTGCTTCTTCTTAGCACCACTTACCTCTGCCTGGGCTGCCTGATACCTCTCAGCAACATTTAAAATTTCCCCCAACTTCTCTGCACCTTGTTCCATGAGAAATTTTCTCATGTCTGGAGCCATGGACTCTCTCAATTGCTCAATCATGATCATTTCCTTAAGATCTTGGGTCTTCCCCAGAGCCGTCCATTTCTCCAAATAGGTTTCTAGTCTAGCAGAGAATTGGTGGTATGTCTCCCCAGACAACAGTTTGGCATTTCTAAATTTCTTACGATAAAATTCACCATTCTTCTCGTACCTTAATAACAAAGCCTGCTTTAACATGTCATAATTGTCTTGGTCTTCCCTGTTCATTTTGGCAAATACTTCATAAGAAGTACCTCTCAATCCTGTGATAGCTTTAAAGCTCCACCTCTCTCTCTCTCTAACCCATATGTAGTAGCTAATAACTCAAAACGTCCTAGGTACCCCTCTATGTCATCGTCTTTTTCAACAAAATGGTCTAAATGAAACCCCATAGCTGAGTTTGAGGCTCCCAGACTGGGCGTAGCATCTGAGGCAAAAGGGCTGGCACCATTTTCAGGAGCCTGGCCTTGTAATTCCAGCTCCCTTAGTCGTAATTCGTGCTCCCTTTGCAACCTTCTATCTTCTGCCTCCCTTTCGGCAGTCAACCTTTTTTCTTCTGCCTCCCTTTGCTGTCGTTTTTCTTCTGCCTCCCTTTGCTGTCGTTTTTTCTTCTGCCTCAATCTGCAGCCTCTTAATTTCTCTATCAGCCTCAATTTGTAACCTCTTCTCTTCAGCTACCTTTCTATCTTCCCTTTCAATATATTTATCACATTCAGCCGTTACGTATTGAATTAAAATCTGACCATCCATTCCCATCTCCTTCGCGGTGAGCACAGCAGCTGATCTAAATTTTGCCAGCTCCGCCATACTTTTTAGACAATATAATAATATACAAGATAAATCTCTAACCAGTAAATACACTAAGTACTTCTTATGACTATAGTCTAACTAATTCTAACTAACCAGTTAACTAATTAATTATTACTGGCTGTGAAGATTCACCAACTTTTATCTGCAGGGACACTTTTAATTTTAAAGGAAATTTTACAATTTATTTCCCTACTTTTATTTCTCCCACCAGGAGATCCTAATATTACTGTTGGGCTAATTATCCCTGGACAAGACCCCAATATATGTAGTGGTGTTTGATGGTATTGTATGATGGTGATGTTACTAAATGTAATGTATGAGGCCAGCTGTGAAGGCTCCTGAGATAAAATGTAGTTGTGAATTGTCAGAAGGCCTTTCTTGCTACCACTACGACCTCACACTTAATTTTTTTTTTAATGAATGTGGCTACGTAAAGTGTCTAGGGTTATGATATGTAATGTGGTGTGATAGATATAGATATACCCACAGATATTTAAGTAGACTAATAATATTTAACAAATATTACAATACACTGAACTAACTCAATAGTGTAAAATTTTTTGATAGAATTATATTACATTTATTTTGTTCTGGATCAATTTTTTAGGTTGACCAGAACTTAAAAGGATTTAGAGATTATGAAAGAAATGCATGGAATATTATATCATAAATGCAATAGTGTACATATATATGTACTATACTAGTTAGTTTTATTAAAATGTTCTAGTAGTCATCTACTTGGGAGGATAGTTAATGTTTGTGCTGTTGGGGTGGCCTCATCACACCTGTCTATATTGACTACACAGTGTCCAGAAAATGGTGGGAATTTTTATGGGGATATTAGTAACTACAAAGCGTTGGTGAATGTCCAGCAGACCAGAGGCTCACTCATCTTGTAGTTGTAGCTCTGGTGCTGAAATCTGGTGGTCCCACCTCTCCGTGCTGGCGGGCAATAATGGTGGTCTCTGTCACAAGAACTGCACAGATACACTCGAGTAAGTCACCAACTGAATAGACACTGCTTTGTTGACAACAGAAACTCACAGCTCTGCAATCAAAGTATGGGCCATGTGTCAAAATCTATTCTCTACCCACGTCTGGACACAACACTGACACAACAACCACATCATACAGACAGGTCAGATCTCTCTGACCAAACAGCACATTTACCATGGTGGTTTTACATCAGATAGATCCTCCCAGACTATAGGTTCTGAAAAATATTTATTAGTTGTCTGCCCTAAAAGAGGATAGGTAATATGTTTCATTATTCTCAACACTTGATCTGTCTTGCCTAACCCTTGCTGGAGTTTATGTACATTGTTGGTCCCTAGACCCTGACTAGGGCGGGGGGTCTAGAGCAAATCCCTACTTGTTTGTAAGGCTAGATTATGATATGGCAGTATCAAATCACTCGAACATGAAACAATATTCAAAATATATAAGGAAATAATTTCAATCTTACCAGATTATGAATAAATAACACAGAATTGCTAGCAAAACTCAGCTGAGCTGCTGGCTATAGTATGGCGTCCCTAAACTTCTTTCACTTTCTTTCATATGGAAATCACCACACTTTAAAATCTGTGTCTATCACTGAACAACTATTGAAGAATGGCCCCACTTGCGCGACTGAGCGCTAATAATATGATTGTTTGTAGCCAATCACTGCCTAGGTTTATTTTAAATTCAAATTTCCTACCCTAAAGTCATTTCAGTCATGCTTCAGTCAAGTATGGATGGTTATCTGTTAGTCTGTCCGTCTCTACTTGTGTTTCTACAAAAATGTACTTGATTTTTGAACCAACCTTTCTCTCCCCCTCCAAAATTTTGTCGTTAAAAGTTATATTTAGACACAGCTACCACCAATGTCCCTCTCTTCCATACTACGTAGATTTGAACACCTGCGTCTATACTTTTGGCAAAAATAAAGTACAGTGACTACCAATGGCGGATTTGTGGAGACCTAAAGGTCATTGCAATTCTCACGGGCATGCAGACTGGGTATACAAAATTTTGTTGCTTCATATGTGAATGGGACAGCCGCAACAGACAAGAACATTATGCAAGAAAGGTGTGGCCTATCAGGGATCGTATGCAGCTCGGACATAAAAATGTAATACATGAGCCATTAGTTAACAAAGACAGCATCATTTTACCACCGGTACATATAAAGTTGGGGCTCATGAAGAATTTCGTAAAAGCGTTAGATAAAACGAGCAAAGCTTTCACTTATCTTCGAGAAAAGTTTCCGCAAGTTAGCGATGCAAAGATAAAGGAAGGTATCTTTGTGGGACCTCAGATTAGGAAAGTTATTGCAGACAAACAATTCGAGAACTTGTTACATGGTAGTGAACTTCGCGCATGGATGGCATTCACATCGATCGTCGATAACTTTCTGGGAAATCACAAATCTGTCGACTATGTGCATATTGTTAAGCAGTGCATAGATACATACAGAATTATGGGCTGTAACATGTCCCTCAAAATCCATTTGCTCGATTCGCATCTTGACTTTTTCCCTGACAACCTTGGCGAAGTCAGCGATGAACATGGAGAACGATTCCATCAAGATATCGCCGTAATGGAGTCACGTTATCAAGGACGGTGGAGTGTGACCATGCTTGCCGATTATTGTTGGATGCTTTATCGCGATGTACCACATGCCATTCACCGACGAGTCGACTGCAAAAAAATTCAAGCCTACATAACTGTTATACTTCTTGTACGAATGATGTTGTAATACTGTATGCGTTGTTAAAAAACTTCAATTGCGTATTTCTAGAGTTCCTGAGCGGATAGAGAAAAACGGTTTGCAGATTTAAAAACAGCGCAGTAAAATTGACCAGAAAAACATAGAAATGTTAGAGAAAGTTGTAAAAGATCTATTGTTTCTTTTATTTGTTGTTGTTGTAAAGATCTAGTTTATCGACCACTTTTGTAAAGTAATGTAAACGTTATTCCAACTGTAAAGGATTCGTTCCTGTTGGTGCCTTGACAATGTGTACTGTGGAGAGCTTTTTCTGATGTAATGGGTGAGTGTAAACATCAATGGTAATAGACGCAAATGGATGACAGTTCGACAGGTTTACAAGACACTCACTCCAATCACAGGTATAAGTCAAGGATTCCTTGAACCACAGATGACGTTTCAATGGTTTAATACGGACGTACACACTTGGACAGCACGGATGCAGTCATAGGTACATGTTGACATACATTCATTAGGCATTTGAATCGTGGAGCATATTCTCATGCAGCCTTCAAATATAGTGGGCAACATAAGGCAGCATTCAATGTTCTGGTAAATTATCGCCGTATCCCCTACTGACTGAACGCATCAATGATGATCGGTAACACATAAAGAGTTCATAGCACGAACCTTCATTTCTTGGCTAAGTTCTTAAGCTGAATATGTCCAATGTTTGTATAATCATAATAAACCACGATAGTGGGTTTTCACATCATAACAAGATCTCTATACCACTGCCCGATAGTAAGATGCAAAGTCTGTTCTCTTGACAGTGATCCAAAAATGATGACAGGAATTCAAGATGGCTACCTTCTTGAGTTTCACTCACTCAGAAGAAGGGTAAATGATAAGCCAACGTTAATTCATAATAAATATTCTCATAGCGTTTCCAAACAGTTCCATATCAATGAGGTTGCTTTATGTAGTACACAAGAACTGTTGGTACACCTGTCATCTTCATCGATATATTAACGATCCTAGACATACGAAGCACAATGTTCAAACTAGGTCTAATCGAATCGAGATCATCGAAAAGGGTCTGGAATTACCTGGAGTCCGAATTAAACACAATAAAGTATATGAGGAGGATCTCTGACAACAGAATGTCGTAGAGACACAATCTCCTACAGAAATGATCATTCACAGATTATTTTCAAGCTTGTTACAGGACCAGCCCAAATACACAACAGCCATTATCGGCGACTTCGTCAGGACTCATTACACCTTCCTAGGCAAAAACTAACACCTGCCTCAGAATTCGGCAGAAAGAATATAGTCCGACTTAAACATACGAAGATATACAATATAAAACTGAATCTTCTTGTTCTAGACAAGTAATACATATGAATTCAATGCATAAACATTCTAAGCAAGATTAATCTATTTTCTGGCCCTACCAAATGAGAAATGACAAATTCCGTATTAATCCGCCAAGTCAATATTCAAGAGAGACCACTCATATAATCAAAAGTATAAATCAATCATGGATTATCTAGCTTTACAAAGGAATGCATTTTCGTACACAAATAAATACAAATATATATTTTCCATATTAAATAGACATATTAAATGAATTGTATGCCTCTCTGAAGTAATCCGTGCGTCCCATAAGAATATGAGCGCAACAAAAGTAAAAAAAAAAATTTTTTTTGTTAGCCAGTGAGTTAACCGAGCAGTTCAGGTGATAGCTTTAGATGAGAACTGGTAGGTAAATCACGTTCTTGCTAGGCCTATCCTATGCTCCAAGGGTATAACTTCATTATGTGAATGTAACTCGTAGTATTTCCTACTAAGTTTAATTATTGCTAGTTCTGCTGAGATTCAAAGATGTGTGCAAGAGAGACAAGAGGGCACTGGATATAAATCTAGCAACCGGGGAGGAGGAAGCTGCCGATCGCACCAAGTGCCGATGCTATCAACGGCGCCACCTTAGTACTCTTGGCAGATTTGTAAATAGAAGGGTAATGACGCTTCTATCTCAATGGAGCCATCACAAGATATTCAGATAAGCGAAAACAGTGCTGCATTGGCTGAGCACGTTAATTTTAGAATCTGCCGACAACTTTTGTGAAGAATTAAGCAAAGATTAATCTTAGCTCGTTCAAGCCCCCACCTCTGATTTACTCAGTTGAATTCTTATTATTCTGGTATAGCTCTGTTTATAGTGTGTTTAGTAAATTGACTGAGACAAACATGCAGTACATTTAAAATGATTAAATAGAAGTTAAATTTGTAAAATTACAAATAACAAAATTTTATAATCACTTACGTTTTAACAGTTTGAAAATAATTGAATAGTTTAAAAGAAAGGATTCATCATTGATTGATAGTAGGTTCTATGAAAAAAGTTCACTTTGGCAGTTTATATATTGCACTTAGCTGCCAGTGGTTGGTTCTGCTCCCGCTTTGTTGTTTCTTTTTACACTGCTCACGCTCGTCGCTGGTCAATGTTGTAGGGTGCAGCTCGTTCCCAGGAGTGTCAGGGAGAGTCTAAAAAGTTGGTCCCTCGTCTTAAAGCTCAGGCCACTGTTCCCTTTTTGTTCCAGAAAAAGTAACCTGCAACTGGTACCACCACCAACAACTATGGTAAAAGAATAGAAATGAAACGCTCTCTTGAGTATTGCGTTTCCCAACACATACTTATGTGTCACTTTCTTCTATTCTACCATCCCATCTACTCAGAATTTACCTGTCGATGAGAATTAACATGAATCCCTCGAGAGAAAACTTTCTTTACATTTAAATTGAATAGCTTTTATAGTTACTTTACATTTAAATGAAAAGGTTAATAGTACAGGAAAAAATATGTTTACATTTACATTTCCACTGATTGAAAAGTATTCACAGTATAAAATGAATATGTTTTCATTTATGTTTACACTGATTTGAAAAGTTTGAAACTTCCATTAATTTTTAAGTGAATATGTTAACATCGACATTTACAATGGTTTGAAACTGTAAATATTATAATTAAAATGTACATCATTTCTTTTAATTTTTCCTCCCTGCTCCATATGGAACTTGGGACTGACTTATGCTTTTTAGCTCTCTTTCAGAGACTAGCGATAAAGCAGTCACCAGCCCGTGCAGTGGCGGTTCATGAAATCATCATTCTATGTGCTGAGGTTGTCATCCTCAAATGACTCGGACACCCACTAGCGATTTTCACAAATATTCACATGGTACTATATACATATTAATTCACATGTTAGTAATGAAAATATAGAATGTAAAATGACAACTTACGCCACTCCTGGCTCACAGACTTTTTTGCTCAGAAGAATGAAGTTAAGGCACTAGCCGATGCCTTTGTACACGTGTACTTGGGGGTCGTTAATTTTATATTTAATTCCCACTCTGACTTCGTGGGTTCAACTTCCTCAGATATTCCGATTTTCCTTATTTAAAATGATAGAGATTTCCTGGGCTATTTTGTAAGTCCTGATAAATACTCCGATAAAAATTCCGGTCTGATACAATGGAATTCTGAATTCTAGGCTTCACTCTGGCAAGGTCAGGTTGTGTCGTCTTGGCAAGCGATCTTCACAGTAAATTTCACTGACTGAAGCGTCAGGTTATATTCAATGTCCTCCCCCGCTCTGTTTGTTATGAAGCTAAGCAACCACTCCAATCATTTCAAACATGCTGGTTGGGGGGAAGATTCAAAATATTCCCGACATAAAAACATTTTGTACGTATGCAGAGGTCACCTCTCCCAACTATGATATTAAAATATCCTATCCCTGACAGGCGAACTCACCAACACATATGTAAACTCATACGACAATGTGTTTCAGATGTAACAAATTATTACTATGTAAAGTAATCTTGTCATAACGAGTCGGACGGGAAGCGATTATGACATACCTGTCTGTCCAAAATGTGTTGCGCAGACGAGTAATCTTGTTATCTCTCGCTTAAGCACTGTAGTGGATTTGATGGTATGTATGATGGTGATATTACTTAGTGTGATGCATGAGGTCAGCTGTGAAGGCTCCTGATATAAAAATAGCTGTGAATTTTCAGAAGGCCCTTCTTGCTACCACTACGACCTCACACCTATCTTTTTTTACTAATGAATGTGGCTACGTTAAAAAATCTAGGGTACTGAATGTAAGGTGTTGTATTAATATATACAAACACACACACACAGATATTTAGTAAGTCTAATAATATTAATAAAATTTAAAACACACTGAACTAACTCAAGCTGTGTAAAATTTTGATAGTAAATGTTCTTTAAATTTATTTGTTCTGAACCAAGGTTTTATTTTGGTCAGAACATATGAAAGGTTTTGAAAGTATTAATGATATGCATGAATATATGGCATAATAAATGAAAAGTGTGTACATAGGTATGTTACAAGACTAGTTAATATTACTACTGTTTATAGTTGTACTTTATGGGGAAGAACTATTTATGGATGTGCTGTTGGGGTGGCCTCATCACTCCCGATCTATAGCGACTACACATTGCCCATTTATTGAGGGTATTATGATTGGTGTGTTAGAAATCAAGTTGGTGAGTTTTCAGCAGGCCAGACTCTCACGTAACTTGAAGGAGTAAGTCTGGTGCTGGAATCAGGTGGCCCCACCTCTCCGTGTTTGGGGGCTATAACAGAAGTCTGGTGGCCCCACCTCTCCGTGCTTGGGGGCTATAACAGGCTGCTCTGACAAAATGTTACTGCACGGGTCCCTCTGGTAATATTCAACACCTCATTTGACACCACATTGGTGCCAAATAAAAACTCACAGTTCTGCAATCAAAGTATTAGTCATGTGTCAGAAATCCATCCTCTAAACCATTTCTGGACACAACACTACACAAATACAACACCATATAGACGGGTCAGATCTCTCTGACCATACAGCACATCTTACCAAGTTGGTTTCACATAGGATAAGTTCTCCCAGACTACATATTCCGAAATATGTTTATTAGCTTCCTGCCATAGAATAGGATAGGTGATATGTTCCACTGATCTCAACACTTGATCTGTCCTTCATAATCCTTGCTGGAGTTTATGTATTTTATTTGTCTCTAGACCCTGAACTAGGGCGGGGGGTCTAGAGCGAATCCTTACTTGTTGTAAGGGATAGATTTTGATATGGCAGTATCAAATCACTCGAAACCTTAAACAAATATTAAAATGTACAAAGAAATAATTTCAGTCTTACCAGAATTATGAACATAGAACACAGTATATGCTAGCAAAACTCAGCTGAGCTGCTAGCTTTAGGATGGCGTCCCTCTAACTACTTCAATTTGCTTCTGGGAAATCACCACTTAATATTTTACTGTGTCTACTAGGACAACTTATGACGAATGGCAAAAATGCGCGTCTGAGCGCCGATAATATATTCATCTATGGCCAATCACCGCCTTTTCTTTTTTCAAATTCAAACATCCTACCAAAAAGTCAATTCAGTCATACCTCAGTCAAGTATGCATATTTGTCTGTTGGTCCGTCCGTCTCTACTTGCGTTTCACAAAAAAACACACTTGTTTTTTGAACCAACTCTGCCCTCCCCTACACAATTTTGCCTGTAAAGTTATTTTTAGCCACAATTCTCCTTAACATCCTCTCTCTTTCATTCTAACTAGATTTTAGCACTTGCGTCTTCAAGGCCATAATTTTTTTTGAAAATTAGTGACATTATTGTTTCAATGCAGTCGTTCGTTGATATGAACAACACAGTCTTTTGTCAATATCTTTCTTATTATCTATCCGACTGTATAAATGAAAGCACATTATTTCACTGCTCAAGATGGGCCATCCGGCCAGCTAGAATTTATATTCCTAACATCATTATTAAGAAAAAGTTACTTTTCAAGGTTAGTTGGTTTTTTTTCGAAATATTTTCTAGAATCTTCTGTACTGCGTTTGCCGCTGCATTCAAATAAAGGACAAAATATCGCAAAAGCGTCCAAGAAATGACTGTTGCGTATAAGAACTATGGTCCCTTTTGTCGATTTCTTTACCTTGTGTCAACTTGGGGACGTGACTTTTCCTCCGTTCCCCCCCCCCCCCCCCCCCCCCCCCCCCCCCCCCCCCCCCCCCCCCAATTGCATCTTTTTAGCCTTGCTAGTTTCAAGCACATGTTCAGTCAGATTTTTCCTTTTGATCTTCGTTCTCATTCCGTTCCAAGGGTAAACGTTCTAGCAATTTAATTTCCATGGCGGGTGATGACCCGCGGCGTGGGCGATCATGCCTTCTAGTAACTTACGCATTCTTTTTATCCCTACATTTTATCCTTTGGAGATATTTTTACGTTGTATCACTGTATTCAAGACTAATCGACAAATAAGAGAAGACTCTAGGCAGAAATATGTCTCCGACTATATAAGGAAAAGACGACGGTCATATATCGGTCATGTCCTACGAATGCAAAACAACAGAATACCACTACAGGCGCTCACTTGGGTTCCTGAGGGTAAGAGGAAAAAAGGAAGACCAAAAGAAACACTCAGAAGAACAATAATAAGAGAAGGAAGAACGTTGGGCCTAAATAATGTGCAAGAGCTAAGAGGAGTGGCGTCACAACGAACAACCTGGAGAGCACTGGTTTCTGCCTTATGCGCCGTGTTTGGTGCTTAAAGAATTTATTATTATTATTTATTATCACTGTTAATTTTATGACAAGCACACAACTCTAAACGTAAATTAAACAGACCAATATGGGTTTACCTGCTCTTAATCTCAGCAAAGCTGTGCCGCGCCTAGCAAATGTGAGGTATACAGCAACAAGGAGTGCCAAATGTTTTGACAATATCAAATATCTGCTGCCTAGCAGAGAAAGACAAAGGTGCGACCCGGAAAAATCGCAATGAAATCAGTACAACAAATGTAACTGATTACTGCTGTAGTGACAGAGAGATCGGAAAGAGGTCGCCCCAAAATCCATCTTGTGACACTGGTCTCTATACGACTGGTCTATATAGGACAAGGCTCTATATGACTGGTCTCTATATGACTGGTCTCTATATGACTGGTTTCAAATGACTGGTCTCTTTATGACTGGTCTCTATAAGGCTGATCCCTATATGACTGGCGAGCCGCGGTAGCGCGGTGGTTAGTGCACTGGCTTCCTAACTCGGTGGTCCATGGTTCGATCCCCGGTTTTTTTTTTTAGACCGCAAACGGCTCCAGGGTCGACCCAGCCTCATGAACTGGGTACCAGAGCAAATCTGGGAAGGTTAAGGTGGTCGGCGTGATGCTGACCACATCACCCATAGTGTGCCGATGGTCAAGAAAATATGGGCCTAACACCATATTCCCAATATGCCTCAATGGGCATGTGACGGGATCCTTTACCTTTTTTTTTTACCTATATGACTGATCTCTATATGACTGGTCTCTATATGACTGATCTCTATATGGCTGATCCCTATATGAGTGATCTCTGTATGACTGATCTCTATATGACTGGTATCTATGACTGATCTCTAAACGACTGATCTCTAAATGACTGGCTTCTATATGACTTATCTCTATACGACTGATCTCTATATGACTGATCTCTATGTAACTGGTCTCTATATGACTGGTTTCTATATGACTGATCGCTGTATGACTGATCTCTAAATGACTGATCTCTAAATGACTGGTCTTTATATGACTGATCTCTAAATGACTGATCTCTAAATGACTGGTCTCTATATGACTGATCTCTAAATGACTGATCTCTATATGACTGATCTCTAAATGACTGGTCTCTATATGACTGATCTCTAAATGGCTAGTCTCTGTATGACTGGTCTCTATATGACTGATCTCTAAATGGCTAGTCTCTGTATGACTGGTCTCTATGTACCAGAACTGCCCTTTTATCAATGCTGGATACTATATTTTTTTGCGTTTGACTTGATCTTGTTTGGTTTCCATAAATTTTCCAATGGAATAAAAATTGAGCTTGCTTTTTGTATTCTTATTTTGCCATCATTACCTTGTTCCTCCGACTGTATCTACATTGCTGCTAAATTATATATATATATATATATATATATATATATATATATATATATATAATTTATATATATATATATATATATATATATATATATACAGAGAGAACGAACGAACGAACGAACTTTATTTTCACAGGGTTTAGAATTGGGCACGCAGGCCCGTCTAGCATTCTGCCCTTCCTTTCTCTCGTCTTCCATACTGAATCCATTTATTCTCACATGTATCTTAAATATTACTTCAATAATAAAATAACAATAAAATACAATAAAATAAAATCCCAACATTGTAACAGTACAATAACAGTTACACAGATTTACAGTACCTTATCATAATTAATACTAAACAGGACAAAATTATCTTTAAAACCTACATATGATGTTATGTAATTATTTAAGAACATAATTAAATTAGGGTGGCATATAATCTGCACTCATGATGTATTTGAAAATTCTGTGATTGAATGAATATGGACTAAGCGTGTTTTTTAAGTCGTGTGGAAGTTTATTCCACAGATGAGCAGCAGAAAAAGCTAAACTTTTCTTGAATAAGTCGAGCCTAGGCTTGGACAAGTGTAATTTATTTAAATGTTGACTGCATCTTCCACTGTATTTGAAAATAGGCCACAGATACGTTGGAGCATTCTGTGATAAGATTTTGTGAATAAATTTGGCTTTGTTGAAGAGAAGGCGCTTTTTTATTGGTAATATGTTAAGATGTGTATATGGGTCTACACTCTGTGTGATGTTTTATTCTGAAATTAGGCACACTGCACGTTTTTGTAATGAATAGTCTTTTAGTCTTGGACATGGTGCAGCCATCCCAAATTGTGGAACAATAGTCTAGATGTGTTTGTATTTGGGATGTATAGAACATTTTTCGTGTCTCCTCATCTAGGAAATGTTTGATTTTAGCTAACTGGTAAACTTTTTGTGCAATTTGTTTGGTCAGTGCTTGTACATGCGAATTCCAACTTAAATGTTGGTCAATTATGAGTCTTAGTGTTTTATTTTCATTTACATTTTCAATTAAAGAGGTTCCAATGTAGAGTTGAAGTGTTGTTTTCAGTGAGTTTTGTAATTTTTGTCTAGTTGATATTATCATACATTTTGTTTTAATGATATTTATTTGCATGCAATTTTCATTGCTCCACTTAATAAGATTGTCTGTGTCGCTTTATAATAATATTTCTAGCGTGTTGCAACTTTTATCACTAGTATAAATGGTACAGTCATGGCAAATAGGTCGCAGGATGAGTGCTCGATGTGTAGTGGAAGGTCATTTATGTAAATGGAAAAAAGTAGAAGGCCGAGAATAGAACCCTGAGGAACACCGGTGTCAATAATAATTGGGTTTGACAATGAGTTATTGTACCACACTACTTGTTGTCTGTCGGACAGGAATGATTTAAGTAATGTCACTAGTTTAAAGTTAACTTTCATTGTTTCTAATTTTCTTATTAAAACAGCGTGATCTAACATATCAAATGCTTTCCTAAAGTCTACAAAGATTGCTCCACAAATGTTATCGTTATTGATGTTTAGGTGCAAGTTGTCTATCATCTTAGTTAGAGCTGTGTGGCATGAATGCTTTTGTCTAAAGCCTGACTGACTGTCAATTAGCAAGTCATTACTAACTAGGTGCTGTAGTGTTGCTTTATGTATGTGTTTTTCTAGTGGTTTAGAAAGCGATGATAAAAGAGAAATTGGTCTATAGTTACCAAGATTACTGTTATCTGACGAGCCAGGTTTGAAGAGAGGATATACTTTGGCAATCTTAAAGGCTGAAGGAAAATAACTTTTAGCGATATTACATGTCTATTTTTGGGAACTTTACTTTTATTCTTTGACCATGTACAGCATACTGGATAGTGATCACCCATTGCAATATTAGGGACAGAGCATTTTATGATGTTTTCTGTGCAACTTACGTAGATGTGGTCGATTAGTGTGGATGATGCTTGTGTAACTCTTGTAGGCTGGTTAACTATTTGTTTTAAGTTGTACGAAAGTATTATATTTTTCCATGTTAGATTTGAATTGTGTACATCGATATCAAGAGAGAGAGAGAGAGAGAGAGAGAGAGAGAGAGAGAGAGAGAGAGAGAGAGAGAGAGAGAGAGAGAGCGGGAGAGAGAGAGAGAGAGATACAAATATATATGGGAGTCTTCAAATTAATATGATTTTAGAAAATGATAATTTGAATTTCCCGATGTGAATTGTGTAGTCAGTGGCGGCAGACGTAATGTATTATATACAGGAACACATCCGGTTCATTTTCAAGCAACAGTTACTGTTCACAGCTTGAGTAAGATGCCGAAAGCAAAATGCAGTGGAGGTGCTAGTGGTGGCAGCAAGGGTGGCAAAAGTACAGGAGCTGAAGGAGGGGACAGCGAAGCAAAAACGTCGAAAGGAGTAACTGCTGTAAAGGTACGTCATATCCTGTGTGAGACAGTCAAAAATATTGGAAGCCCTTGAAAAGCTGAAGAGTGGGATGAAGTTCAATGAGGTGGCAGCACAGTACAGTGAAAATAAAGCTAGGCACGGGGGTGATCTTGGATGGATGACACGTGGTAGCATGGTAGGGCCATTCCAAGATGCAGCATTTACTCTTCCAAACAGTACGGTTGATAGGCCACATTACACTGATTTCCCCCCCCCCCCCCCCCAACCGTGAAGACAAAATTTGGTTATTATATCATTATGGTGGAAGGAAAGAAGTAGTGTAGGCTTTAAATGTTGTTTTGTAAATGATATTTAGATGGTCAAGTGTACACGGTTTGTGACAGTGCTGTGAAGGGTATTTCCCTGAGTATAAATAGCATGAGTTTGTTTTGTGACATTGATGTGCATGCAATGAGGGGGGGGGGGGGGGGTATCCTAACTCTGTTGAATATTTACGTCTGTTTTATCACATAATGTTAACGGTTTTAATTAGCATCACGAGTTTGCATACTGGGTAAATGTTAACATGACATGAAGAGGTTTGTTTACTTTACTGAACAAGTTGTTTTCTCACATTGATTTGAAGGCAGTTTCCTTACTTTATTGTGTGTGCATCGATGAATGAATGTTTTTTTCCCCCTAAGGCTTGTTAAAGTTGGTTAAGAGTTGAATACAAGTAAAAGCAACATTTCATAAAATAAAAAGTATTTTATGCAACTAATCTCAGTCACGTGGACGTGAGCAAGAAAATCTCTTGAGGCCGCAGAGATGTGTTTTATGGAAGAAAGTTAAGAATAGCATGGACAGCTAGAGAAAAAAAGAAAACTTACCAAGGATGTCCTGAAAGATGCCAGTGTGTACAAGAAAATATATTAACCATGTTAGAAGGAAGCAATCCACTATCTGTAGGTGCATTAAGACGAAAGCTGGAATATACTGTGACTGCAGGAAAGATTGAAGGGGAAAAAAAAAAAGAGAAGGTATTGGATAATTCAATGTAGCTAGACTGCTTGCGTCAGGGTCAGCGACCCATAGCTAGACTGCTTGCGTCAGGGTCAGCGACCCTTAGCTAGACTGCTTGTGTCAGGGTCAGCGACCCATAGCTAGACTGCTTGCGTCAGGGTCAGCGAGCCAGAGCTGACCAAGACCCTACTCCACCTCCAAGTGGTGGTCCTGGACACAGGCTGCATGCACCACTGCAGTCTGGCTGAGAGAGTAGGGATCGAAGAGGGAAAGTTAACCCGGTCCCAAAAATGCCGTGCTGAAGTGTGTGTCGGCCGAAAGGCGCAAATATCGCAGCTTCGCTGTAAACGGACACAACGTAACCAACGTCCTTTTCAGGATGAACAAAGAAGAAGAAGAAGATATACAGGAATTCCTGTTGGCGCCCTTATATCACACAGTTTTTCCCACTAAAGTTACTATCTGGAAATTAGGTGAAAGTCGTGCGCTTCTGGCCATTGCACTAAATTGCACGACGCTTGAAATATTGAGTTTTGCGACCGTACCAAAATTTGTGCCATCCTTTTCCCACCAAAGTTGCAATCTATATCATGGTGCATTTTTTCTTGCGAGAAATTAAACGTTCTGTTTCCATTCTTCATAATGGCATGTGTCTGATTCTCGATCCATTTCTTGAATTTTCCGCATTGTAAATTCGGGTGAGTATAAATAAGATTTGGTTGCTCAAGTCGAGACTCCCTTAAATAATGATTCGTAGACGTAGTAATAGAAAGTTGATTTTGATTTTTTGATTTTTGTTTTATGAACAAAGGCAAGATTAAAAATAGAAATATCCGCACATTTACAAAACGTGTTGTGATAAAGGAGCTGTTAATTACTCAGTCAAATTTTCAGTCTATGTGCTTTTTTTCAGTTCTCCCCATGCAATTTTTTGACGCGTTACTCCACAGCTTCTTAAGAATATATATATTAAAAACGGTATTGTATCAGTTTTACAAATTAACGGTACACAGGAAGCACGGAACGTTTCGAGTATCACCCTTCGTCAGCCGCAGTTACAAAGCATCCAGGTAAATGACCACAGAGAAATTAGTGTCGTCATCAAGGCATGCAGTAGAAAGCTCCCAACATAATTATGTTGGCTGGTATGTTGTTGTCGAATGTATTAAAACATTTTTTTTTTTTTTTTTTTGCGTACGCCCGCTAATACTCGAGGCGAAATCTCAGGTTATTATTTTATGTTTAACCTGACATTGATTTTACGTGAGTATCCCTTTATTTCTTGTACAGAGACAGGTGTCCCTCGCCATTCAGGCAAATACTCGCCGATTTCGGAGGTACCCATTGCAGCTGGGTCGGCTCAGGAGCCGCCAGTCCCTGGTCGACGACACTCCTTCAAATGTCCTCGCCAGGTCTCGAGTTAATCCAGTCCAAATCCCGGTCGACGAAAAATCCTCAAATGCCGTCGCCCGGGTTTGATCCTGTATCACCCGGTCGCCAGAGCGGTGTTGTAACCACTACGCTAGCGCGGCTCCCATATTAAAACATAATTCAAGACGTTACAGACTTTCATGAATGAAATAGAAAGAATGAGAAAGACATGAGCCCACCACTGCAGCTTGTCCAAGCCAACACCAAGCAGTCCCATCCTCCTGCAGCTGTCGTTTCTGTGTCAATTAGTTCTTCCAGATGAGGTTGGCAGCCCCATGAAAATCTCATTTTAGTCGTCTCTTACGACATGCTTGAGGCTGTAGTAGTCCTATTCTTTATTTGCCTCATCAGAGACCCCGGGGAACTAACTATACGGGGCGCCGCCTTTAGCTGCTACAATATTTCAATCACGTGACCGCTTGAAGACTGCAGATTCTTGAGGAACTTGAACTCGGTTATTAGCCATGACCTTCTGGCCTCACTCCGGAAAAGATGCTCACGTTTATCCAATCAACTCTTCTGTCTTTCACAAGATGCCGATATAGTCCACGGAGGCGCGTGCATCAATAATGTAGAATGTATAATTGACACCGACAGCTTATCATACCAAGTGCCGAGGTCTGGGCACAAAAGGGTCATTTAGTTAGCTTTGTGGTCAATATTAGGACTTTAATGGTCACGGCTACATTAATGACCGATGCTTGCGAGCTCTGGATGAATTTTGTTAAGTTTATTATTTACGTAAAAGAGCAGTTGGCGTAAAGACGAAGTTGGCTGTATATAAGGTTTATTATTTACGTAAAAGAGCTGTTGGCGTAAAGACGAAGTTGGCTGTATATACTCCCCCTATGTTCCAGTCTTGACTTATGGATGCGGGTCATGAACAATGACTACAACCCACAAAAGTCAACTCCAAACCTCAGATATGAGGTTTCTGAGCAAGGTGGTTGAAGTGATAAGAAGAGACATGGTCTTTTGTCATGTCTGCAGAATGGGAGAAGATCGGCTATCACGACAAATATGAGAAACTAAGATCCAGGGATTGAGATCTCCGGGGCGACCCAGAGTCCGCTGAGAGGACAACATTAAACAATCTATGAAGGACTGAGGACTAGATTGAAACCAGGCCAGGAGGAAGACAGCCAATAGGATATATAGAGCTTCTCAAAGTCTAGCCCAGGGTAGCACTTGATTTGATCTATCTACCAACCCAGTTATCTATCTATCTATCTATCTATCTATCTATCTATCTATCTATCTATCTATCTATCTATCTATCTATCTATCTATCTATCTATACATGCCTACCTACCTATCTTCTATCTGTCTGTCTGTCTGTCTATCTACCTACCAACTAACCTACCTATCTATCTACCTACCTACTTATCCATCTATCTGTCTATCTGTCTCTCTTTCTCTCTTTCTCTGTCTATCTATCGATCTATCTATCTTTCTACCGTATACTCGAGTATAAGTCGAGAAATTTATTACCATTTTTGACCTTAAAACACTACCCCGACTTAAAGTCGAGTCACAAAAAATAAATAAAGATTCATGACACCGGGCAGTGTTGCCTCGACCATTCCGGTAGCATATTGATATCCTTCATATATAAACTTGCTGCGTTTATAAAAGTTTTTAACAAAATATCTTAAGTAATACATTAAAATATGGGTTGAAATGCAGACTATAGGGACATGTTCTTCAATGTAACCCTTTTAGGTCACCAAATAAGGTAGTTACGGCGAAATAAATTATGTAGGTGCGTGCGATAATCGTCTGTTATTATTTTTCTGTCGTCCGCTTTGAGTGTTGTTTTTTTTTTGCACGATATAATAATAATAATAATAATAGCCCCTTCAGTCACAACTGACTATGGGAATGCGCCCCTGAGGTGACAGCCCTCAGCTGCTTATTTTCCTGGTGCTCCTTTCGACGTTTTCTCCCCTCCTCTGCTTGTTGTGTGAGCCTCTCTTTGCCCAATCTGAGGTGGCGCCGTAAATAGCATCGCCACTTAGTGCGATCGGCAGCTTCATCCTCCCATGTTGCTGGATCCATGTCCAGTGCCCTCATATCTCTCTTGCACACAACTTTGAACCTCAGCTGTGGTCGCCCAACTGTTCTCTTGCCATCTGCTAATTGTATGTAGAAGATATCTTTTGGGATGCGACCATCTTCCATGCGGCGAACATGGCCAAGCCAGCGAAGTCTGCGCTGTCTAAGCAGCGTATACATACTTTGAAGGCCAGCACGTGACAACACCTCGACATTTGTCACTTTGCACGATATTATTTCTGTATTATTTGTGTATAAGCTGGAAAGTGGAGTAGGTTTAGAGTTATGTTTAGCGTTACCTAATATGTTTCGTTATCTGCATCGCAGGAATAGGTGTCAACAGATGAAATCGCAAAATAGAGCTACACGACTTTGGTTAAATTATTGTGTTGCTTGTTATTATTTGCGATGGAATAATGTGCCTGTGTTCGTATTGCAGGAGCGCGAGAAATCATTGATGTTTTTGGTTAAACAGTAACCGCAGCAGAAGTCATTTTTGCAGAAATAGATGAGAGCGCATGCTTTGCGCATTTCCGTATGCGCAAACCATCGGTGCTTTCAGTCATCTGCTTACAGTAACGCTGGATGGTAAGTGCTGATAGCAGACGAAAATAACATTACGTGCAAAAATTTCGTGGTTTCCAACTCTTGAAGAAGAGCTAAATGAATGGGTTTTAACTCTGCTGTAAAATTGTTGCATTATTACTCGAGGATCAATACGAATATGTTCCTTTTAATTGAAAATGAGGGAAAAATATCACAACATTCCAGAAACATCCAGATTTCTTGCATCTGCTGGCTGGTGTAGCCGTTTTATTAACCGCTATTAGCTGTCTCTTCGCCAACTTACACAAAATGCACAGAAATTACCAGCACCTTTGAAGGAAAAAATTCTAGCTTTTCAAAAATGCATCTTCACAGCATCGTTGTTCGTATTTCGACATATAATCGGGGTATTCTCTTTGGACGCTTTTTAGGTCCCAGAGTCTTGGGGTCGACTTATGGTCCGATCGACTTTTACTCGAGTATATAAGGTATCTATCTATCTATCTATCTATCTATCTATCTATCTATCTATCTATCTATCTATCTATCTATCTATCTACCTACCTACCTATCTACCTACCTACTTATCTATCTATCTATCTACCTATCTATCTATCTATCTATCTATCTATCTATCTATCTATCTATCTATCTATCTATCTATCTATCTATCTGTCTGTCTGTCTGTCTGTCTGTATGTCTGTCTGCCTTAAAATATCTTAAGGAATACATTTAAAAGATGGGTTGAAATGCAGACCATAGGGACATGTTCTTCAATGTCACCCTTGTAAGTCACCAAATTCGTTAGGGTTAGGATTAAGGTTGTGGTTTAGGATTCCTACTGTGTTCATTTCAACCAAAAATGCTCAAATTAATTTGATTAGGCTGTTAAACATGGTTATTATAAAATAATAACATACACTCGATACGGAAACAAAAGGTCAATAAATAAAAAATGTCCGTCATGCTTTCGGTACTTCCTATCATGCGTACAACGGCATGCACAGCTGTTGTAAACACACCCGTATTTATTATAAATTTTTGTTTAAAATGCCCCGAAGGTGCTATTTAAAGGCTTTTGAAAAGAAAGCATACTTCTTATGAGGTTGGCTTTAAGCTGAAAGTGATAGAATTTGCTAAAGCCACGGGTATTCCAATGCAATGTGGGAATTCGGAATCGACGAAAAACATGTTGAGACTGGCGTTAAATAAAAAAATCGTTGCACGTAGTGAAACTAAAGACCATGGGCCATGTATTGTCTTTCGCCTACATGTCTATTTTTAGTGAATAAGAATTCGATTACGGATTTATAATGGGTAAGTTGGAAGTTTATTGTTCGTTAACTTTACGGTACGATGTTAACTTGAGAATTTTATTTTTAATCGGATTGATAATGTATAAAAATGTTGAGGAAAATGGTAGGGTTAATGCTGGCCTGTAACTTTGATTACGTGCGTTCTAACCATTGACGATGAAACTGCAACATATGCGATACAGAGCAATAGGTCTATGTGTAGATTACTAAGGTAGTTACGGCGAAATCAATTCTGTAGGTGGGTGCGATAATCGTCTGTTATTATTTTTCTGTAGTCCGCTTTGAGTGTTTTTTTTTTTTGCACGATATTATTTCTGTATTATTTGTGTATAAGTTGGAAAGAGGGGTAGGTTTAGGATTATTTTTAGCGTTTCTTTATCTGCATCGCAGGGATAGGTGTCAACAGATGAAATCGCGAAATTGAGCTACACGACTTTGGTTAAATTAGTGTATTGCATGTTATTATTTGTGATGGAATAATGTACCTTGTATATGTATTCGTATCACAGGAGTGAGAGTAATCGCTGATGTTTATGGTTTAACAGTAATTACAGCAGGGGTGATTATTGCAGAAGTAGATGAGAGCGCATGCTTTGCGCATTTACATATGCGCAAACCATCGGTACTTACAGTAACGGTGAATGGTAAGTGATGAATGCAAATGAAAAATACAGTACCTGCAAAATATCTATCTCGGTGGCTAATTAAGTCAGTACTGTCTTTAGGAGTTAGGATTAGAGTTGGATTTAGATTTAGAAATGCTAAACTTAACATAAACTCTAATGCTAACTGTAACTGCGCAGCCGACTTAATTGGCCAACAATAGAAGTTAAATTTCCACCCGTGCAAGATATGACGAAAACGAAATTAGCAAGGAGAGTGAACACTTCGTGGGTGCCATCTCAAGAAGAAGAACTAAATGAATGGGTTTTACTCAGCTGTAAAATTGTTGCATCGTAACTCGAGGATCAATACGATTTCGCGCCCTTTAATTAAAAAGGAGTGAAAAATATCGCAACATTCCAGAAACATCGACATATTTTGCATCTGCAGGCGTGTGTAGCCGTTTTATTATACGCTTTTCGCTGTCTCTTCACCAACGCAACCGCACAGAAATTACCAGCAGCTTTGAAGAAAAATATTCCAGCTTTTTACAAATTCATCATTGAAGCATATTATTTTTTTGTACTTCGACTTATAGTCGGGTCCATCATTTTGGACTCTTTTTAGGTCCAATAATTTAGGGTTCGACTTATAGTCGGATCGACTTATACTTGAGTATATTGGTAGCTATCTATCAGTCCGTCTGTATGTCTGTCTGTCTGTCTATCCGTGGCCCCCGGAGATTTTATTGCTGGTCTAATAAATGTCGATGATCCACTTTATGTGAGGATTAGCTCTATATTTTACTGGAGAACTCTCTTTCTTACATGCGTGTGACGTGGAAAACGTAAATAGATCCTCAGAAATCCATCTACCTCGTTTCATCATTAGCATGTAGGGTTTTGCAACGCATGTCGTGAAGCCACGCCTATTTTTTCTTCTCTGTCTTACAAGCATTAATGAATGTTTACAAACAGACCTATTAGCTAGTCCACGACCGGACAGGTAACAGCCAGCGAGTAAGAGCCGTTTATCTGAATTATCACGCGAGCGATTAGGCAATCGTTGAATAGTGACAGATCAGACAGGAACGCGCGTAGAAAGAGAATGGGTTGTTTGTTTGAAGAATCAAGGGTGATAAGACAAAAGACTACCTTTGATGGTTACATTTTCAGGGGGACTTAAGCGAATGCAGAAAGGGGCGATAACTACACTTACCAACCACATCCGTTTGTTCGTGATCCCAGGGGACGTAATTATCTACAGAGAGAGACGAGATCAAAGACGGTCTGCTCGCTAGCACACGTCTATGTTGTTGGGGCGGCATCGGTGAGAGGAAATCTCTGATTCGGGAAACGAACCGTAGATTTGCTCTGATACAGCCGAAGGCGCGATTTCTGGCACCAGTGAGCGAAATAACGCCATTTCAGTATAAATAATTCGTACTCCAAAAGTCAGTATCAGTCGCTTCAGGAAATTTTTGAAATATCTAGCTCGCTATTCTTCAGCCATTGTAAAAAGTGGATTATTAGATTTCGTGGAGAGTGTTTCATTTTTCTGTTTGGGGTAATATATATGTTAGCATTTAAGTGATTTAATGTGTTAAGTTCCTTATTATAATTCACTGGGATTTCTATCTGTTACTTGACTAGCGTAGTAAATGGCGCACAGCTAAATCTTTCCAGTGTTAAGTAAACTTAATCACCCGTTTTCGTACAGAAAGAGATGTTTTTACTGATTATTGACGGAATATAACTTTACTCCTAAATCCATTATGTGTGATTGTGTAAGTGACTAGTGTACTATCATGTGGCGAAACAAATAGCTAGTAATGACAAGCGATATTTGTAAAGTAGTCATAAAATTAAATTAACACTGATATTGTACGCTGACAGTTTTACCGGGGCGGGAGGGGGAAAAAGGCACATACCTTTAAAACCCCAAACCCGTACCAGGCGAGCGAAGCGTGATAAGATAGGCTAAGACACGTGTGCTTTTAATTTAATTAAATGACGGAATGTAAAAGAGATCTTAATTTTGCGAGTGATAGGATATAATATTGATATTGTGATTAAATGTTTTATTTTCTCCTAAATCTAGTACTGATCACAAACCAGCCTGCCAGCGGCCTGAATAGTTCCAGTAACATTCTTAATTATTATCGGGTCTTAGACTTTGACCTGTGCAGTCCTCTTGCTTCATCCAGCGAGAGAGAGTCCAAACGTATAAACATTGAGAATAAATTATAACTGGACATGCAAAAATACCCAGATTTTTTACATCCAATAGTATCAGCCCGTTGTGGCCAAATATCTATATATAACATTGTTCCCGAATACTAACCCTTGTGTTTTCAAGTGGATTTATCCAGAAAGAATACTTGGTTCCATAATCGGCACTCAAACCCCAGAGAGAGAGAGAGAGAAGCCGATAGGAGATACCTGCAGTCTCATTATTGGTTTCTAACAGTTTACCCACCAGACATTTCCTTTAAATATCGGGAGTACTGTGTACTGTCCATTGTGAACACTTGATCGCGTTTTATATTTTTCTACATGAACTACCTGACGTGAAATATACTTATCATAGAAGTCGAGATTGAATGTGGCCACAGATAAGCTTAAACTTAACAAAACTTAATTACTTGTGTTGGTCAGCTCAGCCCAAAACCCATACTCCATTTACCATAGTTTTCACGTTTGTGTGTCTTGTTGTCACATGACTCTGTGTGTGTGTTTAGTTAAACATATATGTTACATATATGGAGCGTAGAATGGTCTGTTAAAAAAATTACAGTCGTAAAGATAGGCTGGACTAGAGTATCTTCTCAATCCAGTGACAGATTCTACACTTAAACTATTCACTCGTGAACTCCATTTCTCATACTTTAAATCTCTATTTCCTACTTTGCCTGTTCTATTCAGAAGGACCAAACCTATCTATAATACCTATCAAAATTTTCGATAATGCGTAAAATTTTATTTTCATTTTATTGGCCTGTCTAGTTATGGAATAATAAGCTGCTTAAATATTTATACGTCTGCCCATTTCAAAAGTAGTTCTGTTCATCTGCTTTTAAAACCAAACTAAATCCTTCAGGGACATAAGACAGTATACACACACAAGCATACAAACATACGCCAGAAATTGTGTTTGTGTGTGTAAACAGAATACACTTTCTGTAAACCAGATGGAATGCACAAAAGATGGAAAGGGTTTATGACAAAAATAGTTCAGTTTAGAAAGATAACGAACAAATACATCAGCAGAAATGGCAAACAAACAATGAAGATTCGTGTAGGGACAGAAAAAAAGATAATGTATCTCATGCACAAACATGGGTATCCCCATACATCTATAAATGCCAAAAAACATCTATATTGAATCTTTGTAGACAACTCCATAAAAATTAAACAAGTTAAACATAAAACGTGAATAGCATACATGACCCAAAAAAAATATTTGCTAATTTAAAAAGTTGCTAAAGAAATGTTGAAATTTTTGTTGGTTTCAGGAGGTTAGGATTCACATTAAAGAAAAGTATTGATTAGCAAAACAAGGCTGTCTTTGTTCAAGAACTCCCAGGGTAAGAAAGATAGAGGGAGGTCTTAAGACTCATGGAGAAGGGAACTGAATGCATAAATTATAGGAATAAAGAAGACACCGAGAGGTCTAAAAATGCTGACACGGGACAGAAAGTCGTTGCCTGAGTTGAAGGCTTCTGGTCCGCAGGAGAGCGTCATATTGGCAGAATGGTTAGAACTCTTTCCTGTCTTGTAAAAGTTGCCGGGAGTTCAAACCTAATAGCATCACCATCCAGTCTACCCAGCTGTAAATTGGTACCTGACTCTGCTCTTGAGTTAATGAAGGCAAACGCAACAAGGCAGGTAACTGGTCACCCAATCTTATAAAGCTAGAACTAGTATTGTGAAGTTTTTAACCTGTTGTATTGGCACTTGACAATCAGCTGTGAACACTGATGAGGTACGAACATCGTTGGCGTAGATGGCAGTCATTTTCAGGACAAGTCCTTTTCATGGTTTCATCATGCTAAGAGATAGATAATATTACATCTTTTTTTCATCACTTAGTATCTATCAAGGCTGCACGGGCTATCAGCCCTTTTCAGAACTCGCCCTTTTCAGGGCTACTTCATGCTAGCTGATGGAAGCTAGCAGTCCTTTTCAGGGCTTAGAGTTTATCAACACTACACTTCAGTTAACAGAGTTCACATATTTTTTTTTAACGCCAAGTTTCGCTATGATATAATCGACAGACTTAAATCTATATTGAAAGACGCGTGCCTCGCCACAAGAAGGCAAAACCCCGTGGAAATAAAAACCTTCGTTCCATTACGGCAGTATCGTTTACTGCTCTACCATTACATTTTAAAGATTAACATGAAGCCACAAAGGAATAATCCTTATGATTAATTCTGATGTAAAAAACACGGAAATCGGCTTCCAGGCAGAGTCATCTAAGATTAACTGCCCAGAAAGACACAAAACTTTGCATGGTTTTGCCGTTTTAATATTTTATGATTCCGCGATTCAGCCTGTGTGTCCTCGCGTCCGACTTCATGTCATCGTCTCAACTCAGACTTTTAGAAATTCAGCGACAAGGGCCTCAGAAAATCCAGACGGAATAAAAGCGACTTAATGGCCATGAACAAACACTGCCATCGATTCTGGTTGGGGAGAAGAAGAGGCTGGAGAATGGATCAAGTGAGAGGGAAAGCAACTGATGGGGGAACAAAGCGTGTCAAACAGGGGAATTAAATTGTGAATGATTGAAAGTTCCGTCATAGTTGTTGCAACACCAAGTCGCTTTAGTCATTTCCGCTAGTTTGATAACTTTACCATCTTCTCTCTCTTTTTCACTCCCCTCTCCCACTCGCTGTCTCTCTCTCTCTCTCTCTCTCTCTCTCTCTCTCTCTCTCTCTCTCTCTCTTTCCATTTCGAACAAACGAACATTATCTCCTTTAACCTTTCAACTCCCCACGAGCATTGACCTCCAACAAGCTTATACCAAGTCGTCCTGTCACGTGCCATCAGCTGAAATCATTCCATGTTTTCTTCATGTCTGTCTCCAGTTGTCTTCTCAGTGTGGTCTCCCGCTACCTTCCCCTGATCCTGGGGAATCAAGAACAAGTGCTATCAACATATTTGCATAGTACGAGTCCTATCCATCCCCAGCGTCTTCTTCTCATATCTTGTTTCACCGCGCATATGGCCGACGTTAGCTCCTTTCGTGGAAAAGCTTTACGGGGATTCAAAAAGCCTCAAACTGACTACTACTGTCTTTGAGAATATTCAAGTGGACGTCTGAGAGTGTACGAAGAAGAAAACGTTTCACTGTCGCTTGTCTAGTTTTTGTCATCAGTTCCACATTGGTGATCTTGTCGTCAGTTCCACTTTGGTGATCTTGTCATCAGTTCCACATTGGTGATCTTGTCATACCCCTTCAATCCTTGTGTTCTTCTTAAACATCCGTTTATGAAAGTCTGCAGCTTCTTTTTTTCTTTGTAAGTATATAAACCAATAAAATGGTATTGAATCAGTTCTACAAATAACGGTTCACATGAAACAAGGGACGTTTCGGGTCTTACCCTTTGTCAGCCACAAACAGGTGACAAAGACAAGAATTACATATAGGTACTACAAAAACATACGATGATGAGAAACATACACCAAATGAGCGATACAAGCAGATGGAAAAAGTAAACACCCACAGTGATGAGCGAAAAAAGAACAATAATAATACAAGAAAATCGTAAAACCTAAAAGAAATACCGAAACAAGAAAGTAAATATTCAACGAAACGAAAAAAATAATGAACAAAACTTCGTAACAAGTAAAAGTTCACTTAGCTAGATCGGTAGATGCTTGGAAAAGAAGACCGTAGCATTCTGTCCAAGAAATCTCTAAGGAAGTGACGTATAAGATAGCGACAATTTAAAAAGATACAAAAGGATACGAAACGAAACAAAACAAAAACATAAGAAGATAGACCGAAAAAACAACGAATACAGAAGAATGAAAAAGAGAGAAAAGCTAACAGAATTTATGCAAAATGATGTTGGACATTAAGGCCATCAGGAGATAAAACGCCCATTTGAAAAATAAGACGATTCTCCAACGAAAGGCGAGTCCGGTCATCACCGACACATGAAAGGAGGGCAGTAACATGAATATCGGAGTTACCTGAATGGTCAGGCCTGTTGAAATGAAGGGCCACCGGTAAATGTTTGCCATGATAGATGTCATTCAAGTGCTCACGAAACCTGTCTGCCAAACGCCTGCCAGTTTCACCAATATAGATAATGCCATACCTCTTGCAGATGATAGCATAAATCAGGTTTCTGGATTCGCACGTGAAAGACTCTCTAATGATAAATTTTCCTTTCGGAAAAGTGACTGTCTGAGTTTGGAGTACAAACGGACAGCTCTTACACATACGGCGTTGGCACGGTTTAGTACCAAAGTGTGAAGGGCTAGTATGTCGCAAGCGACTGTGTACAAGAATATCCCTAAAATTCCTATCCCTACGATATTCCACCAAAGGTAAATCACGAAACAACTCTCTGGTATCAGGATCAGAGTGGAGAATAGGCAGATGTCGAAACAGAATTCTCTTCACCGCCAGACAATGAGGATGAACAGTTAGAACCAGTTTGAGTCTATCAGATTAGAGGTGGGCCTAAACAAACGCAGGAAGAAGGAAATTTTAAACAAATCATAAACGGATAGATAAAGAAGACTTAGAAATATCTTAAAAGAATTTCATTGGGCAGGAAGGTTTGTTATGTATTTGTTGAAGGCTTCTGGTCCAATTAAACATTAATTAATTCCTATCTCAGCAGGTAAAGGTAAAGGTAACCCCATAACATATACTGCCGTAGGAGAGGGAAGTGTTGTAGACTTAACTGTACCATGACTCAAATTTATGAAGTGTGGTAACTGGTAACTTTTTTCTTTAAGTCTCAATGCTTCGAAGACATACAATAGAACTGACTTGATATTTGAATTGAACATTCTGATTTTTGTGTTGATTTCTTGATCTCTATTTGTTTCCCAATGCAGTGAGAGCTCCCTTAGTCTTTCGTATTCTTATTTTGATATCATTGTCTGTCGGAAAATACTAATGCTTTATTTCATCAAGCAATTGGCATTTTTGTTGTTTTTTTACAATTTTGCCTAGCGATAAAAAACACTCAAAAATAGTTTTTTAAATTAATAATTCTTAACTTCCAAGTAAATAGTTGGTATTAAAATTTAATTTACTATTGTAACATGTACACATACATAGAGAGAGAGAGAGAGAGAGAGAGAGAGAGAAGGAGAGAGAGAGAGAAGGAGAGAGAGAGAGAGAGAGAGAGAGAGAGAGAGAGAGAGAGAGAGAGAGAGAGAGAAATGAAGCAAGTTACGTATTTAGAATTCAAGTTAAAGCTCAAACATTAACAGTAAATACTCATGGAAAACATTGTATTAACTAAAACCAAGATTTATTTTTGTATGTGTGCATTTTCAGCCTCTCTCTCTCTCTCGCTTAGATTTATAAAACGTTTTTCTTTCTCTTTTTTGTCTTATTTCTTGTCCCTATCATTAGTCCATTTTTTTGTCATTCTTTTTTGTTCTTGCCTTGTCCTTCTAATTGTTCCCTCCTTTAGCTTGATACGTCAAGAATGTAGAATTAACTTTTCAATCCATCTTCTAATGCACTCAATTACAACTGACGTGCCTTCCGTTAAGGCTGAAATGATAGCGTCTTACCAAAACGAAGCGAAACTCGCAATATAAAAATACAATTTTAAATAAATATTCAAAAATGTGACTAAATAAAGTAGATAACAGGTTGGAAACCACATCACGAATCGATTTTGGGAGGCCCTTTAATTATTTTGAATATAAACTGTAGTATTACGAGGGGCATTCAGAAAGTAATGCACCACATCGTTTTTCTCAGCTAATAATGAAGATAGAAACATGAAAGTTTGCACACTTCAAATATGGCATGTGCCAATTGTGTGCACCAAATTGCACTGCAACCGGCCAATTAATACGGCTGCCCTAAACCGTTGAAATGGAGCGTGTTAGCAGCTTGCGTTATAAGCAGCGAATTGTGATAGCATTTCTCGTTGCAGAGAAGGAAACTGTTGTGAACATTCACAAGCGTCTATGTGATGTGTATGGAAGTTTTGCAGTCGACAGGAGTACAGTCAGTCGCTGGGTTCAGAGAATCAAAGAATCAGGAAGTGGAGATACGGAGCTGCTTGATCGGCCGCGCTGTGGATGTCCTGCCACAGCCACCAACGCAGAAATGTTGAAATGCGCTGAGGGCATTATTCTTACTGATAGGCGAATCACTACTCAACAATTGGCCTTACAGCTGTCAGTCAGCATTGGTAGTGCAAATGCAGTTATAAAAACTCTCGGATTTTCTAAGGTTTGCGCAAGATGGGTTCCTCGAAGTCTCACAAATGACCACCGATTGCAAAGGAAAGCAATTTCTTCTGAATTGTTGGAGCGTTTCAATGCTGATGGAGAGAACTTTTTGGCTAAGGTCGTTACGGGTGACGAAACCTGGGCACATCATTTTGAACCTGAGACAAAAAGACAGTCAGTGGAGTGGCATCATCCGCAATCACCACGAAGAAAGAAATTCAAGACAATTCCTTCAGCTGGAAAGGTCATGATCACTGTCTTTTGGGACATTGAAGGTGTGATTCTTGTGGACGTTATGCCAAGAGGAGAAACAATCAGTTCGCGAGCTTACATTAAGACATTGAAAAAACTCAATCAACGTTTTCGCAGAGTTCGGCCGCACAAGAATCCAGCAGACCTGCTTCTCCTTCACGACAATGCACGACCTCACACAAGTCTGGCAACACGGGAAGCAATCACCAAATTGGGTTAGACTGTACTACCCCGTCCACCCTACAGTCCCGATTTGGCACCCTCTGATTTTCATCTATTTGGTCCACTTAAAGATACACTCCGTGGGACAAGGTTTGAAGATGATGAAGGAGTGATTCATGCAGCGAAGAAATGGCTACATGATCAAGACAAAATCTGGTACGGGCTAGGAATACATGCACTTGTTTCGCGCTTACATAAAGCCGTAGAAGTTGATGAGGATTATGTTGAATAATACCGATGTTTACATGACATATCCATGTATATTGTGTATAAATTTCATGCTTTTTGAATAAACAGCTCCTGAGAAAAACGATGTGGTGCATTACTTTCTGAATGCCCCTCGTATTTACGTTTGGGGTCTTCTTTTAACATATACAAGGGTATTGACATAAGTCTTGGGCCTGACCATGAAGGACATGTCACAGAGAGCTGAAATTTTGTATAGTGTTTATTCCTTTTCAATATAGCCACCGTCTGAATTGACACACTTCTGCCATTTCTGCTTGACCTTGAAAAGACCTTGGGAGTAGAACACCCAATTTTTCAAACTAAACCAGTCATCACATGCCAGTATAACCTCTTCATCGCTGTCAAAATGATTTCGTTTTAGCTGTTTTTTAAGATTTGGGAATAGAAAAAAGTCTGATGGAACCAAATCTGGAGAATATGGTGGGTGTGGAAGAATTTCAATATTCAAATCGTTGGCTGCTAGCTGTACAAGCCGTGCTTTGTGAGAGGGCACGTTGTCTTGAAGCAAAGGAAGATTTTGAGAGAGCGTTATCCCTCGTTTCCTGGTCACAACCTTTCTTAGTTTGGTGAGAAGATATGCATAGTACTGTCCATTAACTGTGTTGCCATGAGGCAGATAATCTTTCAAAAGGACACCTTTGCCGTCCCAAAAAACAGTCAGCATCACTTTTCCTGCAGATTTCTGCGCCCTCGGCTTGACAGGTGTATGGGAGCCCGGGGTTTTCCATTGCATGCTGGCAATTTTGGATTCGGTGTCATAATGGTGTACCCAAGTCTCATCTACTGTCACCATGGTCTCAAAAAAAATTTTTGATTGACACTTTTTGAGCAACTGTTGACAGCAATTTACCCTCGTTTGCTTTTCCATTGTCTTGTCAAATCTTTGGAGCAGCAGATCCGGTCAACATGGTACATTGCGCCGTTCACCGTAGCGAGAAAACCCATCGAAGAAAGAAACGCGTACTTTACACATTCAGTGCAAATATGATGAACTTTAAATGTGCCAAGTTTCATCTTCCTCCTGTGACTCCTTCATGGTCAGGCCCAAGACTTATGTCAATCCCCTCGTATTACATACATAAAGGTATATTTCAGGCACTCGTGAGAAATAAAGAAGTAGAAAATTAGACAACAGAAAAACAACAGAAGTGATAGGCTCACCGGAAAATCTAAACCAGGACTTTCCGAACTGCAACACGGCTTAGCTACGGAAGCGAATCACACTATCCTCTGTGCCTACTAGGCACCCAAAAAAATAGTGCTTCGTGGACTCAACACCGGATCTGTACCTAGGAGCTATCCAGCCTAATTAATGATGCAATCACTTCTGCAGTTCCCCTATTATACAGCATAGGTCAGATTACACAAGTCAAAGACCTTAATACTGTGTCTAGTAAATGATAGAAGACTCACTAGCACAGATCTTAAAAGAATTTCATTGGGCAGGAAGGTTTGTTATGTATTTGTTGTAGGCTTCTGGTCCAATTAAAAATTAATTAATTCCTATCTCAGCAGGTAAAGGTAAAGGTAACCCCATAACATGTACTGCCGTAGGAGAGGGAAGTGTTGAAGACTTAACTGTACTATGACTCAAATTTATGAAGTGTGGTAACCGGTAACTTCCTTTCTGCTTTTGCCTTATCAAACTCAAAAGCAGAGTCAGGTACCTCTTTACAGCTGGGTACATTGGAGTACATCTCATGGACAGAGAAGAACACACAGAGATGTCCCAGAAAAACTAGGAATTAACGGAGGAATAATGAAGGAAATCAAAGTCAGATAAAATATTTGGCCATGTAAAGGACATAAGACTTTGGTGAAGACCATAATAGAAGGCAGACTTGAAGACAGACGTGCAAGATGGGGACAAAGCTATAAGTGTGAGAGATTGGCAGTAAAGAGTCTGTCAGAGTGCACCATAACGACAAGAGATAACAGTTGCTAGACATCTTTAATGTCAAGACTAACAGCGATACATCAAGTTTATACCAAGTCTTCATTGACACTGTCTAGCCAAATTAAAAGATTTAACGATTATTTCACTAGTTTAGGGAGCCGCGCGGTAGCACAGTGGTTAGTGCACTGGCTTCCTAGTTCAGTGGTCTATGGTTCGATCCCCAGATGAGGTGGGATTTATTTTAGGCCGCTAACGGCTCCTGGGTCGACCCAGCCCCAACTGGGTACCAGAGCAACTCTGGGAAGATTAAGGCGTCCGGCGTGATGTTGACCACGTCACCCCTAAAAAAAAAACACACACAACTACGCTATACAGGACCCGTGAACGGCTCAGATAATTTAAAGACACGGTCACTAATATAACTTTTCTATCAGCAAATGTAGACCAAACAAAGACAGAAATATTGGTGTTCAGTAATGTGTAGTGGAAGATCATTATACCTAGCTAACTAATCTAAAACAAGTAGAATACCAATATCCCAACGTGGATGCGAGGTCGAAATTATATTATTTCTTCCAGAACCATGGAACAATTGCGTCTTTTGAAAATATAACCTCTGACGACTCTTTATGTCACATTATCATCAATATCATTAACCTTCAGCTTCACAGGAGCAATGGCCTTTAACAAACTATCAGGTCTTCCAGTCCTGTGCCATCAGCACATGGTTCTTTTATGTGTTCTTTACTCTGTCATGTCTGGCTCCAGCTCTCTTCTCCATATGCTTTTCAGCCACCCGCTAACTCTCTTACTTGTGGATTTTCAGACCAAACACTTCCTTGTTTCACTTTTAATAAAGAGGGGAAACCCGAGGCCTGTAAGCAATAAATAATACACACATAAAGGTATGTTTCAGGCACTTGTGAGTAATAACGAAGTAGAAAATTAGACAACAGAAAAACAACTTGGCACCCAAAAAAATTGTGCTTCGTGGACAGGGGTCATTAGCGCGATTATCAACACGTAACACCGGATATGTACCTAGGAACCATGTTGTCTAGTTAATGACGCAATCACCTCTGCGGTCCCCCTATTATACATTATAGGTCTTAACACTGTGTCTCCATCACGACAAAGCACTTTAAATGGCAGGGCAACAGTGTCTCCATGTTTCCTCACGGGTTACCCCATTTGCTTTAATTATTAATCGAATGTTTTTATACAAATACAAACCTCCCCTCTGTTCTGTACTATTCTCATTATTCTATCATTTACTAGACACAGTGCACTTGACGAACAAGACGAAGAAAGGCCAAACTGAAAAACATATTTTTTTAAAACCTGTTTTTTTAAATCAAATTTACTATTATAGATAACTAGTCTGATCCACAGCCCGCAAATAACATACTGCCAGTTATGAAGTCCGAGATGGCGTAGTAAACTGACATATATTCAAGATGGTTTCAGTTGTAGCGACGGTTAATCAGCGCTGCTCAAGAAATAGCTCCTTAGACTGTCATCGACATTCGTTTGCTAGTAATCGATATTTTAGTAATCGATATCAAGTATCTGGGGATTATTTTTAACTTCCTACTTCTATCTACCACAGCGGAGTGATCAACCGCTTGCTTGTCACATTGATTACGGAAACAACAATTAATATTCTGTTGTACCAATAAACGCCTTTTGGCGTAACGGAACAATGGATAATTTCTTGTTGCCCTAAGACGCCGCAAGGCGTAATGGCCACTGACTGCTTGGTCGGTCTTTGGCTAAGGACGGAAGAAGAAGAAGAAGACTTCTATCTACACATAATGTTGTTAGGTAAATAGGTGCTTGCGTAGATAAAATGGACTGGTATGGTACGTTAAGATCACCACATTTGAAACCGATGACAAGAAACAGACAAGTGCCAGTGGAACAAGAGATGGAAAGACGCTGGAGAGATTATATGGCACGCATTAAAGAAACCTGTCATTAGCATTTCAATGCAGTCCTTGTTCTGGAATCCCCATAGTAAAAGGGGGTAGACAACGAAAGAAACACGGAGAATAGAGCTTCAGACAAAAATCAAAGGGATGAGGAATACTGATTTACTTATTTACTTAGTAGTTCCTCTTCTGCCTTGGGTGTAGAGGTTTGTCAGAGGAAACGCCATAAAGGCATATCGGCGGTCTTCCTCCTTGCCTGGTTCCAATCTAGTCCTCGGTCCTACATGGATTGTCTAATGTTGTCCTCCCAGCGAAGTCTGGGTCGTCTGGGAAGTCTGGATCCCTGGCTCTTGGTTTCCTATATTTGTCATGGTAGCCGATCTTCCATTCTGCAGACATGGCCAAATCATCATAGTTGGGACTGTTCTACTTGGGTCTGCCGGTGCTGAGTTTTGAGGAATTGTAGTATCGTCTTGTTTTAAACTATGTCTCTTCAAATACTTCAAGCACCTTCCTTAGATACCTCATTTCTGAGATTTGGAGCTGGCATTTGTTGGTTGTAGTCATTGCCCACGACTCGCATCCATATTTCAAGAATGGAACATAGTGGGAGCGGTATACAGCCATCTTCGTCCTCTTGCCAATCTCTTTTTTTTTTTTTGCTGAGGAATCTTCGATTTATTGGCTGACAAAGTCTCCCAGCTGCCACTTTTCGGGTAGCCAACTCTCCTTTAATACCACTCTTCCAGTCTGCGATAGCTTCAAGGTATTTAAAGTGGTTGACCTGCTCTCCCTGCATAATATGAGGCCTTTTCCTTTCTCTTGAGATCACCATCATTTTTGTTTTGGAGCTGTTGATAACCATCTCTCTCTTCTACAGTTCTTACTTTCAGACTTGCAGGTTGGATTGAAGATAGGCCTCTGATTTAGCAATCAGGGCAACATCGTTGGCAAATACCGGCTCTGAAATACAGACCTGTCTCATCTTTCAGTACCCACTGAATACGTTTTGGTCCTTTCCTTACATGCGTTGATGACATTGTCCATGAGGAGCATGAAAGGATAAGGTGACAGAATATCACCCTGTCTTAGACCAGTGGTGGTCCTGAGTTCTTCGGGCATGAGTTTTCGTCCTCATATAATTTCTGCAATTCTTGTAGAAGCTCTTTATAGCATGGATCAGAGGTGCTGGAATGTTCCTCCTTGCAAAGAAGCCCTAAAGTATGCTCCAGGGAACCTTGTCAAACGCCTTCTCCAGATCCAAGAAACAAAGATGCATCTCACCTTTATACTCAAGGACCTTTTCACACAGCTGCTTGAATGTGAAGATAAGATTCTGTGTACTTCGGTTTGTTCGGAAGCTACTCTGGACCTCATCCATTTCTGGCTCATCATGCTTCTGAGTCTATGCTGCAGTATTCTTGAGTACATTTTACCAGGGACACTAAGTAGGAAGATTCCTCTATCATTTCCGCACTGTCCGTTGTTACCCGTTTTGAAAATGTATGTTATGATAATCTCCCAATCCGTTGGTGTGGCCTTGTGACGCCAGGCTGGCTGTAGGACCTTCAGGAGTAATAGGTCACCTGCTGCTCCACTTGACCTTTTCTGATGTCATACCATCATAATTTTGCGTGGGTGTAATATAGTAAACCTATTCGTTATCGCCTTTCACACTTTTCATCATCATTCTTATTTTAAGTCTTCCCTGTCTTTGCACTTTCACCATTTTTAACGTGATCTTTCTTAAAAGGTCACACCTTTGATACTTCCCAAAACTTACGTTATCTTTTGGAACACACCTGGCTCGTTAGATAAGTTATTGTTTGACGCGGGAGACGGTAATATTGGCAATAGAAAGAATTCATTTATGGGCTTAATACACTGACTGGACACAAGGTGTCAAGACATCTCGCAACAATGGCAGGCCAGCCGCTGGCGGTCGTAAGCAAAGGACTTGCTAGACTCACGAGCCAGATTGTGTACTGTTTGACGTCGGTAGCCACTTAGATGTCGTGTACATGGCGAAACATTGAATGAATAGATTACAGGAAAACCGCCCGCGGGCTACACAACAATGTAACAAAAGACGGCGACGGTATGTCGCGATAAAAGACTTTGTGACAAGGGGCGGATAATTTCCGTACCGGGTGACCAATCGCACACCACGGTTTGTCTCATCACCGGAATCGAGCAAGCTGGCGAAGACTTTGTTACGAGAGCCCACTCACTTTTAGCGATTGACGAGCACTGGTCTTTGCAAGCCGCGTTCGGATGCGACTTGGCAATTTAGGAGCTGATTAATCGATCAGAGAGCCCAGCCATAGGACACAGCCCACGACTTATCACGTATTGGATTTCGGGACTTCTATTTCTCTCTTCATTTACAACTTAAGTTGAGAATAACAAACAGAAGTATCGGGACTACTCCCTTCTCCCTTCATTTACAACTTAAGTTGAGAATAGCAAAAGGAAGTGTCAGGACTTCTACTTCTCTCTCCGTTTACAACTAAAGTTGAGAATAGCATTAATAAATATCGCGACTCCTACTTCTCCCTCCGCTACAACTTAAGTTGAGAATAGCATCAAGACGTTTCAGGACTTCTCCATCTGTTTACCATTTAAGTTAAGAATAGCTTCAAGACGTTGGGAAGCTCTCATTCATTTATTTAACTGAGAGGTTTCCATACAGTGTACGGTGTATTCATCTTGTTTGTTTGTTTATATGCACTTACCAACATAATTGTTTGGTTTTTTTGGTGTAAATACGTAAAGGTAAGGACATCCGGCGAACATGGAGTTTTTAATTTGCTCTATATCATCATTTTTAGTTTGTTCCTTATGGGGCATGGAATCACCTCTACAGCGAATCTTCTTGTAGAAGCCTGCATCAAAGCATTCATGTATTTTGACAGATTTGGTTTCTGTAACATTTTATTGTAAGTGATGAGGTTGACAGCCCCATCTTCTTCTTCTTTGATCCTTAGCCGCCGACCGTCAAAGCAGTCAGTGGCCATCACGCCTTGTCGTCTTGTAGGGCAACAACAAATTGATTCCACTTTGCTCGGTCGGCGGCCATCCTTCGTACAGTGCCCCAACTCTGGTTCATTCTTTGCATCTCAGCCTCCACAGTCCTCCACCAGGTTGTTTTTGGTCGGGCTCTCTTTCGTTTTCCTTCAGGGGTCCAAAGCATAGCTGTTCTTGTGATGGCATCGGGGTCTCTTCTGAGGACATGGCCAACCCAGCTCCAGCGTCTGCCAGCTATGATGGTGTGCATGTCCTCTTGCTTGCTCCGAGTAAGCAGATCTTGGTTGGTGATGGTATTCGGCCAAAAGATTCGGTGAATTTTTCTTAGGCAGGTTGTGTGAAAAGAGGACAATTTCGACATTTCCTTCTCTGTAACTCTGCAGCATTCTGCACCATAGAGAAGCACAGAAAGCACACAGCTCTGATATAATCTTAATTTTGTGCTTGTGCTGTATTGAGAGGACTTCCAGATGTTGTTTAGACTAAAAAAGGCTGTTCTTGCCTTATTCATTCTGTTGTTGATGTCTCTGCTTGCTCCGCTGTCTGGTGTTACTATACATCCTAGGTATGTGAAGGTGTCTGTCTGTACCAGTTGCTGATTCCTTACTGACAGCCCCATGCTCAGCCTCATAACAGTCGCCTCTAACCAGAAGCCTGACGTAGCAGGAGTCCTTTTCAGAGACCTCAAGGATATACATGAGACAATATGCTTTATAACTATATCATTTTTCATTTCCGCTCCTTAAGGAGCTTAGAACTACTACTGCTATTGGTCCTCTTGAAAGTAGTCTGCACGAAGCAGTCACGTGCTCTTGCAGCAGTGGTTTCAGTGCCGATTTATTTGACATGCTGAGGTTGCAAGCCACGTGACCAGCCTCATACTGGTGGCCTTGTAAGACATCACTGAGGATAATATGCTTTATATGATCAGTATAAAATATAATGGGCAGTTCCGGGTGAGGGGGGTAAGGGATCTGGAGGCAAAGAAAGAGTAGGACTTCAGCTCCGTCAGGCATGTCGTAACTGCTATCAGGTTGTGCGTGTGGCTGGCGACCACATTATGTAAAATAGTTTGTTACGGAAACTACTGCAGAAAGAGTGGATGAGTATCTTTTAAGCAGGATTTGTGCAAGGAGGGCAGCTGCAGTAATAGCTCCATGCGGATAAAAGGCAAAATGCTGATGATGGTGGTTGTGATGATGATGATGATGGTGGTGGTGGTGATGATGATGACGACGATGATGATGATGATGAACGAAGATGATGATGGTACTGGTGATGATGATGAGGGTGGTGGTGGTGGTGATTGGGAAGATAATGATGACAAGGATGACAATGATGATGATGTTGGTGATGATGGGAGTGGTGCAGGGGGTGGTAGGGGTGGTGGTAATCGTGAGGATGATTATGATGATGACGATGGTGAAGATGATAGTGGCAGCAATGATGATGCTAGTGGTGGTGATGTTGATGATGATGATGATGATTGATGACGACCTAGATTCGCCAGTGTTCCCGCTGGCTGAGTGAACCTTTCTTTTTTGCAACAGGTACGCGTGAATCCGCATGATGACGTCAATAGCGTCACTTCCGGGGAGACTACAACCAGTGATAGTGGGCGTGGTGGAAGTGAGGATGACATCCCCCTGCCTCCAATAGCAGAATGTTCTCCTGAATTATATAGTAAGTATTATGTTATGATTTTGCATGGGTCTGGCAATCACATAATGTAAAACACATTGGTACAGACACCACCACTTCAAGGGCACATACACGCTTTAGCGATGGCATCCTTCAAGAGAACCAGTTGCAGGGTATCTCCATAAGGGGCGAAAAGGACAATTAATTAATTAATTATGTTATGTTTTTAATTAAAATGTCCACCTGAAACGTCTTCTCACTCCTGTTGTGTGGCTGTAAATCACGGATTAAAAACAACAAAAACTATAGACTTTCGTGTATGGGTGCGTGTATAGAATAGAAGGACTGAAGTGTTTGACAAAGTCACTAATGTGGAACTGATGACACGAACCAGACGAACGGCAGTGGAACAAGAGATGAGAAGAAGATGCTGTAGATGGGTATGACCACTCATTTGGGGAAAACTTGCTGATTGCATTACAAGCCAGTCCTTGTTTGGAATTCTCAGAGTAGGGGCGTAGATGGTGTTTAAAAAAAAAAGAATCAAGAGAATTGGAGACAAAAATGGAAGAAGTGAGAACGACATGAGCTGATGGCACACGGGACGTGAAGATTTGGCGTTAATTTGTTGAAGGATAACCAACGTGGAACTCATGACAAGAATCAGACAAGTATCAGTGGAACAAGAAATGAGAAGAAGTCGCTGGAGATGGATAGGACACACTGTGAGGGAATCTGTTAACAGCATTACAAGGCAGTGATTTCTGGCACACACACACAAAATATAGCAGAATTGGCAATAAGAAGGTGAAGAGAAGAACCAGACAAATACAACCGGAACCAGAGGTCAGGACAGAATTTTAATGATCATCATCCATCAGCTCTCCACGGAACATAGGCCTTCAACACAATTATGCCAAGTCTTCCTGTCACGTGCCGTCAGGTCAACGTCTTGTCATGTCTTCATGCCCCACATGTCTGTGCCCAGTTCTCGTCTGTGTATCTATGGTCCCCCTCTAGCTCTCATTGCAGTCTCTTTTCAAAAATTAATACCTAATATGCATGTGATACATCTATACATTATAAAAGATGAGAGAAAAGAAGGGCAGAACGTTAGATGGGCCTGCCTGCTTGCCAAATTCTCAACACTTTGAAAATAAAGTTTCGTTTGTTCGTTCGTTTTATCTCCTTTACTCTCATTATTATCTAAAGGGACTGGCCCCCTTGGGTCATGACTCCCAAGTTTCAGCTTCGTGCAATAGCACCACGTGGATTTTTTTCTGGAATAGCAACGGTGCAATAAATAGAAGAAGACATGAAAATGTACTGAGAAGGGAGCTACAGACATTCATGAAAATAATAAAGAAGACATTGTATTCACTTCAACAGAACACACAAACCCGATTGGTTGTCATAAACTAATTGTGCTCTAGTGGAGGCTAATACCCCTCCATCACCAACACCCTGTATGGAGATACAATGCAATTGAAAAAGACATGTACCTTTCACTACCTGACACAAGGAAAATAGAGTGAAAAACTCGTAACCTAGGGAATCGGAAAAGTGAAATTCAAAGTGGGGGCTGAAAAGTAGAAGAAATAAAGAGGCATTAAGTTATCCTTATGGCTAACTCGACTGCTCATATGACAAATAACGTATATATTAATATAAAGTTCCACGCATATAGATTTCTGACACACATCCAAGTCAAACAATTTGAGAACCTTTTTATTTTTTATTTTTTTATTTTTTTTTTTTTTCGTACGCCCGCTAATACTCGAGGCGAAATCTCAGGTTATTTTTAATGTCTAACCTGACATTGATTTTTACGTGAGTATCCTATTTTCTTGTACAGAGACAAGTGTCCCTCGCCATTCAGGCAGATACTCGCCGTTTTCGGAGGTACCCATTAGAGCTGGGTCGGCTCAGGAGCCGCCAGTCCCTGGTCGATGACACTCCTTCAAATGTCCTCGCCAGGTCTCGAGTTAATCCAGTCCAAACCCCGGTCGACAAAAAAATCCTCAAATGCCGTCGCCCGGGTTTGATCCTGAATCACCCGGTCGCCAGAGCGGTGTTGTAATCACTACGCTAGCGCGGCTCCCTTTATTTATTTATTCTACCACTTCTACTTCTGTTTTTCTCCTTTTATAATATGAAGTTTGACAGGTGATGTAAAAATAATTGTCCCGATCCAACGGACGTATAGTGGTATGGTGTGCTGTCATGTTGTTTTGCTTTAAAATTTATACCACACTTGCAGTCCATATTCTTCTGAGGTTGTATGCCCGCGCCCTGAATGATCGGATGTATCCTACCCTCTAGACATTCTTACTTACTTACTTAATCGTTTCTCTTCTATCCTGATGTGTAGAGGTTTTCCAGAGAGAATGTTATACTATTCTATGGACTGTCTTTCTCCTGGCCTAGTTCTAATCTAGTTCTGGGTCCTTCAGAGATCGTCTACTGTTGTCCTACCAGTGAACTCTGGGTCGTCCTGGAGGTCTGGATCACTTGCTCCTGGTTACCCATATTTGTCGTGGTAGCCGATCTTCTCCAATTCTGCAGACATGGCTAAACCATCGTAATTGGAGCTGTTCCACTCGAGTCTGCAGGGGCTGCGTTTCTAGGCCGTGACGTATCGTCTGGTTGTCGACCATGTCTCTTCTTGTTACTTCAGCACCTTGATATACAAACCAACTTACCACTTATTTGAAAGAGAACTACACGAAGATCACAAAAGAGAAAACAGAAATGAGCGAGTGCTTTCATAACCGCTGTGTTTCTTGAGAACGTTAGATGTTTATTGTCTTATGAATTCTTATTTCATCATCTGCCTATGTCCTCCGACACATGTCCGACAAGGCCGTTTCACTTTTATTTGTTTCACTGCAGGAGCCCCTTGCATAAAACCTACACAAAGCACTCACACGCTCTTGTACCTGTGGTTTATGTAACAATATGTTTTACGTGATGACGTTGCCAGCCTTATGCACAGCCTCATATTGGTAGCATTTTACGACACACCTGAGGGAACTTTAGTCGTATTCTTTCTTTGTCTAATAAAAGACCCGAATGAAAGTACACAGCGATAAGTTCGCATTAAGGCAGCGCGACGGCTATGATAGAACAACTAATAATTTATTTCGTCTTGCAAAAAACGTTTGCTGCCACTCCATATATTTCTTCTCCAGACAAAGACACGTCATATCAAAAACCTTTATGGCCCAAAGATATTTCTAATCACCAGAAACTATAGGAACAAGCAAACAACGACGGCATAACTAAGCACGTGTTCACATAGCGTAACTCATCAGTTACTATCTCAGTTATGAGTCAGCTACAAGAAAAACGACAACTACAAATAAAGTCCAATAGAAAACAAGACAGCTCGTGTAATCAAATCCGTGGTAAATTGTCTTTGTTGACAACAGAGATTTCAAGCTTGCATTGTCTTCATATATTTGGGTTCGTCCAGCACCTTGGGGCATTCCATTTTCTTCTTTAATCAACTACCTTTTTCTTCATCTAAAATCTACAAGTATTTTCTTTTTTTATCTTCTATGTTTTTATTCTTCTATTTACTACTTTGTTGTTTTTCTTCTTCTTATCTACTACTTTCTGTCCTTCATGTCCTTACTACTTTTTTCTTCTATGTACAACTTTTTCCTTCTTCGGTGTGCTACTATTTTCTTCTTATATCGACTAATTTTTTTTTCTTATTCTATCTAGTACTTTTGTTTCTTTGATCAACTTCTTATTTCTTCCAATTACATCTTTACTTTATTTATTACTACTTTTACCTTCTTCTGCTTACTACTTTTTCCTGCTTCTATATACTACTTTAGTCTTTGGTTTATCCACTGCTTTTTTTATCTTTTTTTTTCTTCTTCTTCTATCTACTCGTTTATTCTTCTACAAACTACTGTTTCCTTCTTTAATCTACTACGTTTGTCTTGTAACGATGCAGTTATTCCTTCTTTTCCGATCCAATGTAAGTAGTTGTGTCTGGTGTTCTGTAGTGTTTGTTTGTTTGTTTTTTTTAAGGTGGGGTGGGGGGGGGGGTCTGTTTCCGCCTCTAATCAACTTTTAAAAGAAGGCAGTAAATAAATTATACACACATAAAAGTATGTTTCAGGTACTCGTGAGAAATAAAGAAGTTGAAAACCAGACAACAGAAAAAAAACAGAAGTAAGGGGCTTACCGAAGAATCGAACTCAGGACGTTTTCGAACGGCATTGACGTGCATTCAAAAACACCGCAGCACCGGGAAAACTCGCGAGGAAGCAATTGCAGAGAGAAATTTTAACTGATAGCTTGAGACAATGAAACTAATGCATAGTATTTAAAAAATTGAGATGTGTGAAGAAACATGATCGCCTACCCCTAGAGGCACGGAATCTGACTTGTTACCGCCCCTCTCCATCTCTTGCTGGGACGTTCTCCATTCCTGGTCTCCCGGGTTTTGACGCTATAAGGCCATGTTGCTGGTTAAGTCAGAAATGATTGTCACTAAGTGACCCAACCAAGAACCAGACAAGTGTCAGTGAAACAGGAGACAAAATCTTCACAAGGCAGTATTTGTTATGGAGTCCAGAGGGACAGAGGAATAACGAAAAACACTTGGAGAAGATAACTGGAAACATAAATTAAAGGTACGAAGAGGTTATGTAATGACTTTGATCGGATGGCATAGGACATGGGAACGTAGTATAAATATGTTGAAGGCATATTCTCCTTAGAAAGTCGGAAGGTAATGAGATAATGATGTCGACGATGATGATGATGACGACGACGGCGACGATGATGATAATGACGACGATGATGATGACGACGACGATAATGATTATGATGATGATGATAATATAACGCAACATCTAGTGCAATACAATTATAACAGTAGCTATATTGTGCAGTGCTGGACTCTGCTCACTTCAATCGACGTAAAGATACAGGTACATGTAGTTTCATAGCAAAAACTACCGGACTGGCGTGAAGTGTTAGAGACTTCCCCATACTAGGTCCCGCTTAATGAATTGGGCTGACCATTTGCATTTCTTGCTGCCGTTACTTTCCCTGCCTCAAAAGTATTGTAAGATAATCATTCACAGCTGGGTAGACTGGAGACTGACTCTACCAGGTTTTTGACCCCGGTGTTGCAGGCAGGACGCACTTGAATGTATGAAACACTGTACAGTGTCTCCTACCTGACGGTACCGGACACTGTACAGTGAGCGGTACCTTTACATTATACCTAGATACCGCTCACTGTACAGGGTACCTTACCTGCTAGGTAGGAAGCACTGAACTTGGGTAGGAATGACTTAACATTTTAAAGGTAAAAAAAAAAAATCGGAAACCCGTATATAAATATAATTAATGATGTATTGTATGTGTATAGAAATGGATGTGCCAGTGACACCAAGGCAATAATACATGATTATTGCGTTATTTTCTATGAGGGGCGTTCAGAAAGTAATGCACCACATCGTTTTTCTCAGCGAATAATGAAGATAGAAGCTTGAAATTTTGTACACTTCAAATATGGCATGTGCCAATTGTGTGCACCAAATTGCACCGCAACCGGCCAAATAATATGGCTGCCCTAAACCGTTTAAATGGAGCGTGTTAGCAACTTGCGATATAAGCAGCGAATTGTGATAGAATTTCTCGTTGCAGAGAAGAAACTGTTGTGAACATTCACAAGCGTCTATGTGATGTGTATGGAAGTTTTGCAGTCGACAGGAGTACAGTCAGTCGCTGGGTTCAGAGAATCAAAGAATCAGGAAGTGGAGATACGGAGCTGCTTGATCGGCCGCGCTGCCACAGCCACCAACGCAGAAATGTTGAAATGCGCCGAGGGCATTATTCTTAATGATAGGCGAATCACTACTCAACAATTGACCTTACAGCTGTCAGTCAGCATTGGTAGTGCAAATGCAGTTATAAAAACTCTCGGATTTTCTAAGGTTTGCGCAAGATGGGTTCCTCGAAGTCTCACAAATGACCACCGATTGCAAAGGAAAGCAATTTCTTCTGAATTGTTGGAGCGTTTCAATGCTGATGGAGAGAACTTTTTAGCTAAGATCGTTGCAGGTGACGAAACCTGGGCACATCATTTTGAACCTGAGACAAAAAGACAGTCAATGGAGTGGCATCATCCGCAATCACCACGAAGAAAGAAATTCAAGACAATTCCTTCAGCTGAAAAGGTCATGATCTCTGTCTTTTTGGACATTGAAGGTGTTATTCTTGTGGACGTTATGCCAAGAGGAGAGACAATCAATTCGCAAGCTTACATTAAGACATTGAAAAAACTCAATCAACGTTTTCGCAGAGTTCGGCCGCACAAGAATCCAGCAGACCTGCTTCTCCTTCACGACAATGCGCGACCTCACACAAGTCTGGCAACACGGGAAGCAATCACCAAATTGGGTTGGACTGTACTACCCCATCCACCCTATAGTCCCGATTTGGCACCCTCTGATTTTTATCTATTTGGTCCACTTAAAGATGCACTCCGTAGGACAAGGTTTGAAGATGATGAAGGAGTCATTCATGCAGCGAAGAAATGGCTACATGATCAAGACAAAATCTGGTACGGGCTAGGAATACATGCACTTGTTTCGCGCTGGCATAAAGCCGTACAAGTTGATGGGGATTATGTTGAATAATACCGATGTTTACATGACATATCCATGTATATTGTTTAAAAATGTCATGCTTTTTTAATAAACAGCTCCTGAGAAAAACGATGTGGTGCATTACTTTCTGAACGCCGCTCGTACTTGGAAGTGTATAAATAAAGAGTATTAATAAAGTAAAACTGGATAGATGATATTCCTCCCAAACATAGATCTGACCAACGAAAATAAGTATACGTCTAATCTGTTAAAAATATGTATATTGCTTATTTAGTAACTACTATTACCAAAAGAGCATTTAAAACTATTTTTTACCTTAATAAAAATAATCAGATAATTTATAACGTCATCTGTTCGCATTGTGAAATAAACCTTCTCTTTGGCCAGAACGTACTTAATCACGCCGCAGGCAACGACAGAAGCATATTTTTTCGTCCGTAATAAGTTTAACTGCAATCCAGCTCAAGTTGTTGTAGATAAGTAGCTGCTTGTAATTACGATACAAGAGCACATAAAAAAACACGAATCTGTATGAGAGCTTTTCAAAGAGTCAATTTCGTTTAATGTTGACAATTTTCACATCTGATTTTCAGTGATCTTCATATTTATTTTTTCATGAAGTTTCACTTATAAAAATTAGTTCAGTTTACTTAATGTTAATAAAACAGCAACAGGAGAAACAGTACTTTACTCTGGAAGAGAGGATGGGCAGCACAATGAAGGTGTAGCCATTATTCTATAGAAGGGAATAGAAAGGACATTACTGGAATGGAAACCCATCAACAACAGACTGATAAGAATAAGATTGAGAGGGAGATTCACCAACACTACAATAATACAATGCTACGCACCAACGAATGACAGCGATTAAGAGGTCAAGGATGAATTCTATCAACAACTGCAGAAAGAAATGGAAGACACACCTAGATATGATCTTATCATAGTAATGGAAGACCTCAATGCGAAAGTTGGAACACACAATACATATAATGAAAGAGTAATGGGGAAATGCGGCAGCAGAACAGCAAACGAAAATGGGGATAAACTAATAAGTTTCTGTAGCATTAACAACCTGGTCATTGGAGGAACAATTTTCCCACACAAAGAAATTCACAAATTAACATGGGAATCACCAAATGATCGGGACAGAAACCAAATAGACCACATCATAATTAATGGTAGATGGAGACATGCATTCTGCCATCAATGGTACCTATACCTTGTAGCGGTATGGCAGCTTGCGTACCCTGACAATCCCCAGAGCTATGCCAGTGGGAGTTTTACTCCTGGTAGGTTCAACCAAGCTGGACTGGTCTGTGTGGGTAGGGGTCAGACAAAAGCTGGTACCCTGGTCCTCCAGGTTGGGGGTTTTAGCATAGGGCTGACACCCCTGTCTATGTAAAAAAAATAATGAAGTTACGGAAACAACATCAAATGAACAAACTTTGCTGCGGGATGGACATTCGGAGACTGTGGCTCGTATGACTGTCAGTGGTGAAAGCCGAAAGGAAGCCACTGACATGAAAACGGATGTCCTGACCGCAAAACAGGATACAAGAATAGGATTTTGGAATGTCAGGACAATGTACGAGACAGGTAAACTAAGACAGGTCACGGCAGAAATGAGAAACTATAGGTTACACATCCTGGGGATAAGCGAGAGCAGATGGACAGGGGCAGGAAAAGTTAAAACAGCAACAGGAGAAACAGTACTTTACTCTGGAAGAGAGGATGGACAGCACAGTGAAGGCGTAGCCATTATTCTACAGAAAGGGATAGAAAGGACATTACTGGAATGGAAACCCATCAACAACAGACTGATACGATTGAGATTGAGAGGGAGATTCACCAACACTACAATAATACAATGCTACGCACCAACGAATGATAGCGATGAGGAGGTCAAGGATGAATTCTATCAACAACTGCAGAAAGAAATGGAGGACACACCTAGATATGATCTTGTTATAGTAATGGGAGACCTCAATGCGAAAGTTGGTACACACAATACATACAATGAAAGAACAATGGGGAAATGCGGCAGCGGAATAGCAAACGAAAATGGGGATAAGCTAATAAGTTTCTGTAGCATTAACAACCTGGTCATTGGAGGAACACTTTTCCCACATAAGGAAATTCACAAGTTAACATGGGAATCACCAAATGGTCGGGACAGAAACCAGATAGACCACATCATGGTTAACGGTAGATGGAGACATGCATTACAAGATGTGAAGGTAAGAAGAGGTGCAGATGTGGGAAGCGATCACCATTTAGTAGTAGCAAAACTGAAAGTGAAACTAAGAATGGCTGGACCTACTGTAACTGCACAGAAAAAGTTTGACATCAGCAAATTGAAGGACCCCCTTACCAGAAAAGCGTTTGCGGCCGACATTAAGAAACGATATCAATTTGCCAAAAGCCAGGAAAAGACATTGACTGATGATATAGACCAGAATTTTAACACCATTTCAACAATATATAAGGAAAGTAGCAAATCATGCTTAGGATTCCAGGAAAGGAAGAAGCAAGACTGGATAACACCAGAAACACTAAACACCATAAAGATGAGAAAGGAAATGAAAAGAAAGAAAACAGAAGCGAAGTCCCCCAGGTTAAAGCAACTATATAGCGAACAGTACAGTCAACTGGACAGGGAAGTTAAACGCCAAACCCGAGCCAACAAAAGGAATTTCCTAGACGATCTTGCAAAACAGGCAGAAGAGGCAGCACCGAGAAATGAACAAAGCACAGTATACAAAATAACTAAATTCATCAGCGGAAAACAAGGTGCAAACAATATTACATTAGTAAGAGATAAGCAAGGAAATCTCATCAAGACAGCAGAGGGACAGGAAACAAGATGGGCAGAGCACTTCAGAGAAACTCTGAACAAGGAAATACCAGAGACACAATTGAATGTTCCTGAGGCTGAAAACGATCTAGATGTAAATACAGACATTCCACGAAAAGAAGAAATCATCACAGCAATCAAAGGGTTAAAGAACGGTAAAGCTCCGGGCCATGATAACTTAAATGCAGAGCTATTTAAGACAGACCCTGAGCTAGCAGCAGAACTATTAGAACCACTATTTGCACAAGTCTGGAAAACGGGGACAACACCATCAGAGTGGAACAAAGGAATAATTGTCAAATTGCCCAAGAAGGGAGATCTTTCAGACTGCAATAATTGGAGAGGAATCACTCTTCTCTCAGTTCCCAGCAAAATACTAGGCAGGATAATTATACAGAGAATTTCAAAGGCAGTAGACTACAAACTGAGGAAAGAACAAGCAGGATTTAGAAAGAACAGAAGATGTGTAGACCATATATTCACTCTCAGGAACATTATAGAGCAGTGCTCAGAATGGCAAAGACAGCTTTACATAAATTTTGTTGACTTTGAAAAGGCTTTTGACAGCATACATAGGGACAGTTTATGGAAAATACTGAGGGCTTATGGAATTCCAAGCTGCATAGTGTCAATCATAAAAAGCCTCTATGCCAACTTTACGTGTAGTGTTGGGCAGAGCAACCTAACCTTCGAGGTGAAGACAGGAGTACGACAGGGATGCCCCTTATCAACCACTCTATTTTTAAAAGTCATAGACTGGGTGATGCGCCAGACAACAGAGGGCAGTCCAAGAGGAATAAGATGGACTACATTTTCAACATTGGAAGATCTGGAATATGCAGATGACATTGCACTGCTGGCACATTCACATCAACACATCCAGGAAAAAAAACGGATAGACTCAATAAATTTAGCCAGCAGGTGGGCTTGAACATCAATTTAAAGAAGTCTGAGGTCATGACGCTCAATGTGAGCAACCCTGAGCCCATATCAGTAAGGAATCAGCAACTGGTACAGACAGATACCTTCACATACCTGGGAAGCATAGTAACACCAGACGGTGGGGCAGGCAAAGACATCAACATCAGAATGAATAAGGCAAGAACAGCCTTCTTTAGCCTAAATAACATCTGGAAGTCCTCCCAGTACAGCACAAGCACAAAATTAAGATTATACCAGAGTTGCGTGCTTTCTGTGCTTCTCTATGGTGCGGAATGCTGGAGAGTCACAGAGAAGGAAATGTCAAAATTGTCCTCTTTTCACACAACATGCCTAAGAAAAATGCACCGAATCTTTTGGCCGAATACCATCACCAACCAAGATCTGCTTACTCGTAGCAAGCAAGAGGACATGCATACCATCATAGCTGGCAGACGCTGGAGCTGGGTTGGTCATGTCCTCAGAAGAGACCCCGATGCCATCACAAGAACAGCTATGCTTTGGACCCCTGAAGGAAAGCGAAAGAGAGGCCGACCAAAAACAACTTGGCGGAGGACTGTGGAGGCTGAGATGCAAAGAATGAACCAGAGTTGGGGCACTGTACGAAGGATGGCCACCGACCGAGCAAAGTGGAATCAATTTGTTGTTGCCCTACAAGACCCCACTAGGCGTGATGGCCACTGACTGCTTTGACGGTCGGTGGTTAAGGATCGAAGAAGAAGAAGAAGGAGACATGCATTACAAGATGTGAAGGTAAGAAGAGGCGCAGTTATGGGAAGTGATCATCATTTAGTAGTAGCAAAACTGAAAGTGAAACTAAGAACGGCTGGACCTACTGTAACTACACAGAAAAGGTTTTGCAACAGCAAATTGAAGGACCCCCTTACCAGAAAAGCTTTTGCGGCTGATATGAAGAAGCGGTATCAATTTGCCAAAAGTCAAGAAAAGACATTGACTGATGATATAGACCAGAAATTCAACACCATTTAAACCATATATAAGGAAAGCAGCAAATCATGCTTGGGATTCCAGGAAAGGAAGAAGCAAGACTGGATAACACCAGAAACATTAAACACCATAACGATGAGAAAGGACATGAAAAGAAAGAAAACAGAAGCGAAGTCCCCCAGGTTAAAGCAACTATATAGCGAACAGTACAGTCAGCTGGACAAAGAAGTTAAACGCCAAACCCGAGCCAACAAAAGGAATTTCCTAGACGATCTTGCAAGACAGGCAGAAGTGGCAGCATTGAGAAATGAACAAAGCACAGTATACAAAATAACTAAATTCATCAGCGGAAAACGAGGTGCAAACAATATTACATTAGTAAGAGATAAGCAAGGTAATCTCATCAAGACAGCAGAGGGACAGGAAACAAGATGGGCAGAGCATTTCAGAGAAACTCTGAACAAGGAACCACTAGAGACACACTTGAATGTTCCTGAGGCTGAAAATGATCTAGATGTTAATACAGACATTCCACGAAAAGAAGAAATCATCACAGCAATCAAAGGGTTAAAGAATGGAAAAGCACCTGGCCATGATAACTTAAATGCAGAGCTATTTAAGACAGACCCTGAGCTAGCAGCAGAACTATTAGAACCACTATTTGCACAAGTCTGGAAAACAGGGACAACACCAACAGAGTGGAACAAAGGAATAATTGTCAAATTGCCCAAAATGTGAGATCTTGCAGACTGCAATAATTGGAGAGGAATCACTCTCCTCTCAGTTCCCAGTAAATTACTAGGCAGGATAATCATCCAGAGAATTTCAAAAGCAGTAGACCACAAACTGAGGAAAGAACAAGCAGGATTTAGAAAGAACAGAAGATGTGTACATCATATATTTACCGTCAGGAACATTATTGAGCAGTGCTCAGAATAGCAGAGACAGCTGTACATTAATTTCGTTGCTTTTGAAAAGGCTTTTGACAGTATACATAGGGACAGTTTATGGAAAATACTGAGAGCTTATGGAATTCCAAGCTGCATGGTGTCTATCATAAAAAGCCTGTATGCCAACTTTACGTGTAGCGTTGGGCAGGAGCTTTAACAGTCATAGACTGGGTGGTGCGCCAGACAACACAGGGCAGTCCAAGAGGAATAAGATGGACTACATTTTCAACATTGGAAGATCTGGAATATGCAGATGACATTGCACTACTAGCACATTCACATCAACACATCCAGGAAAAAACGGATAGACTTAATAAGTATAACCAGCAGGTGGGCTTGAACATCAATCTAAAGAAGTCAGAGGTCATGACGCTCAATGTGGGCAACCCTGATCCCATATCAGTAAGGAATCAGCAACTGGCACAGACAGACGCCTTCACATACCTAGGATGCATAGTAACACCAGACGGCGGAGCAAGCAAAGACATCAACAACAGAATGAGCAAAGCAAGAACAGCCTTTTTTAGTCTAAACAATATCTGGAAGTCCTCTCAGTACAGCACAAGCACAAAATTAAGATTATATCAGAGCTGTGTGCTTTCGGTGCTTTTCTATGGTGCGGAATGCTGGAGAGTTATAGAGAAGGAAATGTCGAAATTGTCCTCTTTTCACACAACATGCCTAAGAAAAATTCACCGAATCTTTTGGCCGAATACCATCACCAACCAAGATCTGCTTACTCGTAGCAAGCAAGAGGACATGCACATCATCATAGCTGGCAGACGATGGAGCTGCGTTGGCCATGTCCTCAGAAGAGACCCCGATGCCATCACAAGAACAGCTATGCTATGGACCCCTGAAGGAAAACGAAAGAGAGGCCGACCAAAAACAACTTGGCGGAGGACTGTGGAGGCTGAGATGCAAAGAATGAACCAGAGTTGGGGCACTGTACGAAGGATGGCCACCGACCGAGCAAAGAGGAATCAATTTGTTGTTGCCCTACAAAGCGCCACCAGGCGTATTGGCCACTGACTGCTTTGACGGTCGGCGACTAAGGATCAAAGAAGAAGACTTAATGGTAATATACAATACAATACAAAACAATATTAATTTCTAAAATAAAATAAATTATAGCTTTGTTCACATTTCAACATAGAAATATTTCTCACTTTATTAGACGTCAATGACGGTTAAATGTGCCAGTAAAACCAAGGCAATAATACATGATAAATGCGGTTTTTTTTACTTGGTATCTGCTGGGTATAAATAAAGAGTATTAATAAAGTTTTATTGCGAATCTTGTCTGAACTCGCCTGCTGGTGTTAGGCATTTATGGGTGTTAAAGGTGAAGCATTCACGGTAATGGGATGTTTTGTTGAGAAGAAGACTACAAACCTTTCTATTATCACGTATAAGCTAATTAACATGCAGAGTATGGCACAATCCCACAGAGGGCTGTTACATTTAACCGCGGCTTTGTAGATAAGGTCAAAGAAAGAAACTAGCATTCAATGACGAGAACTATTGACCTCTTAAAGAAATTTGAATGTAAAAATTTAAAGTAATTGCCAACACTTTTCAAATTGTGAGAAGAACTCTATTCGTGAACAGAAGCAGCTGAAACTTTCCTACATTATGTAAAAATAAACTTACTTTAACATGAAAGTGGTTAACTCCTAAAACAATTTTCCATTATGAATTATACATAATGATAAGTACAACTTGTTTTTTAATTTTTAAAATATTTCTGCACTCCGTACTGTATAAATTGCATGCATGTTTAAAAATCAATGACCAATTCACTTAAGTGCATGTCATAGCGCTTTCATTTCTTCACATTTTCATATATAACACTGTATGTTATTGTGGCCATTGCTGATGGTTGTCTACTATACCCTACTTCTATTTTGTGTTGATCGTGTAGTGATTCGTATCTCTTCCCTGAACAGTAGGCAGCTTCTAATTTAATGGTTTTAAGATGACCTCTTACTCACAGACAACAGTTTACAATTGACAAGTGATGAGTGATCTCAATGGCCGATGATTAACTTCACTCTGACAGCAGTAGCAAATAAACGTTGAACTTTATTTACATCCAATAATGTAAAGGATGTGAAATGATGTGCCCAACCTTCCCATGAGGTTGGCCAACTGGTACAGCAACAATTTCAAACCAATTAATAGAATGTCTTGCTATCTCGTTCACTCTTGCTGCTTCAGTATTTCTAGCTAGCTTTATTGGTTAGGGTGATCACGACTTGGAAACCACTCCTGTCGATGTTTATCCGCCTTCTAAATTCTTCATACGTAAACATTGTCTTTTCAAAATGTTTTGATATATTTCTTTTGTCTTCAGCTTATTTTATGTTGTCTTTATTTGGTGTATCTTAGAGGAACTGGCCTACCGCCAGGGTTGTTGATTAACCAAGCTACTATTCTGCTAGCTAGTCTGTCACTTGTCTACCACTCTGTACTACCAGTAATAGATTCGTAAATATTCAACGTACCTGGTTGTTTTCGAAAATACACATTTTTTCTTGTACTGGCAACACTGCATCTTGTCCTCAGAATAACTCACAAAACTGTCATAATTGCTTGTGGCATGGAATACGATTAAATGTCTAGACGAAAATTCATTTTTATGTCACCACAGAACAACCAAACTCGATGATAACTCTCAATTTCGCAAGCCACTTCTAAAATACTATCTTTAATCACTTGGGAAGGAGCCGCGCTGGTGTAATGGTTACCACACTGCGCTGGCGATCGAGTGATCCAGGTTCAAGCCCGGGCGAAGACATTTGAACGAGTGTCGTCGACCGGGACTTGGACTGGATTAATTCGAGCCCTGGCGAAGACATTTGAAGAAGTATCGTCGACCAGGGACTGGCGGCTCCTGAGCCGACCCAGCTTTAATGGGTACCCTCCGAAGACGGCAAGTATCTGCTTGAATTGCGAGTGGACACCTGTTAGTGTACAGGCAAAAAAAGAGATACTCACGTAAAAATCAGTGTTAGGTTAGATATACGAGACTAACAGGAGATTCTCGCCTCGAGATATAGCGGGTGTACGTTAAAAAAAATCACTTGGGAGAGAACCCACTCTAGCTCTTAACGCTATCGCGTTTCAAATCTGACTGACTTAATTTTGCACTACGATTTACAACGATAACTATTTCCGAACATTCTAGAACAAAACAGCTTACTCGAAATATAAATTTCCCGTGCAAAGTCTCTTCGCTCCCATAGCTGAACTGATTCAGAAAAACAAAACTCCAAACTTAACTTTATAATTCTCGGCCAAGGTCAGACGCACTGAACACTGATCAAGAGAAGTCAGCCCTACTCTTGTCCCATTCTAGATGTATCATGAATTATTGCCTTTAGCTTAGAAATGTAATATCACTCATAAAAGTCGATATCATAACAATATAATACTAGAATTTATGTCACCGACACTTACATTACCATTATAAATAAATTATTTAATGTCAGAAAACTGGGAAGGTTAAGGCGGCGGGCGTGATGCTGACCACGTCACCCTTAGTGTGCCGATGGTCAAGAAAATATGGGCCTAACACCATATTCCCAATATGCGTGTAACAGGATCCTTTTTCCTTTCACCTGTGATGCCTATTAATAATTAAATGAAGCTTACTTCATGTCTTTTCCTTAACGGAGACAGTCTGTTTGTATACACATTATGATATAACAACGAAGATCATTCGTACATATTATTTTAGTTTAACAATTATAATTAATAAAGATCCAGAAGTACAATTACATGCAATATTATTTAATTATATATTTATTGAGCGTCCGATTGAAAGAGTGGTTAGAGCGCGGGTCTCTCGCGGCAATGGTGATGGGTTCATTTCACGGTATCGACACGCTCCAGTATACCCAGCTGTAATTGGGTACCTGACTTTGCTCGTGTTAAGGAAGGAAAAGGCAGCGAGGAAGGGAACTGGTCACCTCAACTCTCGATGCTTGACCTAGTATTGTGAAGTCTCTAACACTTCACTCCACTATGGCAGTATCTGTTATGGGACCACCTTTACCTTATATTTATTATTCACTGCCCAAACTATGATCCCACTACACGCACCATACCGATATCTGTTTGGAAAGAACACTGAAATAATAATTTCCCACCCTATATTTTTAGACGAAATTAGAAACATTTCATAAATTTTGTGTACACACTATAAATGAATACCATATAAAGCAAACATAAAAACTTCTTTACTCTTTATCTCTCCAGTATTTTGCCCTATAAAGGAATGAACGGTGGAAATACCTGCCTAATGGATTATAATAACTACAACGCAGTGCGATATACCTATTTATTTTTTTCAGACAGAAATTACTGTTCAATGTTTCGTGCCTGAGTTAAGTGTCTGTTACCCAGGCAGGAATCACTTGTCCAGTGTTCCCTACCTGACGGTAGCATGCACTATATAGTGCGTGTTGCCGGTTCAGTGCTTCCTGCCTCCTATACCGGAACCCAGTAACTGTGCCGCGTGAGGATAGTGCTCTAACCGTTTGGCCGATCGGACGCTGTATAGCAGAATTTCCTAACTCCTTGGGGGTTCTTGAATTGATTCTAGGGTGTTGTTGTTGTTGTTGTTTAACTAGGGCTACTGAGCTTCTCGCTCTTTTGCAGCCAATACCAAGTTGAAGACTCCTTGGTATTATCTACACTGTAGATCTAGGCTTTTCCTGTGGTTTCTCTGCTATTCCGAAACTTGTTGAGTTGAAGTCATGAGCTCCAGTTTCTCCAGCTTGGCTTGCATTTAAAGGATCATCACATCTGGTCCCAAGCTAGGAGGGAGAAGCACGTGGCATACTGTGCATTCCCCGCCATCCAAGGGGCTCTCAAATATGCGGAGTTAAAATACTGTGCTCTCCCAAGGAATCGTCAAGTCCCATACAGAGCCACTTCTCAGCTTCCCCCTGTCTATCACTGGGTCCATAGTGAGATTCCCTTACATGATGCCAACCAGGCAAAAGCCAGAGTTACGTCTAGGGCTCATGTGACTCCTCCAAGCTTAGTGTGCAATGCTGGTTTCTCAACGTGTTTCACCGCAGGGGTAATCCCTGGAAGTTTGTGGATGATTTCAAGAGTCAATGAGGGTGTAATTTACCTCACAAACAAAGGTTCACATCCAAATATACATACTATAGCACTGTTCATAGCTGGTGGTCATATAAGGATGACTTCAGATATGCATCAAAGAATATTCTAGGATGTTCGTGTACATAACATAAAATTTAAAATGTGAAATTTAAATAATTTTTTTTAATGCCTACTACTTACTTTAACGCACAACCGTAGTGGAAAAAACTCAAATGTCAAGTCCGTCCTATTGTATGGCTCTGATATTGTTGATCAGAATCTACATCATTGCACTCCAGGGAAACCCATATGTGCTCAGTCTCCATCAGCAAATGTCGAAGAAGTATCAGCTCTTTGACAACGTACCCTTGCAGATCAGGACAAGTGTGAAGATGAGAAACAAGAGTTGAGAAGAAGACGTTGGATATGGATAGGACACACATTGCGGAAAACTTTTGAAAGCAGTACATGGCAGTCTTTATTCTGCAATCCCCTGGGTAAAAGAAGTAGTGGAAGACCAAAATTAACATGGGAGAAGACAACTGGAGACAGACATGAAGAAGACATGGAGAGACTTTGAGCTGATGGCACGTGACAGGGAGACTTGACATTTGTTTGTTGAAGGCCGATGCTCCTTGGGGAGTTGAGAGGTTATGACTGAATGAATTTTATGTAATTTTGTTTCATAATCTCCATCAGACAATCTAAGGGTTCCATAATCTCCATTGGACAATCAAAGGGTCCATAGTCTCCATTGGACAATCAAAGGGTCCATATTCTCCATTGTACAATCAAAGGGTCCATAGTCTTCACCGGACAATCAAAGGGTCCATATTCTCCATTGGACAATCAATGAGTCCATATTCTCCATTGGACAATCAAAGGGTCCATAGTCTTCACCGGACAATCAAAGGGTCCATAGTTTCCATTGGACAATCAATGGGTCCATATTCTCCATTGGAAAATCAAAGGGTCCATAGTCTTCACCGTACAATCAAAGGGTCCATATTCTCCATTGGACAATCGAAGGGTCCATATTCTCCATTGGACAATCAAAGGGTCCATAGTCTTCACCGGACAATCAAAGGGTCCATATTCCCCATTGGACAATCAAAGGGTCCATATTCTCCATTGGACAATCAAAGGGTCCATAGTCTTCACCGGACAATCAAAGGGTCTATATTCTCCATTGGACAATCAAAGGGTCCATATTCTCCATTGGACAATCAAAGGGTCCATATTCTCCATTGGACAATCAAAGGGTCCATAGTCTTCACCGGACAATCAAAGGGTCTATATTCTCCATTGGACAATCAAAGGGTCCATATTCTCCATTGGACAATCAAAAGGTCCATAGTCTTCACCGGACAATCAAATAGTCTATAGTCTCCATTGGACAATCAAAGGGTCCATATTCTCCATTGGACATACAAAGGGTATATAGTCTTCACCGGACAATCAAAGGGTCCATAGTCTCCATTGGACAATCGAAGGGTCCATAGTCTTCACCGGACAACCAAAGGGTCCATAGTCTCCACTGGACAATCAAATGGTCCATAGTCTTCACCGGACAATCCAAGGGTCCATAGTCTCCATTGGACAATCAAAGGGTCCATAGTCTTCACCGGACAATCACAGGGTCCATAGCCTCCATTGGACAATCAAAGGGTCCATAGTCTTCACCGGACAATCAAAGGGTCCATAGTCTCCATTGGACAATCAAAGGGTCCATAGTCTTTATTGGACAATCAAAGGATCCATAGTCTCCATTGGACAATCAAAGGGTCCATAATCTTCACCGGACAATCACTGGGTCCATTGTCTCCATTGGACAATCGAATGGTCCATAGTCTTCACCGGACAATCAAAGGGTCCATAGTCTTCACCGGACAATCAAAGGGTCCATAGTCTTCACCGGACAATCAAAGGGTCCATAGTCTCCATTGGACAATCAAAGGGTCCATAGTCTCCATTGGACAACCAAAGTGGTCCATAGTCTCCATTGGACAATCTATGGGTCCATATTCTCCATTGGACAATCAAATGGTCCATAGTCTTCACCGGACAATCACTGGGTCCATTGTCTCCATTGGACAATCGAATGGTCCATAGTCTTCACCGGACAATCAAAGGGTCCATAGTCTTCACCGGACAATCAAAGGGTCCATAGTCTTCACCGGACAATCAAAGGGTCCATAGTCTCCATTGGACAATCAAAGGGTCCATAGTCTCCATGGACAACCAAAGTGGTCCATAGTCTCCATTGGACAATCAATGGGTCCATATTCTCCATTGGACAATCAAATGGTCCATAGTCTTCGCATAACAATCAAAGGGTCCATAGTCTCCATTGGACAATCAAAGGGTCCATAGTCTTCACCGTACAATCAAAGGGTCCATAGTCTCCATTGGACAATCAAAGAGTCCATATTCTCCATTGGACAATCAAAGGGTCCATAGTCTCCATTGCACAATCAAAGGGTCCATAGTCTTCACCGGACAATCAAAGGGTCCATAGTCTCCATTGGACAATCAAAGGGTCCATAGTCTTCACCGGACAATCAAAGGGTCCATATTCTCCATTGCACAATCAAAGGGTCCATAGTCTTCACCAGACATACAAAGGGTCCATAGTCTCCATTGGACAATCAATGGGTCCATATTCTCCATTGGACAATCAAATGGTCCATAGTCTTCACCGGACAATCAAAGGGTCCATAGTCTCCATTGGACAATCAAAGGGTCCATAGTCTTCACCGGACAATCAAAGGGTCCATAGTCTCCATTGGACAATCAAAGGGTCCATAGTCTTCACCGGACAATCAAAGGGTCCATAGTCTCCATTGGACAATCAAAGGGTCCATAGTCTTCACCGGACAATCGATGGGTCCATAGTCTCCAATGGACAACCAAAGTGGTCCATAGTGCAAAAAAAGGTTAAGAAATCTTGCTCGAAAGGAAAAATGTATCTCATTAAATTCTGTTAAGTTTGTATTAAATAACGTATCTACTTCTTCGTTTCCTAACCGACGTAAAACAAAAAAAAAAACCTTGTTCTGACTGAAATAATCCATCTTTCCTTTGTTCTGCCATGTCCTGTCTTGGTATTTTAGACCTTACATTCTGAAAATTATGTGTCCTAGGAGTTTCAATTGCCTTCCTAGCGGAAAATACTCTTCAACTTTAAATTTATAGCACTTAAAGAAAGACATAACCCCAGCGCCCGCACAAGAACTCCATTATTGCACGACTCACGAGACGGTGTCGAGTCTTCAGACCTGAAATACGGTACAGCAGACCATAAAACTACTGAACTTTTGCCAGAAATTAGCATACAGGAAATATCGCGATCAACGAATCACTAATGAGAAAACCCCCTGTTGATACCAAATTTTATGATTGTCGTTAAATCAATACGATCTAAATTAGAAACTTTAAGGGCAATAATGGACAGGGTATATTTATTACATGTCCGGCGAAAGACAATAACTAGATCACGCTAATGTGTTATTGTATGCATTCATATGTGAATGGCGGCGTCGGTTTACAGACATAATATGTAGTTATTTATTTTTTTATTCACTTTTTTATTTACTTGTAAAATCAAATGAGTTTTGCGACATCCAAATTTTGAAATGTCACGTCACGCAAACATTAATTACACTATTCATTCATTCATCACCTTTTTATTCAGCAAGGAGCAATAGTCCTTCAACAAATGCATGCCAAATCTTCCTTTCCCATGCCATCTGCTCAAGATCTTTCCGTGACTTCTTCATTCCCTTCATATCTGTCTCCAGTTCTCTTCTCCATGTGTTCTTTTGTCTCTCTCTACCTCTCTTACGATGAGGACACTACAGCAAAGACTGCCCTGGAATGCTACAAACAGGTTTCCTCAATGTGTGTCCTATCCATCTCCAACGACTTCTTCTCATCTCTTGTACCACTGGCACTTGTCTGGTTCTTCTCATCTCTTGTACCACTGGCACTTGTCTGGTTCTTGTCTTCAGTTCCCCATTAGTGATCTTGTCATACCATTTCAATCCTTAAATTCTATGCAAGCATTCACTTTTGGTTGCGGTATTTTTATTTCTCCATATTTCAAGACTGACTTGACATTTGAGTTGAAGTTTATGATTACACAAAAACTACTGACGTTGTGACATATCTTGGCAGCAATATAGACAAAGTTGGAGGGACAGGCAATGATATCAATATAAGAATACAAAAAGCACGGGAAGCTTTCATTGAAATGAGAAACATATGGAGATCTAGATAAATCAAGTCCAACACAAAAAGAAGAATCTGGATGGTTCTGATTTATCTAATAATATTAATTGTATTTATTAATATTTGTTTCATATGAATTAGTTGTATAGGAGTGAAGACATGACAATTTAAAAATTGGAAGTAACTTTTCAATTAGTTTGTAGTTGTCTTCCCCTGTTTTTGTTCACTCATACGAGACATCGGGATGGCGTCCTCATTATCAATATATATAAAATCCCAGCTTTTTCTGTCAGTAACGCTAAGGGATGCAACTTTGGTTGAAAGTTAGACATTAATTGTATTGTTTCCCTTATATGTACTCTCCCGAAAATAGTAACACTCGAAAAGTGCGCAAATGACGGCGTGCACAAAAATATTTATAGAATATGTGATCCCGTATACACACATTGGGATCCTCGCTGCTGCTACGTAGTTCGTGTACTGTGGTGATGCACAGTGGTTTTGTTTTAATACTTTTGAATAAGTAAAATTGCTGTTAGGTATTGGTGCTTTTGAATGTAATTCCCATCTTATTACGGGCTTTGACACTAAACAATCGCTGTAAGAGCGAATGCTTGGTGAAGACTTCATGAGGACGTGCAAATGCTGGCTCTATGCTCCGTAAGGACCGCAAAAGAGTTGGTGTGGGCTTCCTATGAACAACTACAATGCTGGCTGCATTGCTCCATAAGTACCACAAAAGAGTTGGTGCGGGTCTCCTAGGAACAACTACAATGCTGGCTCCATTGCTCCGCAAGTACCACAAAAGAATTGGTGTGGACTTCCTAGGAACAACTACAAAGCTGGCTCCATGCTGTGTAAGTAGTGACAAGAAGAAAGAAGAAGATGACTCTTTCCCTGTGGTTTTCAGGCCAGAGCCTGTCATGTTAAGCTGGTAACGCGCCATTTTCACGCCTTGTTTCTTTGGGAAGAGGGATACAAATATTTTTTTAAAAGGCATGCAGGATCATGCATCTATAGTTTATGTGACTTTATTTTCTTTTTGTTTGTTTGTTTGTTAAGTGTATACACATTTTCAATGCAAATATTCAACCGTCTGATCTTCTTAGTGTTCCGTTCGTTCGTTACAAATACCCACCAACTTGCAATATTTTCATGTCGCAATTTCGGGAAGTTACGCGAAAGCCACGCATTACGGCCTGAAAATTAATTTACACTTCCCATGAAATAACGCACATTTTTCCCATCTCTCCCTGGTGCGGGTGTTTTAAGAAATATTAACACCTGTTGTTATTGTCGTTTTTCCCTCTTTTTTCGAGACTAAATTTCTATAATTTTCCCCATTTATAATAAGAATTTTGTGTAAATATGAATAAATGTCTACATCTAATATTAAAATTTAACCAGAGAAGCACCATCTCTCATCATAGATGAATAGAAGAAGCTTCTATGTGTTCATGCCACTCTTTACGTATCATTGATATACTTTTGAAGGAAAATGGAAATGAATGGAATGCTCACAGAAAAATTAATGCCGTTATTAAGATATGCAGCAGAAAGTGCTCAACACAATTATGTTCCGGCTGCTTACTGGCTTGTAAGTCAACAATTATTTGAAGCCGAGTTGTGGTATCTTCACATTGAAAGTCACAAAGATTCAAAACGTTTACCAGTTATAGCAGTGCATTGAATCACAACGATGAGCAACTGACTGGCATTCTGCATTGCCACTAATTCAATAGTGAAACATGCAATTTTAATGCGATGCCTCAGGTCTCTCATTGTGCGCGTCTTGAGATGAACACAACCTTCTATAGAATACTTCAGAAGTAATAATCTAAAGACTTGTTCTTTTGTTATCTAGCATTATTCAACTCTATTCCTGCGAAAGACCAGTTTTCCATCTCATGTTATAAGGCATTCTAAGTATCCCCTATATATATATATATATGACCAGATAACCTTCCTTTCATTCTGTTGGTATTTCCTCTCCCTCCCAGACTTTGCAATGTAGTTTGTATAATATCTCTGTAGAGGAATCAATATCCGTTTTGATGGCCTCTGCTGGAATTCCATCTGGACCAGCTGCTTTTCCATCTTTCGGAAGCTTTATGGCTTCCTTTATTTCTCTCTCTCTCTCTCTCTCTCTCTCTCTCTCTATATACATATATCTATATATATATATATATATATATATATATATATATATATATATATATATATATATATATATATATATATATATATATACAGTAGAACTCCATTTATCCGAACCCCAATTATCCGAACATCCAATTATCCGAACACTTTTTCCAGAAAAAAAAAAAAAATCAGGCGCCACCAGTCACGTTAGACTACAGTTCTGAATCTTTTGATGCGGCAAGCTTCAAATGTGTGCGAACAATTTGTAGACAATGAGATGGGCTAATGGACGGTCGCTTACGTACAGGAAGTCAGTTAGATCATAAAACTGAACTGGCTAAACAGACAGTTCAACTTAAAATAATTGTGTCTGCTACTACAGCAGAATAATTTTGGTGTACACGTATTTCTCTGTGCGATCTGGCATCTTCCAGTAGGCCTAAAGCATATAAAAGGAACCGCAATGTTTTGTCAATTGAAACGAAAACAGAAATTATCAAGAGACTAGGAAAAGGTGAAACTGTGTCTTCATTTGCGAGGATTTTATGTGGATTTGAATGTTGGGAAAGCTACCGTCTCTGACATCAAAAGTAACAAGGATAAAATTATGAGTTTTACATCGAAATTGGATAGTGAAAATGGGTCGAAGAAACATAAAACCATGAGAAATGCGAAAGATTTGAAATGGGAAGAGGCTTTGTATATATGGTTTGTGCAAAGAAGAAGCAAAGGGGAACCTATCTCTGGCTCTCTATTGTGTGAAAAGGCACTTCAGTTCAACAATCAACTTGACGGTACTCCTGACTTTAAGGCTAGCCAGGGATGGTTAAGAAACTTTAAATCTCGTCATGGCATACGAGAATTGGAGATTCAAGGGGAATCTTTATCTAGCGATGCAACTGCCGCTGAAAATTTTAAAGAAACTGTTACGCACAAATAATTACTTTTTCCAAAGTCTTTGTATGATCATTTTTCGTATGTATGATCATTTTTTGACTGAAGTGTGTATTATGTTTTTTACAGTCAAAGGGACATCACCCGAGTTATCGAGACTACAATTTTTTAGGAGTTTGCCTTCTCTTGTATAGAGACACGTTCGGTCTATAATTTCTTGAACGAAGCGTGACCATATCTCCTTATTTGGTAGTATCAGTCAACTGTTGTAGATGTCTGAAACATGTCTTAACTTTTCTGTTCATGTCCATAAAAGGCGCGACTGTGTAAGACTTTTATCTCGAATGTTCTTAGAATCGTCTTATTGTGAACGGCGACTCAGAGATTGTCGTTCTGCGCATGTCTCGACTTGGAGAGTTCGTTTGTGGTTCCGCCCAGCTGGGGCAGTTTAGAAATGGTCTGAGTAGCGAGCGGACGCAACCTGCGTCTTGTGATTTTCTGAGGGAAATACATTGTCTTTGTGAGTTAGTTAGCTAACTAGACTATTTCCCAGTATTATTCAAGCCTGCCTGGAGGCATATGTTCATGGTTGATTTTCCGAAATAAGGTAATTCCTCTTGTATCGAACTTTATGCTATCATCTAGAGGTTCGTCATTTTGTCGCCTTTTTGCTCGCCTGTATGATTCAAAATGGAGAGGTACTTTGACTAGGATTAAGTCACCGGTATCTTTATACCTGAACTAGTTATATATATATGGGTCGCTCTAGACCAACAAGACTATTGTCTGTGTTCCAGGATTCGTTATATCAGAGATCACGTCCAAGTCAGATGGTTAGACTTAGAAACGTTATAAAGGTCGGTATGACCTATATGCCCAGTATGCTATTCACGTGCAGACAGTAAACGGACTTATTGTATACATCTGATCTGCTAGCATCATAAAGGGAGCATTTATTGTTGTCTATGAACATTGAAGATCTGCAGCTGACTGTTGCAGAAGTTATATATATTATTGATACAGCTTCACGAACCAGAACTTTATGATATCTGTTTACAATACCACTATTGAGTATTGAATCCTACATGACTATCAGTTAATATGATTTTGAATGCTGCATTCGTTATACTATGCTGATGATGACATAAATATCATGACTGTTTTGTGGCGTGCAATAAATGGTATAAAACTAAAGCGAAGTTACCATTTCTATGACTCTACACGTCATGTTGCCTGTGGTGTACCCTATGAACTGTTCTACTGCAACACACACAGCAACATTCTAAATCAGAGAAGACACCTACATCTTGCACTTTAATACCAGGTGTCGATAGGGGTGGCAAGTTATCATTTCAGCTCAAATCCACCCTTATCATTTTTGGTGGCCATAGGTTGGTTTACTCTGATACCAGCTCTCAAGGGGGTCAACAAACCCAGACATCATCAGCAGACTACAAGACAACGTTGCAGTTTCTATTCATCACCTTTGATGAAATTTTTTTTTGAAAGACGCGGCATTACTGACAGTTGTTGAGATTTTGAAACTACCCGGCGCTGCTCGGCAATATTGAAGTTTGTCTACAACTAGAAGGACAAGTACCGAGCGAATGGATTTCCTGATCTGTTGAGAAGAAGGACAAGTGCCGTAACAACTGTTCCGGTCTCAGAGGTACTGTTGAAGATTCAGAAGGTCAAGTGCTCAAGTCAATTTGTAGAATTCAGAAGGTCAAGTTCAGAAGCTGTTTCCTGTTAGAAGCTCATTTCCTTCGTCATGGCAGTTTACGGGAGCAGATATGGATCAACGTTGGATCATTGTCCTAAGAATGCTGATCACATCCTGTTCTGAACTGTGCTGACGTTGTGGATACATAGAAGTTAAGTGGCCTGTTTTGTTTGTGAACTGTGCCCTTATGTTCTAGCTGAGCCTTCTAAATTCTTTCACACTTTTTGCTGTTTGTTACATGTTATATGTTATTTGTATTTGTATATTTATATGTTTATATTTCTGCGGGTTTTCTCGGTTGGGCGGTGTCTTTCAGTAGATGATACCACGTCACAGAGGTTCTACTGTTAGCGTTTTCGTTAGGGACTGTGCGAATTTCCTACTGTGAAATTTGCTAGCGACAATCGTTGCTATATCTGTTTAGTTGTGACGAGTTGTGCTTTATTTTCGTTTTTTTTTTGTATATTTTTTTTTTCTCTCTTTCTTTCTGTTTTTTAGTTTCGATTTCAATTGTTTGTATTTGTAGGTCTACTCTTTTCTATTATTCAGTTCTTTACGTAAATTTTTGTGTATACACTGTAGCGTCATTTGTTTGTCATATCTTCGCATTTTGTCATCTCATTTCTTTTTAGTTTCGCTGTTTATTTATTTGACTTATGCGAATGTTTTTATTGTTTTCGTTTGTATTGATTTTTGATTGACTTTGATCTTTGTTATTGTTTACATTGTCTCTGATCTTTGTTGTTGTTTACATTGACTTTGATCTTTGTTGTTGTTTACATTGACTCTGATCTTTGTTATTGTTTACATTGACTTTGATCTTTGTTATTGTTTACATTGTTGGTGACCTTTGTTATTGTTTACATTGTCTTGTTATTGTTTGCATAGTTCTTGCATAGTTAGCTTTCACTATTGTTACATATATGCTCATGCACTATTGGTCTATAGTGCACTTATCATAACTAACTGGTGGTTTTTTTTTGCTTATGCACTATTGTAGTGCAGTTATGATAAATAACTGATGGTTATGCACTGATTTGGGTAGTGCACTGATGATTAAGAAGTGACTTGTGATATTATTATACATTTGATAATACAAGTTGGTGTCAAGTCTTGTTTCCCACAGAGATTGGAGTAAACATAGTGATTATACAAGCACTTTATTAAGTCTTGTTACTATTAAGGTTGAAATAAGATAGTTAATTATTTCAGGTTCTGTACTCACATTTTAGACATCATGTCTACATTGGAGTACTTTATTGAGCAGGGTAAAGCCCTTGGGAAGACAGGTGATAAGTTGGAAGAATATGCAACTACTCAATATGATAAGGCATTAAAGTTGGAAGAAAAAAAATAGAAACAGAACAAAAGAAAATAGATGCTGAAATAGAACAAAAAAAAACTGCAGATGCAGGTGGAGGAAAAAAGATTCCAAATGGAAATGGAAAAACAAAAAAAGAGAAGCAGAATCTCAGGAGAAGAGACTTCAGGCTGAGGCTGAAAATAAGAGACTTGAAAAAGAGGCTGAAAATAAGAGACTTGAAAAAGAGGCTGAAAATAAGAGACTTGAAATAGAGGCTGAAGAAAGAAAGTTACAAGCTCAGGCTGAAGAAAGAAAGTTACAGGCTGAGGCTGAAGAAAGAAGGTTACAAAGAGAAGCTGATGAGAGAAAAGCAAAAATGGAGCATGAAGAAAAACTCATAGCTTTAGAGTTAGAGAAGTTAAAGTTATTGAACGCTGGTAATGCTAATGAAGCAAATAAGGTGTCAGATAAGACTAATGCTAAGGATTTCAAGCTTAATCTACCAGCATTTAATCCCTCAATCGATGATATAACATTTTATCTAGATAGATTTGAAAGTGCATGTAATGTGCATAATATAGATAAAACATTATATGTTTATCATCTGTCCAAGATACTTAGAGGTGATGCTTTGACTTTGTTGAGTATGGTAGATGTGCCTGACAAAAACAACTATGAGGTTGTCAGGGCGGCATTGTTAAAGAAGTACCAACTTAACGAGGACGGATATCGTCTTAAATTTAAAAACATGTTACCAGAAACTGGAGTTGAATTCTCTGAATTCATCTCAAGCATACGTCTTACTTTTTTACGATGGGTTGAGCTTTCTAAGACAGAAAGTACATTTGAAGCCCTAATGGACTTACTACTTAGAGACAAGGTTATGTCTTCTGTTAATGAAGCTTTTCTTTCTTTTCTTCATGAGCGTAAGCCTAAAAACATAAAAGAAATGGAAGAATACTGTAGCCAGTATGTTACTGCGCATCCGCACATAACCATTAGCAACTCTAAGGTGAAAGAAGGTCTGCCAGTTGCTTCGGCAGCACCTTATGGCCCAAATTTTATGCGTAAATTTCAGGGTAGCCAGCAGAATTTCAATAAAAAGAGTAACCGTAATTATGCCCAGAATCATAGTAATCAATTCCAGGGTGATTCTTCTTCCCAGAACTGGAGACAACCTAATACTACACGGTATTCTACTCCGGTTAACTTTAGAAATTTTCACAAAGGTAATCGGTATAGAGGAAAATATTTTTTTGCAGAGACCTCAATACCAAGATAATAGAGGTTCTCAACAGCATAGAGATGGTAATGACAGTTATGGAAACTGGAACTCAAACCAGGATAAAAATTACAGTAGGGACTTTAATGATAATTGCAGAGGCAATAATGGTCGCGGTAGATCGCAACATAAGAGAAAAAGATATCAACAGACAAACTCTGTTCAACAAGAATCTCAGGGAGCAGATAAACAGGTTAATAATGATAAAGACCATAATGCTATCGGATGCTCATCTTTTGATTTTGGTAGGGCAAATAAATGTATCCAATGCAGTACTTTATTTGATCCGAAAACCATTAGTACTCTAAGCTGTGGTCATCCTTTGCCCGCTCTTCCTGCTAATGTTGCTCATGATGGGAGAGGTTCTCTTATATTACATAAGGGGCTTGTAAATAGTAATCCAGTCTCGGTGTTGTTTGATTCTGGATGTACTACTGTCGGCGTTAGGCAATCTCTTGTAGATCCATCCTGTGCTACAGGAAAGGTCATCAAATGTGTCACATTTGGTGGCACGTTGGAAAAATATCCTACTGCCATAATACATATTGCTACTCCTTTCTTCACGGGAGAGGTCCACGCGTGTCTACTTCCAATCCCTATTGCGGACCTTATTATTGGTCGTATTCACGGAGTTAGGGAATGTACCCCACAGCAGATTGCTGTTTGGGAAGAGCAAAACATTGAAGCTACCAATGCGGTGGTCACAAGAGCACATGCTCTGGATCCACCTCAAACTTCATTAACTAATAATGATGAAGTAAATGACCAAGATAGTCACTTGACTATTACACGTGACTCATTTATCAAATTGCAAGAAGAAGATCCTTCTTTACAAAAATTCTTCATTCTAGCAAAAAAAGGTGATCCTAATCAAAATACTAATAGAAAGTCTTGGATTTCTATGAAGAACGGCGTACTTGTACGTATAGTACAAGACTCGACTACGTCCACTCATTCACAAATTCTTGTGCCTAAGAGCATGAGATTGCAAATATTGCAACATGCTCATGACTCGCAATGTGCTGGACATATGGGTTTTTCCCGTACAAAGTCGGGGTTCTTGCGGCTTTCTTTTGGCCATTTGTGAGCAAGGACATACGAATGTACTGTCGCTCTTGCAAAGTATGTCAGGAGGTCAAATCTAAAGGACCACGACATGCTGCGCCTATCCAGGCTGCTGACATTCCTATTCGCCCTTTTCAAAAAATGGCAATAGATATTATCGGTCCTTTTAGAATTAAGTCGGCTAGAGGACATCAATTTATTCTTACATGTGTCGATATGTGCACACGTTGGCCAGAGGCAATACCTCTCAAGAGCATCTCAACTGCTGATATCGCAGACGCTCTTTGGCTGATATTTTCTCGCTTGGGTTTTCCCGGAGAAATATTGTCAGACCATGGCACTCAACTTATATCAGACACTATGTCACAGGTAATGTCTATGCTACACATTAAAAGGTCTCTCAGCAGTATCTATCACCCAATGTCTAATGGGTTGGTCGAACGTTTAAATAGAACTCTGAAAACTTTACTTGGTAAAATAACTGAGGATCATCCTCAGGATTGGGACAGGGTCTTACCCGCGGCTCTCTTTGCGTATAGAGAGGTCCCCAATGAGCATACGGGGTTTTCCCCGTTTGAACTTGTCTTTGGCGCGCAACCGCGCGGCCCTATGTCTTTACTTCACGATCTAATCACTGCCGATAATATTAGCGATGAGACTCAATCTTCTTATGAGTACGTCATTGCTCTTAGGCAAAAGATCATCGAGGCATGCAAACTAGCAACTTCGTCTTCCGAATTTGCTAAAGAAAAGGCAAGGCAGTTTGCAAATAAGAATAGATGTCTACGACAACTTTGTCCAGGTGACAAAGCTCTCGTTCTACTTCCTTCAAGGGAGAACAGACTTCTAATTGCATGGAAAGGTCCATATGCAATAGTCTCCAAAATTTCTGATGTCGACTATGTTGTCGATATTGATGGAAAGCATAAAACTTTCCACATAAATATGCTCACGGAATTTTATGAAAGACCTGACTATTTGCAGCCTATTTTCCAGGCTACGGACAATTCTCAAGCACCTCATGGTCAGTACTCATCTCTGTCAGTTATACAGGATGAGGAAACTACTTTTTCTGATGTCAATCTTCCTCTTTCTATGGTCCCACTTTATTCTACGGAATCTTGGAAAAACGTGACCGTTTCTCCAAATCTTTCCGCTGAGGAACATCGACAAGTTTCTTCGATGTTGCAAACATTTCAGGATGTTCTTACAGACATCCCGGGACACACACATGTCATTGAACATGACATTGTGCTAACTGATCATAATCCTATCAGAGTCAGACCCTATCCAATACCTATCCATTTCCAGTCTCAAGTCGAAAAAGAATTGGATGAAATGATACGTTTGGAAATCATTGAACCATCCACTTCAGCATACTCTTCGTCTATGGTTATTGTTCGAAAGAAGGATAATAACATTCGCATTTGCGTAGATTATCGCAAATTGAACCAAGTTACGAAGTTCGATGCTGAACCTATGCCTTCATTAGAAGAGCTACTCAATAAACTTTCTAATTCTAGATTCTTTACCAAACTAGATTTGTCTAAAGGTTATTGGCAAGTCCCGCTAACTGAACGTGCCAAACCTTTTACAGCTTTTTTCTACACCTAGGGGTTTATTCCAATGGAATTTCATGCCTTTTGGTCTTATGAACGCCCCTGCTACATTCGTACGCATGATGCGGCGAATTCTCGCATATCGTACAGATGTCATAGCATACCTAGATGATATCTGTCTATTCAGTGATTCCTGGGAAGATCACTATTTGGGTTTATACGAATTACTGTCTACTCTTCGCGAGTATAACTTGACTGCAAAACCCTCTAAAGCCTTTATAGGATTTAGTGAGATTTCTTTCCTAGGTCATCGTGTTGGTCGTGGTCTTTTAAAGACAGAGGACCACAATGTTTCAAAAATACTTAACATTTCGGTCCCTAAGACGAAGAAACAAGTAAGGAGTCTATTAGGTTTGATCCAATTCTACGGACGATTCATTCCGAATCTGTCCTCCATTATGGCACCGCTTTCTACTTTATTGAAGAAAGGGTCGCCTAATCTGATTCGCTGGTCTAAAGAATGTCAATCCTCATTGGACCAGGTTAAAGCCCTATTTTCATCTCCACCTATTCTTAGGTTACCTACTATTGAGAAGACTTTTGTTCTTCGAAGTGACGCCTCGTCAACTGGGATTGGGGCAGCACTAATGCAGGAGTATTCTGATACTCTGCATCCGGTGATGTATATCTCTAGGAAATTAAATGCTGCAGAAAAGAATTACTCGGTTTTAGACCGTGAGTTATTGGCTATGGTATGGTCTATTCTGAAGTTACAAAGATTTCTTCTAGGCGCACATTTCATTGTGGAAACCGACCAGAAAGCGCTTACTGCTATTCAGAGCAAAAACTTGAAGAGCTCGAGGTCCACTCGTTATGCCATAGCTCTTCAACCATTTCATTTCTCGGTTCGAGCTATCCGTGGTTCGGATAATGTGATGGCAGACATTCTGTCCAGATGCCCACACGATTCCACATGATTCTTCTGTCATATATATATATTTCCTGATATACAGTCCAATGTTATAAAGTCATGTTAGTAGATTTTTTTCTCACTTTTTTTTGAGGGAAATTTATAACATTGTACCATGTAATTATCTAAGAAGGCTTAGTTAGTGATATACGGGCCAAAAGATCACTCGGCCACATTTAAATAAATTATTTTCAGGATTGTATTAAGAGATTTACCAGTTGTCTTTAAGATTTGTGTTATTGATATTTTCGCAGCACATCATTGAAGATGCGAGATTGTGTCCATTGTGGAACTTTGAGGATATCAAGTCCTGTCCTAGATTGGGAGCGGATGATGTCCACATCTTCTTCTATTGAATGTTTATGTCAACGAAGATCAACACATGTATTACTTATTAGTTACTGATGCATTATATAATGTAATAAAATAGTGCGGTATATTAATATATTACACCGCTGTTTGCACAACACATTATATGATATCATAATAATATATTTAATTTCATATATTGGTATGAGAGTAATTTGACTTTTATTATGATGTTGCCAGCATTGTGGTTTGTGTTGGTGGCACCTTCCTGGGATATATACGCGTATACTTAGATAAATTTTTTCTCTAAGGACCTGGGATATGATCTCAGTTTCGCTCCAAGTGTTGAGCTATTTTGTTAGGTATATATCCGCGCATCATACGTGCGTTAGGAGCCTAGATTTTTCCGGCTCCAGGATTTTAAAAAAAATGTTTCATTTTTTTTTTCCCGGGAGGGTGCGGTAATGTTACGCACAAATAATTACTTTTTCCAAAGTCTTTGTATGATCATTTTTCGTATGTATGATCATTTTTTTGACTGAAGTGTGTATTATGTTTTTTACAGTCAAAGGGACATCACCCGAGTTATCGAGACTACAATTTTTTAGGAGTTTGCCTTCTCTTGTATAGAGACACGTTCGGTCTATAATTTCTTGAACGAAGCGTGACCATATCTCCTTATTTGGTAGTATCAGTCAACTGTTGTAGATGTCTGAAACATGTCTTAACTTTTCTGTTCATGTCCATAAAAGGCGCGACTGTGTAAGACTTTTATCTCGAATGTTCTTAGAATCGTCTTATTGTGAACGGCGACTCAGAGATTGTCGTTCTGCGCATGTCTCGACTTGGAGAGTTCGTTTGTGGTTCCGCCCAGCTGGGGCAGTTTAGAAATGGTCTGAGTAGCGAGCGGACGCAACCTGCGTCTTGTGATTTTCTGAGGGAAATACATTGTCTTTGTGAGTTAGTTAGCTAACTAGACTATTTCCCAGTATTATTCAAACCTGCCTGGAGGCATATGTTCATGGTTGATTTTCCGAAATAAGGTAATTCCTCTTGTATCGAACTTTATGCTATCATCTAGAGGTTCGTCATTTTGTCGCCTTTTTGCTCGCCTGTGTGATTCAAAATGGAGAGGTACTTTGACTAGGATTAAGTCACCGGTATCTTTATACCTGAACTAGTTATATATATATGGGTCGCTCTAGACCAACAAGACTATTGTCTGTGTTCCAGGATTCGTTATATCAGAGATCACGTCCAAGTCAGATGGTTAGACTTAGAAACGTTATAAAGGTCGGTATGACCTATATGCCCAGTATGCTATTCACGTGCAGACAGTAAACGGACTTATTGTATACATCTGATCTGCTAGCATCAGAAAGGGAGCATTTATTGTTGTCTATGAACATTGAAGATCTGCAGCTGACTGTTGCAGAAGTTATATATATATATATATTATTTATACAGCTTCACGAACCAGAACTTTATGATATCTGTTTACAATACCACTATTGAGTATTGAATCCTACATGACTATCAGTTAATATGATTTTGAATGCTGCATTCGTTATACTATGCTGATGATGACATAAATATCATGACTGTTTTGTGGCGTGCAATAAATGGTATAAAACTAAAGCGAAGTTACCATTTCTATGACTCTACACGTCATGTTGCCTGTGGTGTACCCTATGAACTGTTCTACTGCAACACACACAGCAACATTCTAAATCAGAGAAGACACCTACATCTTGCACTTTAATACCAGGTGTCGATAGGGGTGGCAAGTTATCATTTCAGCTCAAATCCACCCTTATCAGAAACATTCTTGGCTTTTTTGGAAGAAGAAGGTTATTTACTCGATGATGTGTATAATGCCGATGAGACTGGCTTATACTGGAAATCATTGCCTCAAAAATCACTTGCATCTCAGCGCGAAGCAGCTTCCCCTATGTTAAAAAAGTGCAAAGAGAGAGAGTAACAATTTTGGTAGCCGCGAATGCCAGTGGAAGTCATCGTTTACCGGTGCTAATGATCGGCAAAGCCAAAAAACCACGTTGTTTAAAGAATGCGACATGTCTCCCATTGTGCTACAAAGCACAGAAGAGTGCGTGGATGAATAGTGAAATATTTCTTGATTGGTATACAAATCAGTTCATCCCAAATGTGAAGAGGTTGAAAGAACAAGAAAAGAAAACTGGAAAAGTAATTCTTCTACTGGACAATGCACCATCTCATCCAGAGACGGATACATTGAATGCAGTTGATGCAAATTTTAAAGTAATTTTTCTGCCTCCCAATGTAACAGCACTGATTCAACCAATGGATCAGGGTGTTATAGCAAAGCTTAAAAAGATGTACAAGAAGGAAGTCCTGCGTCGTTTATTGTTGGCTGAAGATGAAGAAAGTGTGGTGGCGTTTTCCAAAAAGCTTAATCTCAAAGACTGCTGCTATATGTTAGCTGATGCTTGGACCACCCTGTCACAAGATAATCTCAACAAGGCTTGGAATAGATTGCTTGGGAAAAAAGGAGGAAATGAAACTACTGCAGTGGACACAAATGATGATTGTATAAATGAAGTTGTGGAACTGTTTCAAGCAATGCCCGGATTTTCGGACTGTGACAAAGATGATGCACACATGTGGCTAGAAGATGATAATGATTCTGGTTTTCAATTTTTGAATGACGAAGAAATTTTATCTTTTGTGCAAGAAGAAAACCAAATACATGTAGTGACCGATGATGAAGACTCCTCAGAAGTACATGATGTACTTGTAGATTATGAAGAAATTCCAAAACGTCGACCAAGTCCTGAAGAGGCCTTTATAGCACTAGAAACAGCGATGGCTTGGTACGAGCAAGAAGATGACAGCTGTCCTACACAGCTTCTGCTGTTGAAGAGAATGCGGGACTTAGCAGCGAAAAGCAGACTATCCAGTTTGGTGCAAAAGAGGATTCCTCATTATTTTAAATAGTGGGCTACATCTGTGCAAGTACATGTGTACGTAAGTTGCGCCTGGTTTTGAATCGTTTGTAATGTTATTTTGAAAACATTTCTCTTTCTTAACAAAAATAATTAATACAAGTAGTACATGCACTGCAGTGTAATGAAAGATTTTGGTGATACAGTGATCTAATACAGTGTGGGTATTATTATTAGAGCACAAGTAAATATGTTTTATAAAGTATTTTCCTTGTGATTGTTAATTATTTTTAGAAATATGTGTACATGTACTCGATACATCATGTAATCCAATTATCCGAACATTTGATTATCCGAACGATGCTCGGTCCCATGGGGTTCGGATAAATGGAGTTCTACTGTGTGTATATATATATATATATATATATATATATATATATATATATATATATATATATATATATATATATAATAGAGAATGAGAGAGATTCAGAGAGAGAGAGAGAGAGAGAGAGAGAGGAGAGAGAGAGAGAGAGAGAGAGAGAGAGAGAGAGAGAGAGAGAGAGAGAGAGAGAGAGAATGTTTTAATTTTCTTGTGTCTTGTCCCGTAACAAATTCTCACCAACCTGTAATCTTTTCATGGTGCATTTTTTGGGAGGAACTTGCGGAAAAGCAGCGCGCGTTGCGGCCTGGATACTATATATCTCACCTATTGAAATAATTCTCATATCTCTTAATTTCTTCATGACGATCAGTATTATTCATGCTAATTTTGTTTGTTTGTATTTCTTATATTTTCCCTATTTGTTTTAAGTAAATTTCATTGCGCATGCACTGCGATCTTCAATAGTAATACCCTTTAGCTCCCCAAGGAGCATAGGCCTTCAATAAACACATGCCAAGTCTTCCTGTCCTGTGCTCAAGTTCTTTCCGTGTTTTCCTCATCATTTTCACCTCTGTTTCCAGTTCTCTTCTCCATGTGTTTTTTTTTTTGGTCTACCTCTGCCTCTCTTTCCCTGTGGAATTCGGAACAAGGACTGCCTTGTAAGGCTATCAACAGGTTTCCTCAATGTGTGTCCTGTCCATCGCCAGCGTCTTCTTCTCAACTCTTGTTCCACTGGCACTTGTCTGGTTCTTGTCATCAATTCCACATTTGTGACTTTGTCATACCATTTCAGTCCTTCTATTCTACGCAAATACCCTTTTATAAAAGTCTGTAGCTTTTTAGTTCTTGTTTTTGTTGTTCTCCATGTCTCAGAGCCATACAATAGGACTGACTTGACATTTGAGTTGAAGATTCTTATTTTCGTGTTGGACTTGATTTCTCTTGTTATCTATATGTTTCCCAGTGCAAAGAAAGCTCCTCTTGCTTTTTTGATTTTTATTTTGATATCATTGTCTGTCCCTCCAACTCTGTCTATATTACTACCAAGATATGTGTACGATTCTACATCCTTTAGTGGTGTTTCTTCAAGTTCAACCTTGTTATCATTTCTTGCATTTACTCTCATAATCTATGTCTTTTCCCTGTGTATTTTCAGGCCCAGGTCTTGTGACCTCTCATCGAGAATTTTCATTTTCTCTTCCATCTGATTATGAGCCAAGTCATCTGCAAAATCCAGATGATCAAATGTCTCAATACCTAGCGATTGGCATAGTCCCCTCCTTTGACCAATAGATCCTCTTAGTCGTATTTCTACAACTATCCCCAATCAAACAAATACAACCACAACAACCAAAACCCCCCCAAACCAAAATTCCCAAAAAACCCACAATCCCCCCCAAAACCAAACCTAACAACTATTACAAAAAACTCAACCCCCCCACCCCAAAACAAACACCCTCAATATCACCAAACCCCCAACCCCCATAATCCAATTGACCCAACCCCACAATCCCCAACATTAACACACCTAATTAAAATCAACCAACCCCAAACACCATTTCTTAAAACAAACCCAAAACAACAAACACACAAACAAAAAATCCACAAAAAAAAAACCCAATTAACCCCACAAACCCCCAAACAACCCATCCCCCCTCCCCAACACAAAAACACAAAAAAAACCAACCAATACACAAAACCAAATAAATAACCTAAAAAAACACACATAAATCAAAAAACAACCCCAAAAACCACCCCCAACACAAAAAACACACCAACAAATAAAACACCACACC